>CM076064.1:1910000-1940000 GCA_038088235.1 Zacco platypus
ACGCTATCGGCCAGAGACGAGTTGTCGGCGAGATCCGGCGAGAGTCCTTCCATCAGCGGGATGGAGAGTTCAGACGAGGGCACGGAAGAATCATAGATCCCAGAGTCTCTGGGCATCTCCGGCGGGCTGGCCGACCCATCCATAGGAAGAACCGGCCTGGACGAACCCACGTCCTGACTCGATGAACCCTCCCCGAGCTCATCCTGCGACAAACCGAGCGAACAAAGTCCCGGCGCCGCCGGCAGGATCAGGACGTTGCTCCTCACCGCACAGTCGCTCTCCGAGGGAAGTTTCAGCTTCACCTCGTTCAGGACGAGCCCCGAATCGGGAAGCGGAGCGACACGTTTGTTGGGCGCCGGCGCCGGCATGAGCTGCTTCTCGAACCAGTCGGGCTCCTGCTCGATGTGCTGGTGCATGTTGCAGATGGCCACGTACAGAGAGCGGCCCGATTTGCTGCGGAAATAGTTGCGCTTGCTGACGTTCGGCGGCTGCGGTTCGCGGTCGGTCAGGCTGAGCTGGCGCGAGTGCAGCCGGGCGAAGAGCTGCGGCAGCTGGTCCATGAGTTTAAACTTCGGCGCCAGGCTGAGGGACGTCGGCACGTCGCTCTCGTGAGAGTAGTCGAAGTACACGGCCATGAAGCGCGACGGGTCGGAGGACCTCTGCTGCACCTCTTTCAGCTTTTCTGCGATTATGGCTGTGGCCACGATGAACAGATCCCTGCCGCCGCCGGCGTCCCCGCTCGCGCCCGGCTCTCGGTTGTTCTCCTTCGATGTGGCCTTGCCTTTGCGGTGCCTCTTCTCCACGAAATACTTCAGACCTCTGGAGCAGACGGTGATGATGAAGTGAGCCTCGTCGATACGCCGGCTCAGCCAGGCCATCTGACCCTCCTTACAGATCTCCAGGTGCTCCCAGAGATCCAGAGACACCTGCACACACAAACCGCAGGAGTCAGTCGTGTTTAACAGGACGTGATGTCTTGATAAAGTGTTAATGAACTTAAAAACATCAAAGTGTCCCACAAAAGAAAGGCATGTGATCAGCTGGACAAAAAAAGAAAATTGATTATATAAAAATCTGCTACTAAAAATCAAAATATCATCATCATTTAAATTATAAAAATTAAAGAAAAATTATATGGCAAAAATAAGTATATATTATTACTACTACTTAAAATAATAATAATTTTATCCAAAATAATATTTTATCATAATTTACCATTATTTGAATAAGAAACACTAAACTATTCAATAAAGAAATATCTATTGTAATAATACTATTGTACATTTTAACAAGCTTATAATAATTTTAATAAATTAATCAATATATACCTTTTACTTCTAAATTAAAATATTTGCTAATTAATAAAAATATTTACTAATTAATAATACAAATAATAATAAACCAATTTAGTATAAAACAATATTCAAAATATTTTATTTAATATTATAATTATATAAAATTATAATACAATTAATTAATTATAATTATATTATAATTTATTATTTAAATGAGAAAAACTAATCAATAAAGAAATATAAAATTATTTTACTGTTAAATAAAAATTACTAATCTATTAATAAAATAATATTCAAAATATTTTATCATAATTTAACATTATTTAAATGAGAAAAGTTATACTAATCCATAAAGAACTATTGTAATACTACCTTTGTAAATTGTAATGGGCATTTAATGATCAATTATTATTATTATTATTATTTTACAGAACAACAATATATTTATGACTGTCTTAATTTCTTTGCTGTCAAACATGAAACTATATAAAGCTCCTCTTTTTTAAGAGATTTATAAGCGATTCTCATTGCAAATCTGTGAATACGGTTGCTGTATGTTTCATTTTCAAATGCACAATATTTTATCCACTTTTATACAAGTGTTTGAGTTTTTCACCTTCTGTATTTATCATTCTTTACCATGATTCATGTTAACTAATGAAGTTAATTACTGTAAAGTGTCACCAGCTAATGAGCCCATTTTGTGAAGCATTCCCATGTTTTCTTTGGAAAAACAAACATTGATGAATCCTGCACACACCACGTATTAATAAAGTAAATAGGACGCATTTAACGTTTCATGTTGACATTTAGATTAATATCTGTGGATATAATAATGTGGGTTACCAAACAGTCAAACTTTCTGCTGCCACCAGGTGGCGTCATCCGCACACTTTACGAACCTCTTCTCCGACTCTACTTGGTTTTACTGACCCCAAACTTTTGAATGCTGGTGTTTTTGTGCATAAATTTTAACACTCAAAAAGACGAAGGCTCACCTCACACCCGCAGAAGTCCTGCAGGAAGAAGGCGAAGCTCTGGATGACAGCGAGATGTTTGGGACAGTCTTTACTGGAGTAACAGATGAAGATCTTGGGTCTCGGCCAGGGCCTCTCGGCGTTCAGCGCCGTGGTCTGAGACGAAGACTCCGAGCTCTCCTCGTCCAGGTGGGAGTAGATGTTCTCTGCAGAGGAATTCCAGATCACAGACGTGAATCTAACCAGGATCAAATGAGATTTGTAGCGAGTGGGGAAAAAAAGCGCATTTATTGTTTCCATATGACGAGAACTCCTTTTAGAGCGCTATAAGAACTGAAAGTAAAGCCTAATTTGTCCATGTTAGAGCAACATGTGTTTTTGTGCTACAAAACCACCCCATCCACCTTTGTAAAAATGCACCATGGTAACCAAATTTTCAGCTTAAAATACCATAGTTATTGGAAAACATCCCATAACTAAAAGCATAAAAAAAACGTTAGGGGATAAATAGTGTTCTTTTGAATGACTGATTCAAAGACTCGTTCGTAAAGACTTCACTTGTTTCATTAGGGCACGAACAGCGTTTTTGAACGAATCTCTTGAATGAATGATTCAATGACTCGCTTGAAAAGACTTCACTTGTTTCATTCGGCGTATTTGAATGAATTTTCCGAATGAATGATTCAATGACTCATTCGTAAAGACTTCATTGTTTCATTAGGACACGAACAGTGTTTTTGAACAAATCTCTTGAATCAATGATTCAATTACTCGCTTCTTGTAAAGACTTCACTTGTTTCATTAGGGCACGAACAGCTTTTTTGAACGAATGTCATGAATGAATGATTCAATTACTCGCTTGTAAAGACTTCACTTGTTTCATTAGGCGTATTTGAATGAATTTCCCGAATGAATGATTCAATGACTCACTCATAAAGACTTCACTTGTTTCATTAGGCCACGAACAGCTTTTTTGAACGAATGTCATGAATGAATGATTCAATTACTCGCTTGTAAAGACTTCACTTGTTTCATTAGGGCACGAACAGCGTTTTTGAACAAATCTCTTGAATGAATGATTCAATGACTCGCTCGTAAAGACTTTGCTTGTTTCATTAGGCGTATTTGAATGAATTTCCCAAATGAATGATTCAATGACAAATACGTTTAAGTCACTTGTCGCCACCTAGTGGTGTGACGATGTTACGTGTTACCTTCAAAAAGTGATTTTGATTACGACCGTAGACGTCAGTGTTTATTTCCGAACTATAAACGTTTATCCCAGCACTTCTGTGATCATATGAATATTTGTTACACAGAGCTGAAAACTGTACCCATGTAATTACACACAAACACATGCATTACACACTAACAGGAGTTTCTTTTGTCTGGAACAAGCAGAGCTGCCGCAGAATGGCGTGAGCGCAAACGCTTAGCTTCCATCATCCATTAATCCTCGTCAATGCCGCGAGATTACAGAGATCGGTTTACAGATTCTGGACGAAAGCGGAGACGAACACGCACCTTGCTGTTTCTTGCGACACATGACGGTGAAGAGGGTGGCGAAGGCGGACATGATGACCAGCGGGACGGTGATGGCCATGGCGCGGATCGGTCCGGCCCACGGGGAATGAACTGCAACAAACACAAACAGCATCAGCTAAAAGTTCACAGCGGACAACTCATTTCTTCAAAAGATCAAAGTCGTTTTACCTTGGCTCACATGATACTGCGTCTGTTTTCTGGTTGTGTTGTTGTCGTCACGAAGCTGCAGGAATAAATAAGTGAATTTGTTGTACTTGCTTCAAGGAAATTCGTTTTATAATGATATAATTAACGCCCTCACCTCTATTGCATACGTTCCTGGAGTGACGTCTTGTAAAACACAGGTTGTTTTGGGGCCATTTTGCTCCTGCAAAGACATTTTTACATCAATTTTTTGTAAAATTACATGCAATGTTCTGTGTAAATCACATTCTCTGGGTCTTTTGTGCAAAGTCGATGTGTTACTGATGCCATCCGTTAACGTAGGGTTTCTAATGCATTCACATGACCTCAATGCATTCATGAAGAGGAATTGTTACTTGGAAAGCGATGGTGGGAAGCTGAAATTCTAACAGTGATCTCACAGAGATCCATAGAGTGTCTGAACTCTGGAATCCCCCGTCGGTGGCGTCGCACACCTCAAATTTCATCTCATTCCATTATCGCTACAAACAATGCCGCCCGGCCACAGATACGAGCGCTGTGCTCTTCTGAAAAGAGCGAGGACAATGCTCTCGCACCCTTTAATAGGAAGAACGTGTTCAAAAGAAGCAGGTCGTGTTCCAAAATGACACGAATATGAAACACCTCATGCTGGTGCTGAAATAATAAAAGCTCTAAATGAAATGAATCCCAGCATTGTGATTTCAGGACTTTGCATCAGCTACAGGCGAACAGGGAGAGCTCACAAAATGACCAAAATCACACCATGCGCCTTCCATATTTAAACATGGAGTGTCCTGAGACCTGTTTGCATCATTTTTCTTTCTGTTGTTATTAACTCCATTAGTTATTATATTATTTGGTGTATAAGTGCACTTCATTGTGTTTTATTTGCTTGCATCACTTTTGGCAAACAAGCAAAGCTCAATACAAAAACTGCATAATAATAATAATAATAATAATAATAATAATAATAACAATAATAATAACAAAAAATAGTAAATACTACTACAACTACTACTAGATATAATAAAAAATAATTATTAATGTTAGTAGTAGTCATTATTATTATTATTATTATTATTATTATTATTATTATTATTATTATTATTAGTAGTAGTAGTAGTAGAATAATAATATATTAAATACGACTAACAATATTTTTTTAGTAGTAGTTGTATTTACTATTTTTATTAATAAAATAGTAACAACAACAACAACAACTTATTTTTATTAATTATGATTAATTAGTAATGATGTATTTATTATTATTAAATTAATTAATACTAATACCACCACTACTACCAATAATATATTATTTTTATTATTATTATTATTATTATTAATAATAAAATAGTAAAAATAATAAATACTACTATTACTACTACACGTAATATAATCAAATAATTATTAATAATAATTTTAGTAGTGGTCATATTTATTATTATATTAACAATAAAATAACAATAAAGTAGTAATAATAATAATATTTTTATATAATGACTAAATACAATTAATATATAATTATATATTATTATAATTATATAAGTAATAAATACTACTAATGATAATAATTATTATTTTGTTATTAATAATAAAATAGTAAATAATGAATAAATTACTACTACTACTAATTAATTTTAGTAATACTGGCATTTATTATTGTCTATTATAATTTTAGTATTACTCATTTACTACTTTATTAATAATGATAATTCTTATAATGAGTCTAACAGCATCAGTCCTCATTGGATTCAGTTTCTCTGTGTGGAAAAGAGCAGCATGAACAAATTCTCCTTTTGTGTTTCACAGAAGAAAGTCAAATTTGAGGGCGAGTAAATGACAGAACTCTCATTTTTGGCTGAACTATCCCTTTTAAGAGTTAGTCCCCCTGAACCCAAAAACATGTGTCCTTAGCCAAAAAGAAAGACAGATAGCCGTCTTCAAACTCCCAGAACAGTTTCTTTATGACAAAGTGCTGCTGTGAAAGCACTCAGGTCTTTACATTTCCGTTTCCATCACAACCAAAGCGTGGAAAGCAGCAGAACACGTACAGTACGTGTCCCGTGTGGCGCGATCGCTCCGAGCGGCTCTGTGAGGCTCAGGTCTGCAGGCCGACTCAACGGACGAGACTATATATCATTCCAGCTGTCTGGGAAGAACATTACACGCTGCTGGGAGCGTTAACCCTGAACATCTCACTTCCAGCCACGTCTCACCGCGGGAGGAACTCCATGTGTGTGAGCAAAGCTAACAATTACAGTTATGCAATGATGCAAACAAGCTAATAATTAGGAAACACTCCTCTTTACTGAAAACATAACAGCACCACCTTTTATGGACATTTTCCATTCTTTCTGATCTGAATAAACAGCTACTGTACCTTTAAGATTCTCAGCTGCTGCCATTCACAGAATAGATCACATCCTAAAAAGCATTAACAAGTGACTTTGTTTTGTTTTTGGAGCTGACTTCTATTGTTAGTCAAGGTTTATTTCCCCAAAAATGTAAATGTAACTTTTTATATCCATTTCCAGCCATTTTTTTTGCTACCGTACCTTTAAGATTCTCAGTTAACTGCTGCCATTCATGTTTACAGAAAAGATTACATCCTAAAAAGCATTAAAAAGCGACTTTTTGTTTTGTTTTTGGAGCTGACTTATAATGTTAGTCAAGGTTTATTGCCCCAAAAACGTAAATGTAACTTTTTATATCCATTTCCCATTTTCAGTCATTTTCGTTACTGTACCTTTAAGATTCTCAGTTAACTGCTGCCATTCACAGAATAGATCACATCCTAAAAAGCATTAAAAGTGACTTTTTGTGTTTTTGTTTTTGGAGTTGACAATGTTAGTCAAGGTTTATGGCCAAAAATGGCCATTTCCCACCCTTTCTGATCTGAATAAAGTGGCTGTTTTTGCTACTGTACCTTTAAGATTCTCAGTTAACTGCTGCAATTCATGTTTACAGGACGGAGCACATCCTAAAAAGCATTAACAAGTGACTTTTTGTTTTGTTTTGTTTTTGGAGCTGACTTCTATTGTTAGTCAAGGTTTATTTCCCCAAAAATGTAAATGTAACTTTTTATATCCATTTCCAGCCATTTTTTTTTGCTACTGTACCTTTAAGATTCTCAGTTAACTGCTGCAATTCATGTTTACAGAATAAATCACATCCTAAAAAGCATTAAAAGGACAAATTGTTGCATTTTATTTGATATTAGATTTTGCTTTGTAATGTTAGTCAAGGTTTATTGCCCCAAAAAATGTAAATGTACTTTTAAATGGCCATTTCCCACCCTTTCTGATCGGAATAAAGCGGCTGTTTTTGCTACTGTACCTTTAAGATTCTCACTTAACTTGTGCAATTCATACCGTTTTTCATCCGTACGTACCATTATATGATAATGAGCTCATGGCTGTGCCAGCAAAAATACGGTCATTTCAGAAAATACATATTTTTAATAAAGCTGGTTACATTTTCTAATGAAAATGTGATTTTTAAAAGGGAAACAGCATCAGACAGCTGTAAAGTTTTGCACAGAACTGCCTTTAAGCCTGCTTCACTTCTGTCATAAACTGGTCTGAACAGCATGAGAATGTGAGGAATTAGTCCCTCAACAAAATTTGTATCTCAAAAATCACCTGAATGCAAATGTTCATGAATATGTGGCAGAATTTCCCAATGCAGTAATTGGACAAAAATTCAATGCAAAGTTGAAAACGCTCACAGGTTTGCAGCGCTTGAGTCTGAAGGGCCCTTCCTGTCGGAGCTTGTAGTACAGGTAGTAGATGGTGAAGCCGAACGTGGAAGGGGCGTGGTCAAACACAACATGCAAATTAGATCCCAGTTGAGACACATTCAGCATCTTGGGCTTCCAAACTGTGAGGGAAAGAGAAAGAAGAGTTTCGGCTTTATTTGAAATCCCTGGTTAGGCCGTTTCGCAGTTCGGCTAACAAAAACAGATGAATTGGACTCGTTTTGCTTTTCTCTCTCTCTCTCTAAAGAACTCACATGGTTTGCAGACGAGGTTATCTGGGCCAAGAAGCACTTCACAAGCTGTGGGAACGCAAAGAACGAGTTACTTCATGTTTTGAATTTACTTCACTTTCCATTTTAAACATCCTTTAAGTTTGAGTATGAATGATTAATTAAATATTGTTTCAAAAGTAGAACAGAATAAGGTCATGCTTCAGGCCTAACACTCACTGTTAGTGCGCAGAAAAGACGGTGGAAAGAAGCTGTCGTTCAGGAACGTGGGAAACGGCACAATCCTGACCATGTAGTCGGACTCAAAGGCGAGACCTGCGAAGGGCTGTGAGCTCATCCTCTGTTGGGAAAAATGGTGCCAAACACATGAGTATAATCATAAAAATTCATTTTATGATATGCCATATTACTTTAGAGTCCGTTTCATTGAACCCCATATACTTACAATGGTTTTGTAAGAGAAATTAAGCTGCCGCGGATCCTTTAGGATCATGTGCTGGCACTGTTTTCCCTCGGGATTCTTGTCCTCCAGATACACTCTGAATCCTTTCACATGTTCAATACCTAGCGGATCAAACAGGTTAAATGAAATAAACGGGTTATAAGCTCAATATAAATACAGCAACTGCCGGTAAAAATAGTTTTGAAAATGCATAAATTATTAAGCAATTCAGAGTTGCATTGTGCCAAGCGTGTTCACGTCCTAAAAAGCATTCAAATGGATTTATAAATGTTAGTCAAGGTTTATTTCCCCAAAAATGTAAAAGTAGCTTTTTATGGCCATTTTTCCATCATTTCTGATCTGTTTTTGCTACTGTACCTTTAAGACCGGTGCAATTCAAGTTAATACAATAGATCACATCCTAAAAAGCGACATATTTTTGCATTTTATTTTTTTCTTGGAATTGATTTATAATGTTAGTCAAGGTTTATTTCCCCAAAAATGTAAATGTAGCTTTTTATGGCCATTTTCCATCATTTCTGATCTGAATGAACTTGCTGTTTTTGCTACTGTACCTTTAAGACCGGTGCAATTCAAGATCACATCCTAAAAAGCGACATATTCTTGCATTTTATTTTTTTCTTGGAATTGATTTATAATGTTAGTCAAGGTTTATTTCCCCAAAAATGTAAATGTAGCTTTTTATGGCCATTTTCCATCATTTCTGATCTGTTTTTGCTACTGTACCTTTAAGACTGGTGCAATTTAAGTTAGATCACATCCTAAAAAGGGACACATTTTTGCATTTTATTCTTTCTTGGAATTGATTTATAAATGTTAGTCAAGGTTTATAGCCCCTAAAACATAATTATGGCCATTTTCTGATCTGAATAAACGGTCTGTTTTTGCTACTGTACCTTTAAGATTCTCTGCTAACTTGAGCAATTCATGTCAACATGTGGGCGGTCATATGATAATGAGCTCATGGTTGTGACATCACAAATTACTATTTTTACAGTTTCTAATAAAAAAAGTGAGTTTATAGCATCATGAAACACTACAGACAGGGATATATCTGACTTTAAAACATTAATCTGATGTGCAAATTCGAACTTGCAAATAAACTTGCAGGAGTGGAAATGGCATGCGTAATGTTTATTCCTTTTTTAATCTTCCTTTTCTTTTTTTTTTTTTTATTAGCACGCTGAAGAAAGAGGAGGCACAGCGAGAGGACGGGAGCATGCGTGCCAGCGGAGCGTTCCCGTGCCCTTCAAAGTGTGCCAGCCTGCCTCGCTTTTAATTAGATTTCTGTCTTATCAGTTGCAGAGGGAAGAGGGCAGAAGAAAAGGCTCCCGCACACATTCCGTGTGGTTCCGATTACCGCGGCGGGGAGCAGCCTGAGAGAGCTCGGTCTTTGTCCCGGGGTGTAACTCCACACCTCCGCCAGCCTACAGATAGCATCAAGAGAGCCGTCCCATCACACAACCTTCAAAAACATGACTGAAGGTGAAAAAAAAGCTGTGGAACTGGTTGTGCGCTCTCATTTTCCTCATTTTTTATCAGTTCCTTTAATATAAATAGTGGTGAGGTAACACTTCACAATAAGGTTTGATTCGTTAGCATTAGTTAATGCATTAGGGACTTTACACTAATACTTTCTGCATTTATTAATCTAGTTAAATATTAATTTCTAAATATGCATGAGAAATGAACAATATTATATTTATTTAAAAAAAATATCAGGGAAACTTTTTGGTCAGTCAAACTCTTCATTTAAATTGATTTATTTTTTCAATAATTTTACTTGTTCATGGTTGTGACATACCTGCATAATAAAATGTTTAATATAACTTTAAAATATGCACACATAATATTATATAATATATTAATATAATACCATTAATATACATTTAAAATAAAAATAAACTATTTAATAAAATAATAAAATAAAATTTTATATCTTTCAGTTTTATTTTGATTGTCTTCATTTTAAAATCATTTATTTATTTATTTATAAAAATGCATTTCTTTTTTTTTTTTTTTTTTTGCATTTCTATGCTTTAATTAATATCTTAAGTTATGGACCGCTGCAGTTCCCTCACAAACCCCTGATCTAGACTAATAAATGCTGCAAAAGAAATTGTTCAATGTTTTAATGCATTAAATGAGTGTTAAAAATTCTGACATCCTTTATTCACCTTAATTGTCATCCTAAACCCATATGCCTTAAAAAAACAAAAAAACCCCCACTAAAAATAAAAGAAATTCAGAAAAATGATCACGCACAACCCCTTCAACGAGAGTGAATGGGAACTGGTGCTGTTAAACTCCAAATACGACATAAAAATACCATAAATGTACTGTAAATGTGGCATATGATATTGCGCTGTAGTGCAAATGAGATAAACAGTGAAAAATGACTTAAATTTTGGCATTTTGTGTGTTTTTTGTACTTAAAAACAGTCCCTGGTCACAATATGCTCGCATTGCATGGAAGAGAACATCTCTGAGGTTTTCTTTGGGACAACATGAGGGCGAGTAAATGATGAATTTTCTTTTTTTTTTTAGGTGAACTGTCCCTTTAAGTTTAGCGCACGAGGAAAAGGCCCCACACCCAAGGCTTTCTTCTTTGAGTTTCTTTAATATACACCTGAGCTGTGTCAAGTCCTGCCCCAGTCAAAAGGATTAACCTCGAGCGAACAACAGGCCACATTGTCCCGCATGTCAGGCGAAAGCTCGCATTACCAAGTTCAATAGCGGCCTGGCAGACGGAAGCAAGGGACATCCCCGTCTTTCTCTCAACCACACACGCACACATTCCTCCGAGGACAAAAATCACAGCACTGCCGCTATGTGCCGATCTATTCCCGTCTCTTGGACGGATCCGTGGGACTGTCAGAACCGAAGAATAATACGGCCCGGGAGGAGGGAACCTGCGGCTTTGATCAGCTCTCTTTGAAGAGCCTTTCTTTGAGCTCCTCTTCCATTCTCTCCAGGCTGGAGATAGAGCGAGATAAATCACCCTCATGTGCAGCCACCCGTGCAACACACATGCACTTTAAGATGCGCTTTGTTATGGGTTTGTGCACGCTAATGGAAAGCGCAGACATGCGGTCTGAAATCTCTTTTTTAAGGACTGTTTGGGGACAAACTTTTCCGTCTACTGAACCACCAGTGCTTATTGATTTGAATGGAGGGGAGTAACTGACTAAAACAGCAACATAAATAACTTTATTTTTCAGTGGGTTGACAGTATCTTGGCCTTAATATTAACAAGATATTTTTCATGGCAAAGATGCTTGGTTTTGTGTCACATTACATTACAAACAAATATAGTATAAAATAAATGCATGGTAAAAAGGACTGATAATTCTTGATTATCAGACAAATTTACTTGCATATATACACATATATATACATACATACATATACATATACACATACACACACATATACACACACACACACATATACACACACACACACATATATACATATATACACATTTACACACATATATATACACATACATATATACACATATACACACACATACACATATATATATATATGTATATGTGTGTGTAAATGTGTATATATGTGTGTGTGTATGTGTGTGTGTGTGTGTGTATATATATATATGTGTATATATGTGTGTATGTGTGTATATATGTGTGTATGTGTATATATGTGTGTATGTGTGTATATATGTGTGTATGTGTGTATGTGTGTAATGTGTATGTGTGTGTGCGCGCATGTATATGTGTGTGTGTGTATGCATATGTGTGTGTGTGTGTATATATGTATATGTGTGTGTACATACACACACACATACATATAAACACACACACATATATATATAAATAATCAATTAGAAATGACAGCTCTAATCTTTAATCTGTACTTTAAATGTTAACAAGTGTTGTTAACTACTTTTGCAAAACAGCCCGTTCTTTATCAACTAACAAGTCGTCCCGCCGCCACTGAGTCCACTGGGACAGAAGTTGACATGTTGACATGTTTCAAAGTAGTAGAAACCTACCGAGAGGGCTGGCCATCCAGTGGACCACCACGGCCGCCTGGCTGTCACATGACAAGTGACTGTAGGTGATGTTGTTCACTTCATGGATGGCGTGTTTCCCCAGCGGATTCCAGTTGAGAGAGCAGTCTAATTGGGATAAAAAGAGCAGGAACACAAAGAGAGAGAGAGAGGGTGAAATAGAAAGACAGACAGTGTTTCCCTGTGAGAACATCGGTGAGATTCTTTGGCAAGCTCTGAGAGAAAATATGCAGCCATGCAAGGAGACACTGTTTCCCCACCCCCTTCCTTGCTTCCTTCCTTCTTTCTTTCACTACTTTCTTTCTCCTCAGCGAGTACAGATAAGCAGGTATAGGAAGAGGAGCAGTCGCTTGTGTCCCTCACACCCCGCGCTCTTTCTTACGCAAGCCTTATTATGATGCTAATGAGAATGGCTTGGAGCCGAGGCCCGTTCCCGTTCGTAGTCACGCATAATGGGGATTGAATGCGGAGGAAAAAAATCAGGATTAGCTACAGGATGAGAAACTTGACTTTTCATCGCTTAAGGGGCGGACAAGAGCTCAGGAGTTCGACTGAAACAACGTTAGGCATTAACAAGAGAATAAATACTATATTAAGCCAAGCAAAGAGAATCAATTAAAGCGACTCTCACACAGAACATGCCTGGCTCATATTTTAACACAAAAAATACATTATATTAAATATAATATTATTAGATTTTGCTTGAAAAGCAAAGCGTGTCATTTCTATGCATCACCAACGGAACAATAATGACTGTTTTCAAACATGTTTCCATGTTGTATTGGTTGCCAAACAGATAGTCCCGCCCCAAACTCACGCCATTGGTCGAAATATATTTTCGTAAAATATCACACAAGCTAAAGCTTGTATAGCTTATATTTAGGACTTATTTCTATTTTTTTTAATTGTGACATTATTATAATGACAATTAAGCACATTTCCCACACAATTCTCATTATCATACCACAAAAAAAAAGTTATCTTATCGATGTGTATTGTCGGTTTATTTTAATTTACACTGATTTAAATAAAAATAATTGTTATAATACTCTTTACTCGTTCTCCACCACTGAGGGAATTTTCCGTCATTTGCTTCCGACACTGACTGAATTTTCAGACTTTCCGTGTTTGCACTATTATACGGTAGGGGGCGCTATTACGCCTCTTTCGATCAAAACACAGGAAAAATAGAACAGAAACAAGCGATAAAAGCATTGCGTATGCACATTGGAGTCTTTCAAAAAACAAAAAAAAAATTTTTTTTCTACGAAATGTTGCTTTTTTAAAATGTAACTTTCCCACATTAAAGTGTTGATAAAAATAGAATGCATGAAGCTAAAATAAAATCATTAATTTCTTGTGAAAATTATGAAAAACGCTGGCGTTGGCTGGCAACTTTATATAATAATAACAATAATAATAATAATAATAATAATAATAATAATAATAATAATAAACACTGGTGAGGAATGTTAAGAGTAGTATTATCATAATGCAAAAAATAGTATATTTATACCGAAAATTTGATGCATCAATATGTTTGTTTATTTAAATAAAATAAAAAGCAAATAAAAAAAAATATTTGCTCATTTTCCTAAACAACTATCATTATCAAAATGCAAAATAATTAGACATATTTTTACATTGCAAAGTATTGATGCATCAATATATGTGCGCTGCCTTTTATCGTTATTTATGCCCATTTAAATAAAAATAAATTTAATGCATAGAATTTTCTTTTGTAAATAACACATGCAAGGCTTTGATTTATGATGCAATAAAAAAAAAAACGAATAGGAAAATATCCAGATGCATGAGAATAAATGTTTTTAAGGTGCAAAAATATTTACTTCTTGATTTCTTAAATCTGTTGATTTTGGGTTAAAATGTGACTTTTCTTCATTAGATCCATACATTAACTGCAAAGTTAGAGACTAAAATGTGTCTTACTGTCATTTCGAAACGTGACGGCGAGTTTGCGTCCGCTCTCGTCGGCGCTGGACGACTGCGTTCCCTGCAGAGAAAGAGAACAAGAAGCAGAAAATGTTTTATTACACAGCCATCACTTCCAATTTACATGAATACAACATCTGAAGTGCACAGCGTTATGGACGCCTGAGAGACAAACAGCAACTTGTGTAACAGGAATGTGCGCTCGAGCCTTCAAAACCAGCAGCACTTCATGTGGTGACAGCCGCAGCACACAATCCCACAATTATCAGACTGCTGGCACTCAGCAACATCGTGATCTGTGCCAAAAGGCAAATGTAACACTTTAAGCACAATGCGGCGTTCGCCGACCCAGAATCAGCCGCTTAAACTCGCACGATGAGCTCAGGTGAGATAATGAGGGGTTACGGCTGACTCCAGAGCAGCGCGTTAAAAAGAAGTCAAAACAAATACGCTTGCGTGACAGAACCAGACAGTCGCCGCACAAGACTCGTGAGCTCTGTAATCAGCGTGCCTGATCAGGGCGGATGTGTAAAAACAAAAAGGAAGATTCATAAAATACACATTATCAAATAAAAGACATATTTCAAGAGAAACGTCACGGGGTGAAGAGTGTTCGCAGACGTGGAGTGACACTAAAGAGGCCTTGTTCTTGTGCGTATCACAGATCTAATCGTGTTCCTCGTGTTATCTGGGATAAAGGAAGTTGTTTGACATGGAGACACAATTCACTCCCACCCAGGAGCTGAGAGTTAAACATCAATAATGGGATCCTGGGCTGGGTCTGCTGTCCTTTAACAAAGCTGATCCATGATCACATGATTATTGTTTATTTTTAACATTCAAAATTCATTAATTTTGACTATAAAGACTATATGGCGCACAAATATTTACATAGTTTATATTTGGATGCAAAATTTTGACATTTGTGACAAAAAAAAAAAGACATTTTTCATGTATATGTAAAAACAAGATTCAAAGATTATTATACTATTTCAGTCGGTCTACTTTAAAACTTCATGTTTAATCCAATAAGATTGCAACTTTTTATATCACGATTCTGACTTTTTTTTTTTTTTTACAATTTCGAGTTAAAGTCAGAATTGCGACAAAGTCAGAATTGCGAGTTATAAAGTCAGAATTGCGACAAAGTCAGAATTGCGACAAAGTCAGAATTGCGACAAAGTCAGAATTGCGAGTTATAAAGTCAGAATTGCGAGTTATAAAGTCAGAATTGCGACAAAGTCAGAATTGCGAGTTATAAAGTCAGAATTGCGAGTTATAAAGTCAGAATTGCGAGTTATAAAGTCAGAATTGCGACAAAGTCAGAATTGCGAGATATAAAGTCAGAACTGTGAGTTATAAAGTCAGAATTGCGACAAAGTCAGAATTGCGAGATATATGTGTGTGTGTGTCAGACTTTATAACTCAATTGAGAGTTTATATCACAATTCTGTGAAAAAAAGTCGCAATAATCTTTTTTTTTTTTTTCAGCAGCAGAAACGGGTTTCCATAAATTTCTGAGTGAAAACACGGTCAAAACAAGACAAATAAATCTCAAAAGTTGGACCGACACACCATGCACCTGTTCGGTTCACTCTGGGAATGTAATTTTCAATGCTGATCCGTTTTTATCCCGAGTTGGAGCATCTCTACTCCCCGTACAATCAATTTCATTCTCCAAACGCATAAATCATCCATAGTTTTCCTTAACGCTCTACTGAAAACCTCAACAATCAGATAAACATGACAGATGACTTGTGCATGTTAAAAACTATTTCGAAACTACTTCCCTGGTGCCAATCCAGTAAATGTCAAAGATATTTAGCTTACATTAGAATAAACTATGCAGCTATGCAGCATGTGAAACTGTAGACTTGCTGCTTTGCATAAATTCTTTGTGGGAAACGGCTTCTAAATTGCGGTTTGAAACGGTCTCTGGAGTAAAAATAATGCAAAAAAACACTAATTTAACACTTGCAATTAATGCAAAACCATCAGTGAGCTGCTACTAAAACGGTGTGAGTAAACTACTCAACATATGCTCAAGACTTGGACTAATCTGTCTTAATGACATCCTCTGCCCCATTTCCACAGGATGTATACTGATGAGGGCGTGACCTCTTGACCCGGGAGTCTCGCTGACCCCATACCTGGACCAGATGTACAGCTACAGACAGACCAGGGTTAGTCTAGTCAAAATTAAACATGTTTGTTATTTGTAATAAAGCTGAAATAAAATAAAATATAAATATCAAAAACTTACTAAACAAACTACAATTACAAACTGGAAATAAATAAATAGACGCCAAAAAGACAATAAAAAATGGCTAATGTAACAAAATGGCAAAAAAATAAATAAACTAAAATCAAATAATATTAAACACAATATTGAAACAGAGAGACGGCATGGAAGACGCTACAAAAAAATAGAGTAAACATACAACCAAAACTGGGGTATTATAATAAAAAAAAAATATATATATATATTATAAATATTAAAACTTAAACTAAGCAAAATTAGAAATGTGTCTGTGGCAACTAGGTTGAAGTACTAAAATGAATGAGAACTAAAACTCCCCCTAAAAATTATACCTCAATGTATATATACATAAAAATATATATACAC
Organism: Zacco platypus; assembly: GCA_038088235.1. Classification (NCBI taxonomy): domain Eukaryota; kingdom Metazoa; phylum Chordata; class Actinopteri; order Cypriniformes; family Xenocyprididae; genus Zacco; species Zacco platypus. Next base: position 1,927,051 of record CM076064.1, read on the forward strand.
AAAAATATATATATATAAAATATAAAAATATATATATATATATATAATATAATATAATATATATATATATAATATAATATAATATAATATATAATATATATATATATATATATATATAAATAATAGCAAACTTAAAAAATATTAATAAAATCTACATTAGTGCATAATTAATAGTAAAATAACACTAAAACAGACGAATATATAGAGCATAAACAATCAAAAAGCTCGTTTTCTAAGCTTTATATTTAGTGTTAGTGATTTAAACAAACCCCTAACACTATTACAACAGTTTTTTCAAGGCAAACAAGCATTTTCCTTCACATTTTCCCATGAAAACCCTAGTCGAATGTGCAGATCCTGCTCATGATGTCCAGGAGCATTTGTGGAAAAACATCCGGGACTTTTACTGGGAAAGCTCTTCAGAAGGTTTAACGCTGCAGTTAATGAACTGAGGGGAATGAAAGCGCAAACTAATTTGGCTCATAGCCCTTGGCCTCGCTTTTAAAGCCAGAGATTTTAGGTAGCAGAAAAGCATTTACTGCCTGCAGAAGGAGGCGGCGGCTGGCCGATTCCTCATTTAGCACCAGAATAAAGTGAGAAAGTCAGCAGCTCTAGAGCTGCACTAATGGCTCCTGCCATGCTGTCCTGGGGTTGTTTTAACACCGCGGGCCCAGCGGGGTCCTGTGGGTCACGGCAGACACACAGACAGCTGCTGCCGCGACTGTTACACACCTGCAGATGATCAGACGAGTCATTCCGACCACAGACTCTCAGAGCCTCTTTCTGAAGAGCACAGCTCAGAAAACACGATCATCTCCAACAAAATACATCACTATGTCCAAAGTTGAACAAACCATTTAAACCGCTGCAAGTGACCCGAAACGTGAAAGAAATCAATAGGCATTTTATTCGTTTTCATTGTTATGCATTTTATCCAAAGCAATTAAGGTATGCATTTTATTAAGTCCATGATCTACTGTAATGTACAATTTTTGCCTGTCAAATAATAAAATGAGTGGGAAAAAAATTCCAAAGATTTACTTTAAAGGACGAACCTAAAGCCCAAAGTATACTTTGAGCATCAGCTTTCTGCGTGCAGCACAATTTTTATGTCCGCGTGTAGAACAGCGCATGTGATTTGAGAAAAGTTCATGTGCATGCGCCAAACGCATCTTTCCGTGCTTACGGCCGAGGAGTATACTTTGATGGAAGTGGAAAGCGGGAAAATCAAGTATACCCAGGGATGGAGTCATATCTAGAGACCAGATTATCGTAGTTGTGAGTGGGAATTTCTGACTTTGGCTAGCATAGAAACCACCTAGCAACCACCCAAAACATCATATAAAATTTATATTTATGGGCTGTCAAGCGATTAAAAGTTCATGTAATTAATTGACCTAATTAAAATGAATCAAGAAATTACCCCCAAAAGTCATTATTGAGAAATTAAATGAGAAAAACATCAAAAAGTAGCTTTAGAAAAAAAATATATATAATTGATTCAACAATTTACTACACAAACTTTTAGGCTTCAATGGCAATGAGGGCAAGTAAATGTTGACAATTCTCATTTTTGAGCGAACTATAACTTTAATGGATTTTTTATTAATATGGAAATATGATTTTTTTTTTTTTAATGAAATGATGCTCTAAATAAGAAACAAACTGACAGTAGGTGGCGTTAAACATCTAAATGGATTCATTCATTCGTCGATTCATTCAAACAGTTGACTCATTCAGGAATGAAGTAAATGGCTCTCTTTAGGAATGGGCCATTGAATCATTGATTCACCCGAATGATTCGTTCAAAATGCAGATTTATTCAGAAACGAAGCACCGCTGTGTGTTGATCAGAGGCAATAGTTCTGCTCTGGCTTTATAGGTAATATTTTCATTGGCAAAACTGAGCAAAAACAGACAATATTGTGTCTAAAGTATAACAATATGAACTTATTTATTGAACCGTTGAATAAAAACCAATATCACATTTGCACCTGTGCTATTCGGGACAAAAACTGCCCTCGTGTGACATTGCTATATCATGATAAAAATATGAGAAAAACTCATACAGGGACTTTTTTTAACAGTCATGAGCTATAATTAAAGCATCTAAATGTCATGCAAAATTTCCTTTGCGTTTAATTGCACATCTTCCAGGTCTAGTTCTCTCTCTCTCTCTGGGTGTGAATGAGTGTTTGTGATGGAGGAAGGACACAATGCCTCCTAACAAGTCTGTCACACTCTCTCTGACACCCTTTTACGACCTTCCTCAACAAGCAGCACACCCTCCTCCTCTCCTTCCTCTTGTACCTGTGGGCCGTTCGTCCCGCTGAGAGGAGCCGGGGCTTGAAGACCTTCCGCAGCCGTTCTGACGTCTCGGCCCTCGTTGTGCTAATAGCCCCAGCAGTCATTTGGCATCCTAAAACTTCAAATGGACAGTTTGGGCCGGGGGTGCTGCAACGGGGGCCCATAAACCTGCTGCATCCCATGTGGCAAATGAGCAAAAATGTTGCCCGTGAGGTAAAACAAGGAGGTCAGACCCCGGTCAAACAAGGGTCCCCACGCTTTATTAGGCCTTATTAAGTGATTGTAAAAGAGGGAAGACTGTGAGCCTTTTGTTTAATGACCGGGGTCATTAAATGCACCGTGGAAATTAAGAGAACACACAATGACCCGAGTCAACACCAATCTACAGTCACAAACAAATACCATGGTAAAACTTGAAGCATGATTTTGCATGTGCAACTATGGTTTTCTGGACATGTACCATAATGCAATGTTTTTTCTAATCACGTACTACAGTAATACCGTGGTACTACAATTACTGTTCACAATAGCCAAACTTTGAAAGGTCATTTTGCAGCTCAACACTAACGAAACAAAGCACCAAAAACCATCATGTCACTAAAAAGTTATCATCATGGTATACCTTGGAGTACTATGCAAATACCACGGTATATGGTATTTGGACTATGGAAGCTTGTTTACACCACTGAATAAAGAGAATAAAGGTATTGCAACTTTTTATCTTGCAATTCTGACTTTTTTCTCAGAATTGTGATGTAAACTCACAATTCCGAGTTATAAAGTCAGAATTGCAAGATATAAAGTCAGAATTGCGAGATATAAAGTCAGAATTGAGAGTTATAAAGTCAGAATTAGTGTCAAAGTCAGAATTACATGCTATAAAGTCAGAATTTAGTGTCAAAGTCGGAATTGCGAGATATAAAGTCAGAATTGCGAGATATAAAGTCAGAATTGCGAGATATAAAGTCAGAATTGACAGTTATAAAGTCAGAATTAGTGTCAAAGTCAGAATTACATGTTATAAAGTCAGAATTTAGTGTCAAAGTCGGAATTACATGTTATAAAGTTAGAATTTAGTGTCAAAGTCAGAATTACATGTTATAAAGTCAGAATTTAGTGTCAAAGTCAGAATTACATGTTATAAAGTCAGAATTTAGTGTCAAAGTCGGAATTACATTTTATAAAGTCAGAATTTAGTGTCAAAGTCAGAATTACATGTTATAAAGTCAGAATTTAGTGTCAAAGTCGGAATTGCGAGATATAAAGTCAGAATTTAGTGTCAAAGTCAGAATTGCGAGATATAAAGTCAGAATTGCGAGTTATAAAGTCAGAATTACCTTTTTCTTTCTTTATTTAGTGGTGGAAACAAGCTTCCATACTAAACAGTAGTGCCGATTCATATTTTTGTGGAAACTATAATTCATTTTTATTTTCTAGGATTCTTTGATGAATATAAAGTTCAAAAGAACAGCATTGATTTGAAATAAAAACCACGAACACATTATTAATAGAACGCATCCTTACTGAAACAAAGTATCCATTTCTTACTAGAACCCAAACATCTGAACAGTATTAATACATTAAACATCATAATGCAAGTCATAGTGCCATAGTAAGAGTTTAATGAACAAGAAAAAGATGTGTTGAACACCTCTCGTCAAACACACGCACCTGGCAGGAGCGGCAGAAGAAGCCATTATGGAGATGAGTTTAACTATTGTGCGGGATCAGGGAAACGAGCGTGTCTGAACAGAGTGGCGGCAGGTGAAGGGGTGCGTGTTTCCTGTTCAACACCAAAGGCTGACCCAACCAGGTGTTCCACCTTCCATATGAATGATAACAGTAATTATATCATCCGAAACGAGGAAAAAACCTCACAGCATGGGAGCCGGGCTCCATCTTTTATGCATTCATTTCCTTTTATGTTTTCACAAAGACAGAGTTCTCGTCGCGACACCAGAGCAAGTTAGTTAAATTCTACTGTACACTGTAAAAAAATGATGATAACACTACCTGAAGTCCATATATAATGCATTATAAAAGTATTTCAAAGAATTAATCATGGCTTGTAATGCACCTCAGAATGTAAAGTGTTATTATGAGTGAAAATTGTTTCTACACACTTTTTTAGTGTATTTAAGAGTTAGTTCACACAAAAATTAAAATTCTGTCATTAATTCCTCACACTCATGTCGTTCTACACAAATCTTCAGAACACAAATGAAGATATTTTTGATGAAATCTGATGGTTCAGTGACTCTGTATTGATAATGAACACTTTCAAATGTCCAGAAAGATACTAAAACATATTTAAAACAGGTCATGTGACTACAGTGGTTCAACATTAATATTATAAAACGACAGGAATACTTTTTAAGCACCAAAAAAGCAAAATACGACTTTAACAATATCTATTGGTGGCCGATTTCTAAACACTGATTCATGTAGCTTTACGAATGTTTTGTTTCGAATCCGTAGTTTTTCATCCAGTATTGAAACAAGTGAAGTCTTTACGACTGAGTCATTGAATCATTCATTCAAGAGATTCATTCAAAAACAGTTCATCTCCTAATGAAACAAGTGAAGCCTTTATGAATGAGTCATTGAATCATTCATTCAAGAGATTCATTCAAAAACAGTTCATCTCCTAATGAAACAAGTGAAGTCTTTACGACTGAGTCATTGAATCATTCATTCTTTTTTTTTTTAAATAACTCAAATTAAACATTTTTAAAAACTGAAAACAAAATACACCCCGTTTGCTTTTATACATGCTACTGGTCTTACTGTGAAAGGTTTATGCAATATTAATCGAAAACCAAAACTCTTTAGTAGAGCTGCACAATTCTGGATAAACAACGTTACAAAATGACATGTAATTTTACTAGAGGTTACGACAAAATTTTAATTGCCACAATCATTTGAAAAATGATTAATTCATTTGAATGAATTATTTTAAAAAAAATTAGTGAATGATTCAATGACTCACTCATAAAGGCTTCACTTGTTTCATTAGGAGATGAACAGTGTTTTTGAATGAATCTCTTGAATGAATGATTCAATGACTCAGTCGTAAAGACTTCACTTGTTTCAATACTGGATGATAAACAAAATAACGTCTTTTCAACAATATCTAGTGATAGGCAATTTTCAAAACACTGCTTCGAAGCTTAACGAACCTTTTGTTTCGAATCAGTGATTCAGAGCACCAGAGTCACATGACTTCAGTAAACGAGGCTTCATTATATCAAAAGTATTTTGAAATTTCAATACTTTGATACGCGAGCTGAACCACAGATTCAAAACAAAAGATTCGTAAAGCTTCATGAATCAGTGTTTTGAAATCGCCCATCACTAGATATTGTTGAAAAGGCGTGGCGCACAAAAAGTATTCTCGTCGCTTTATAATATTAAGGTTGAACCACTGTAGTCACATGACCAGTTTTAAATATTTTTTAGTATCTTGCGTACAGCAAGATAATTCTTTCAAATGTCCAGAGAAGCCTCACTGAACCATCGAATGTCATCAAAAATATCTTAATTTGTGTTCTGAAGATGAACGAAGGTCTTACGGGTGCAGAACGACATGAGGGTGAGGAATTAATGACACAATTTTGGGTGAACTAACACTTTAATTCAGTGAGAATTGTCAGCTAGTTAGCACACTGTCCCGTTCTGAAATGTAAACGTTACACAATCTAATCCAAACCTGACACGCATAATCAAAGCAGAGTGTTCCTGGCCCAAAAAGTACCTGGTTTTTCATCGAACTCACACATGAAGCTAATTTAATGAGAACACTGCCAGCTATGTTACAAGTGTAGATGGTTCTTCTTAAGAACCCAATTAGCTGTAACCCATATGGAGACAACAGCAAACAAGCCAGCAGACCACACTTTTTTTTCAAAGGGCAGCGATTTGTTTGATCCTTCACTCCTTGAATCTTCTCCCACCCGACTCTGAGGAAAAGCAGCCCTCGGGGATTTTGCCCCTGCATGGAAAATGAACACGCATGCTATCGGTTTCTATTTTCTGAAGGGGAGATGGTGCATGATGGGATATCTGACCAGCGATGATCAATCAGACGGACACTGCTGCTATTCTGTGGTCTAGGAGCAGGAGGGGAGGGGTGTAACTAATCTCCCTATCCTGAGAACTTACTAAATTACCCAGAGGCATTTGTTAGGATTATACGTGACCTGCATCTCTGTGCTCGCTTTACAAATTCCCCCGGTTTATCAGAATAGACTGAGACTCATTTACAAGACACGACCTGCCTCATATGGAGCCCAGATGATGCGAATAAACCTCATGAATAAATATCACAAGTGAATGGCAGAAAACAGGACTTCAGTGTAACTATTTTTGGGGGAAAATATCAAAATGAGATTTTTATTTTTTTTTTTTTGAAAGTCCTCCAGTTTTGATGTGCATGTTGCACAGTTTGTCGATAAATCTAAATCCTAATTTTTATATAATTTGAGAGCATGATTACAATGATATAAGTCATGTGAAGCATCTGAAGTGTCTCAGCTGAAGTAAATACAACATTTATCGGCTTTAATATAACAGCAAATTTTTCTTATCAGTTCGATAATATTATGGCCGATATATCATGCATGCATACAATATAATATAATATTAATAATATAAAATGTAATATATAAAAAATTACATAATATAATATAATATTAATAATATAAAATGTAATATATAAAAATTATATAATATAATATAATTATTTTAATTATATATTATAAAAATATTTCTTTAATTGATTTTATTATTAACATTAATATATAATTTATTAGTAATATTATTAATATTAAATAAAATATGAAAAAATTAGTATCACAATATAATATAATTATTATAAAATATTTCTTAAATATTAATATTTATTATTATTATTATTATTATTATTTCACCAAATAATAAAAAAGAAAATCTGTTAAAATTGATGCATTTTATTTTACAGTCAAAATTACAATAATATTTGCCTCTTAATTTTTAACTGTTAAAAAAACAATCAGCTTTTATTTGTGGAAACCCGCAGGGTTAAAGCTCATCCTTTGTTGGCAACTTTAAAATTTAAAAATTAAAATGTATATGTTCTCATTTGCACGTGTTGCATTCTCTAATGTACATTATAAACGACAAACTCTCAACACTTGCAGATTTAGGCGTGTAAATGAACACAAATCTGTGATACACTCTGAAAAGCACATGTAATCACAGCCTTTGCAACACTAAGCCATAATGCAACAATTTCTATTTTATAGCGATTAATCGTTCAGCCCTACTAAACCTCCAGACATATTTTTGCATGTCCATTTTGCATGCATAAACTTGAAATGAACTTAACTCCCAGAGCAGCCAGGCCTGCATGTCCCATCACAAATGCAAGAAATCAAATGATACTGCGTGGTCGAGACCTCGTGGGCTGAAGGAAGACGTCTTATCCAGTGCAATGAATCCAGCGCAGGAGAGCGGCTGTCGCAGGCTGGAAAGTTAAAAGGGGTCAGAGTCTGCGGCAGCCGCTCTCCATCATTGTGTTTGTCTTACATGCTCTTATGATATTGAGCTTCAGATCTCGCTGATCTGAGAACGCAGAGCTGCTCTCTGGGGGCTTGTTCCTCAGCGCTGTGAAAACAAACAAATCCCCCAGACCACTTCTCACTGTTTGTACAACAAATTGCTTGGAATATAAAAAGAAAGAACAAAGTAAGATCAGTGTTGGCTTAATGTGTAATGTTGTGACGGGGAACAAAAAGATGAAATTGACTTTATTTTACAAAGTATGCCCCGTTTGCTTTAATACATGCAACTGGTCTTACTGTGAAAGGTTTATGCAGTATTAACCTTTATTAGAGCTGCACAATTCTGGATAAACTGAAGATTTTTTTCACAATTCTGAACAAACAACTTGACATCTAGTTTACTAGGTTATGACAAAATGTTAATTGTTGCAGTCTTTTTGAAAAATGTTTAATTAAATTTAAAAAAAATGAATGATTCAATGACTCACTCAAAGATTTCACTCGTTTCAATAGAGGATGAACAGCATTTCTGATTCATTGACTCGCTCGTAAAGACTTCACTCGTTTCATTAGGGGAAGAACAGTGTTTTTGAACAAATCTCTTGAATGAATGATTCAATGACTCACTCGTAAAGACTTCACTTGTTTCACTAGGGGATGAACAGTGTTTTTGAACAAATCTCGAGTGAATGATTCAATGACTCACTCGTAAAGACTTCACTTGTTTCATTAGGGGATGAACAGTGTTTTTGAACAAATCTCTTGAATGAATGATTCAATGACTCACTCGTAAAGACTTCACTTGTTTCATTAGGGGACGAACAGTGTTTTTGAACAAATCTCGAGTGAATGATTCAATGACTCACTCAAAGACTTCACTTGTTTCATTAGGGGATGAACAGTGTTTTTGAACAAATCTCTTGAATGAATGATTCAATGACTCACTCAAAGACTTCACTTGTTTCATTAGGGGATGAACAGTGTTTTTGAACAAATCTCTCGAGTGAATGATTCAATGACTCACTCATAAAGACTTCACTTGTTTCAATAGGGAATGAACAGTGTTTTTGAACAAATCTCTTGAATGAATGATTCAATGACTCACTCATAAAGACTTCACTTGTTTCATTAGGGGATGAACAGTGTTTTTGAACAAATCTCGAGTGAATGATTCAATGACTCACTCGTAAAGACTTCACTTGTTTCATTAGGGGATGAACAGCATTTCTGATTCAATGACTCGCTCGTAAAGACTTCACTTGTTTCATTAGGGGATGAACAGTGTTTTTGAACAAATCTCGAGTGAATGATTCAATGACTCACTCATAAAGACTTCACTTGTTTCATTAGGGGATGAACAGTTTTTGAACAAATCTCTTGAATGAATGATTCAATGACTCACTCGTAAAGACTTCACTTGTTTCATTAGGGGATGAACAGTGTTTTTGAACAAATCTCGAGTGAATGATTCAATGACTCACTCGTAAAGACTTCACTCGTTTCATTAGGGGATGAACAGTGTTTTTGAACAAATCTCAAGTGAATGATTCAATGCCTCACTCAAAGACTTCACTTGTTTCATTATGGGATGAACAGTGTTTTTTAACAAATCTCGAGTGAATGATTCAATGACTCACTCATAAAGACTTCACTTATTTCATTATAGGACGAGCAGTATTTCTGAATCGAATCTGATTCAATGACAAATACTTTAACATCACTTGCCATCATCTACTGGTGTAACAATGTAATCGATACAATCGTTTTTGCTTAATATATCCACACAATTTACTGTTTTTATCATGGAATTATTATTACTATTATTATAATAAAAATATTCACTTTTAATTGTTATGTGAACTAAGAACATTATGCATTTCTTTAAAAATGTCACTGATAATAAAAATCTCCAACAAAACCACTTGAATCAGTGAAATCCGATGAAATCTCTTCCCCCAACGTCCAAACAAAGGAAACAAGCACCTTTTTGCATTGAATTTGACATATCTGACCACAGCCTAGCTTACCAGAGCTTGAACACACGTTTCTCATTTCCTTAACATGTGTCTCCAATTTCATATTCCAAAAAGAGTCATTTTCTAGGACAATCAACGTTGTGTTCGCTATCAGGTCCCGTAGTTATTAATCACTTTTATATGCAACTTTCTAGCGCGTTCATGTCTGACTCAGCAAAGACTTTTGTTTGTCTTGAGGGGTCTGTGTTTACTGTGCCAGTCCCATGGTGGAGTGATGGTGTAATATGATATATAATCTTGCATACAAACTATATATATATGTGTTTTTGACATCAAAAACAAACACTGATCCAGATTGAGTTTCATGCATTTGTGTGGCGGCATTTCCGGCTGCCGCCCTATAGCTGCAGGTGATCGTGTGGCATTAATGAGCAGGTATCGGCTTTCTTCATCGGTGTAATTATGGTCATCTCAGAGCACGTCTGCGACTCAACGAAACATCCTGCACTATTTCTAAGCAAAGTAAACAAGTGACACTGAACTCTTTTGCACACAGTCAGATTTCCTGCTTTCATCCCGTCAACTCCAGCGCCGCAGACGACATAAACACAGTCAACACGACTACATAAAACACTGAATTGGCACTGATCAAGTTTCTAAACCATCCCACTCTCAGCCTAAAGAGGAACCGGATGGGCAGGTCAGAGAGGGAACATCTGATGAAGGGTCAAACGCTGGAGGGCTTCAGTCTGTTCCCCTTAATGTCTTTCCTGTCTTCCCAGCTCATTCCATCACAAAAACGCTCCCATATGCCATTACATTCGCTCTGAGGAACTTCAGCAGCTCGTTTTTTTGTAAACAGCACAGTTGAGGTGCTCGCTCGATCTAGTAAACGTTCATTAGATACACTTCGCTTTGCATAAACAAAATGTAAACACCTAACGGACTGAAGCAACATAGGTTTACTTTATCATCAATACGTCCTACGTATACATTAAGTCTTAAATGCGTGTTCATCACGGAGTTGTACATGTTTTTAAGTGGCCCTTGATTATGATTTCACTTTTTTAACTTTAGTTAGTGTGTAATGTTGCCGTTTGAGGATAAACAACATTTGCAAAGCTACGACGCTCAAAGTTCAACGCAAATGTCTTCCTGGGTTGGTGACATCACAAACCCCAAAATTTACATAAACCCCGCCCCCGGGAACAAGCAACAAAGGGGGCGGGGCCATGTTGGGCCGCTTTAGAGTTGTTGTAGTCGAGTGTTGTTGATGCCGTCATTTTACGCCGGACTGCTTCACAAACGAGGGTCGATTCAAGGAAAAAAGATGAACGTGATGCTAGTGATGAGTTGATCAACTCCACAGCAACTACATCAATTTATCCACTAACCGTTCAGAAACGTCTAAAAGTTGGAACTTCTTCCTGAGTCTCTCCATCAGTTTGAACACTTTCCTCATTTTGTCTGCGTGAGATTCTCCAGCTTTGTTGTTGTTGAGCTGTTAAAGCTCCGCCCTCTTCTGGAGCAGCAGCTCATTTGCATTTAAAGGGACACGCTCAAAAACTGCGTGTTTTTGCTCACACCCAAATAGGGGCAAATTTGACAAGCGGTAATAAATGATCTGTGGGGGATTTGAGCTCAAACTTCAGACACATTCTGGAGACACCAGAGACTGATATTATATCTTGTGGAAGATATAAAACTAAGCATTTAAATATCATCTTACTAAGACATAATTGGCAGATCAAGAGTGACCACTTGGGTTGCAAAATTACAGGAACTTTCAAAGTTTTTAAGAACTAAAAGGAATCAATGGGAATAAACTGGAAATTTGCAAACCAGAAAAAACAAAAACAAACCAGATTTAATGCACATTCAGTTTGAATTTCAACCCTGTGCATTCTTAATTTCCAATGAATTCCCTGTAATTCCTATAAACGTCCGTTAAGTTTTGAACTTGGGAAGTTAAGCAGGAGAATTTGGGAAATATTGCATGGAAAGTTTATGGAATTTTTCGCAACCTTAGTGACGACTGATATTTATATTCTACGCTTTTTATGCAAGTAGTACGTGTTCTAAAGATCTCATTGACTTACATTAAAAGCATCAATTTCGTCTCACTTTTTTCAAATATCAGCATTTGCACCGAAATGCAAATTGTTTGGACTTCTAAATAAAACTGATGCATATTGTCATTGCATCATACTATAAGAGCGAAAACTCCTGATGCATCAATTACGATAGTCAACAAAAAACACATATGCAGTGTTTTTTATATTTTCTATAAACTACCTCGTTCCGTTTGACTTATTGCATTCGTCAGGCTCTCCAGAGGTGTGATGAGCACATGTAGATCACGCTTCATGTGTTTAACAGACTGCCAATGGATTTCCCAGTCCCAAAACATCTAGGTAGCGCTTAATTCAACCCACTGATCCAGGACCAGCCTTTTCTACAAAAAAACACCCATAATCTGAAGAAAAAAGTCTCAGAGCAGTGGTCAACACATGCACCATAACCACACAACTCCCTGGAAAGATCTGGCCTCTGAACCATCATAAACTGATTTCTGAACTTGTGCACAGTTAACCTTCACTGCCGTGAAACACGTGGCAAAGGTCCCGAACATCTGTAGGATTCATATCTGCTGGGATACAGCACAACTAAACATGAAACGTAAAGGATTTCACAATCATAATGAACAAAATGTGTTTCATGATAACGAGAAATAACATATTGTGATTAAGTTTCACAAAAACATGTCTTAAGTTTTATAATATGACTTAAATTTTGGTTTGTTTCTTGCACAGAAATGTTATATAGCAAACAAGTGTTTTATCAAGCTTTTATTTTTGATTTGGGAGCTCACCGTATGTTTTTATGCTAAAAGAGCAGCCTGATAAACATCTTCTACAAGTAAATTATGGCAGAATATTAATTTATGAATTAACTATTCCTTTACATTTCATGTTTTAGTATCTAAACAAACTAAAAATCACATTTTGAATATATTTTTGCTGTATTGACCAGGGTTTCCTGGGGTTCATGATGAAATGCTAATAGTTAATTAAATCATAAAAATTTAAAAGTAACAAACAAATCATTCTAAAACACTTACTAAATA
>CM076064.1:1945000-1972500 GCA_038088235.1 Zacco platypus
TTGCGATATGAAGAATCTGAATTATTGCGACAAAGTCAGAATTACTACAAGGCAGTCAGAATTATTGTGAGAAAAAGTCAACTACTGCAGAAATAAAGTCAGAATTACTGCGAGAGGTATAAAGTCAGAATTACGGCGAGAGGTATAAAGTCAGAATTACTGCGAGAGATATAAAGTCAGAATTACGGCGAGAGGTATAAAGTCAGAATTACGGCGAGAGGTATAAAGTCAGAATTACGGCGAGAGGTATAAAGTCAGAATTACTGCGAGAGATATAAAGTCAGAATTACGGCGAGAGATATAAATTCAGAATTACTGCGAGAGATAAAGTCAGAATTACGGCGAGAGGTATAAATTCAGAATTACTGCGAGAGGTATAAATTCAGAATTACGGCGAGAGATATAAATTCAGAATTACTGCGAGAGGTATAAAGTCAGAATTACTGCGAGAGATATAAAGTCAGAATTACTGCGCGATATATAGTCAGAATTACTGCGCGATATATAGTCAGAATTACTGCGCGATATATAGTCAGAATTACTGCGCGATATATAGTCAGAATTACTGCGCGATATAAAGTCAGAATTACTGCGCGATATATAGTCAGAATTACTGCGCGATATATAGTCAGAATTACTGCGAGAGATATAAAGTCAGAATTACTGCGCGAGATAAAGTCAGAATTACTGCGCGAGAAAGTCAGAATTACTGCGCGATATATAAAGTCAGAATTACTGCGCGAGAAAGTCAGAATTACTGCGCGATATATAAAGTCAGAATTACTGCGCGATATATAAAGTCAGAATTACTGCGCGATATATAAAGTCAGAATTACTGCGCGAGATAAAGTCAGAATTACTGCGCGAGATAAAGTCAGAATTACTGCGCGAGATAAAGTCAGAATTGTGATAAAATGATGTCTTGATGGATCAGGCCACTGGTTTTCACATGATCAAATCATGAGGCAACAACTTTGTAAAAAACGCAACTGCAAATGAGATTTTAGAGCTACAGTGGATGAAAAGAGGATAGACTTTTTGGGGTTCTGTTCCTCACACAAAGCATCATATAAATTCACAAGACTTGGAATATAGTGCACAAGTCATAGAGACCATTTTTACAGACTTAATAGACATTTATTTGTTTGGAATTAGCCTTAAAGCTCATTTTGTTTTTCACAGCAGATTAGTCAAAGATCTAACAATTAATCTTAACGGGGAGCAAATAAATACACTCTCTGCAAAACATTTACTTGAGTGCGGAGTGAAAAGTGAGCTCTGCGTAGTTCCAAGTTGAATATTAATCACGGCGATTCCCTTCAATGCACAACTGAGGATCGTACATGAAAAAAACACAGGCCTCCCCCGATGCTAATGGCCTGTCGCGTCGCACCCCCAGAAACCTCGCTGGAAACAATTTCGGGATCCTTGCTAAAGTTTGTGAGGTTTGGCTGACATCACTCTCAGCACATTCGCAGAGCATAACTTCACCAGATGGACGGGAACGGGACTTTAGCTGAACACGGCCAGCAATATCTGAATTCCATTATTTCTTTAACAGAAGGCTTGAGGTCAGACTCTGAGAAGGAGAGGAAAGTTAGGCTCAGACAATTTTCTGGCAGCGGGATTTCTCACAGAGCTCATTGGAAAGCCGAAGGCAGGATGCTATTGAGCCGAGAAGCCTGGGACTTCCGGAGAGAACAACCACTTTAATCCGAGTCCAACAGGCCCCCATCGGAGATCCAATTGAGCCTCCTGCCCCCTCGGCTGGAGCCCGGGAAAAGCTCCGAGGCCAATTGAAATGTCTACCTTTGTTTTTCCTGAGTCTTAACCTGAACTGGGTGGCGGCCATGTCAAAAAAAAAACAGGAAACAATGCAAAGACATAAAGTGTAAAACTCTCGAGGCAACATTTTTGCACCAAAACTTTCCAAATCAAGATTTGTTGCCAATTTTAAGTCAGATGACTGCATTGAAAAATAAAAGCTAGTTAGATATATAGTACATCCTACTTTACCTGCATGCATATACTCACATAAACCAATATATACTAGCTATATAGCAAATCTCAGCTGCATTTACATCGTGGCAAATTGCCCGTTCACACTAAAGACATAACGATAAAGATCTTCATCTTTCTGAATATAAAAGAATAGCCGAGTTCACACCACAACTATCACTATAACGACAATATGGTTGGAATCACTTTCAGAACATTGAATGATAAAAACATTGACAGCCAATCAGAATCCTTCCTGCTTTAGAGAGCTTGAGCATTTAAAGTGACAGACAATTAAACTGCAGCTCACACTTATAATAATAACAGAACGATATCCTCCGCTGGTGTGGACGCTAATATAGTTAACGATCTTTGGTGTGAACGAGCCTTAAAAGGGTCACGAACTGCATTATTGTTTTATAATGTTTCCTGGGTGCACTTATAATGTTAGTATGCTTTTTATATCAAAAATGGTCATTTAAAAAACAAAAAATTAACGCCTCTTATTTGGACGCTCTGTTTTAAGGGGCGTGTCTGCTGTGAGACTTCTGATTGGCTAACATGTTTGCATATGAAATCGCTAAGTATTACTCTCACTTTTTGAGCAGCTTTTAGGTTAACTAATCGTGAAAAGTGCTGGATTACGGATAAATCTATGATGTTATATTTAGAAAGGTTGCAGTGATGAACATCGTAGCCGATCACAGACATGTTGTTGAGTGCATGAAAGTCAATTTCCGCACACTAACGAACACCTTCATCATAACTAAGTGCAAATGCGATGTAAATAAGAGATTCATTGAATAAAACCGGAGTTTTGGCTGGAACTCAGTCACTGATAAACTCACGCAGTTTGATTGACGGCTCTAGCGAATGCGTTCTTTGATCGCTTTCTATGTATAATTTAATCCAATTCATCAGGTTCATTGAAAAGAATCAGCTCGTTCACGAATCAAACGCCTCAGAGGTTATAATAACGAGGAATGATATGTTTTTATGAAATGTAGTGTAGTAAAAAGTATGATATTAAGCTTCGGAATGTAGTGAAGCAAAAGTTTCCCAAAATAAAAAAGCACAGATACGTTACTGTCCACCAGTGATAAATGAGGATAGAATTTGTAACTAACGCTTTCAGATATAATAAACATTACCATCATGAATTGCTGTAAAGCTGCTTAAGCATCTATAGCACAAACATGCAGCAAAGTTTACAACTCTGAGATCTCCGCAAGCTACTAAACCCAAATATAAGGAACATTATAGAGCAAAATAGTGCACAAAATGTGCTATAAAACACAAAGCAAGAAAAAGCACAACTTCATTATGTACAAAAATACCTTCGTGTACAAAACTGCACATTTACTGCAAGCTTTTATTCACAAAGTCTGTCGCCTCGCCTGCGGTCTATAAAAAGCAACATCAGTCCAGTTGTCAGCGCAGAAGAAAAACTAACGGCCCACAAGAACACACAATTCATTCACACCTGAAGTGTTTCTCTCAACAGGACGGCTTTGAAGTAGCGGTGGAGAGAGGTGATCGGTGCTTCCTAAGAGGAAATGCCAAAGAATTTTAATAGAGCACACAGTTCACTGACTTCCTATGGGAAATGACTTCAAAAGCAGCTCTGCCCCTGTAAGACAATGAGATTGGGGGGCAATCTGTCCGTCAATAGCCCGTCTGTCATCAGCAAACGACCCAGACACGGCTCAACAGGAAAAAAAGGCAAAAGACAAACACGGCCAACACAACATGGACGTGTGGAGAGTCTCGTATAACAGCCGTATCCATTTTTTTTAATCATCTTTTGTCACTTGATACTCTTTTAAAAAGGTCACATATCTCTAGCTGCTCCATTTAAAATGGAAACTCTTATTAAAGACTTCTCTAATATAAAAACATGACTATTAAGTAATCAGAAATTCAAATTCTCACTGGGAACTCATTCATAAAAGTCATCTATAAGCAAATAACGACAAGCATTGTTCAAATTCACGACCCTTTCGTTATGTTCATGGCTTTAACTGCTTTAAAAATGTTTCAGATAAATATTTTTTTTTAATTTTTTTGCTTAAATCTATTAATCAACCCCAGTCCTGATCAAAACTACTAAATTTTAAAAGAAAAAAATCAGGATTTTAACTCTTTAAAACGTTAAAATCTGATGCTGCACAAAAACTAACAACGCATCAAAGCCAATGTTGTTTCTAATCTTTGACACGTTTTTTCCCAAATCAGTGACATCATTTATGAATTTGGCAATTAAAGAGTTAAAATCCTGAATTTTTTTTTTAATTTAGTAGTTTTGATCAGGACTGAGGTTGATTAATAGATTTAAGCAAAAAAAAATGAAAAAAATATTTATCTGATACATTTTTAAAGCAGTTAAAATCGTTAACGAAAGGGTCGTGAATTTGCCCACAGAGTACTGTTGAGTTTGAACATTTTCAAAGCATTTTCCCAAAATATGTGTCAAAATAAGATTTGTCACCAAAAATCATTCCATTTGCTGAAACACGGAGAAAGTTATGGCCAAATTAAGACTCAAAAATTCCCCATAGTGGATGAAAACATCCCGAACAGCACAGAAGGGTTAATGAAGCGGTCATGTTGATGTCAATAAAAAACAAAAAGATTAAAGGGTTAGTTCACCTAAAAATTTAATTTCTGTCATTAATTACTCATGTCGTCCTATACCCATAAGACCTTTAAGATGAAACCTGATGGCTCAGTGAGTCTCTATTTTCAGGACGATAGGCTAATTAACGCTTTCAAACACCCAGAAAGGTACTAATTAAAAACAGTTCATGCGAGTACAGTGTTCAACCTTAATATTATAAAGCGACGAGGATACTTTTTGTGCGCCAAAAACACAAAATAACGACTTTATTAAGAAATATCTAGCTATTTCAAAACACTGATTCATGAAGCTTTACGAATCTTTTGTTTCGAATCAGTAGTTCGGTTCGAACAGCCAAAGTCACGTGAAATATTGCAATTGCGAATCACTTATGACGTAACGAAGCCTCGTTTACTGAAATCATGCTCGAAAACACCGGTTCGACACAAACGATTCGTAAAGCATGTGATTTGAACACTAGATATTGTTGAATAAAGTTGCTATTTTGTTCTTTTGGCGCACAAAACGTATTCTCGTCACTTCATAGCATTAAGGTTGAACCACTGTAGTCACGTGACCTGTTTGAAGTAGCTTTCTGCGCGTGAAAGTGTAAATCGGATTTCATCAAAAATATCTTCATTTGAGTTCTGAAGATGAACGAACGTCTTACGGGTGTAGAACGACATAAGGATGTTCACTTTCGGGTCAACTAACCCTTTAAAACCATTAAAGAGGCTTATTAAAATTTAGATTAAAGAAAAGCTGCACAGCCTAAAGCGGTTTCATGTTTTGCCACACATTGGACTTGTCCGATGCCAACTGAATGCAACCTGTAAAGCCTTTTCATTTCCATCTTCCCATAGTGATCTCCAGTCTACAACCACCATTCACAAAAGTATCAGCAGGTCAACTCCAGCAACAATAGAGACTCATTCACACATCTGACCTCCTAAAAGGCCATTTCCCAAAGCTCAAAGCTCCTGACCGGATGAACACTGTTGGTACAAGACTTCCACAGAGTGCGGAACACTTTAAAACATACAGGTGCACTCTTAAAAATAACTTTTATTGGCTGTATATGGTTGTTTAGAGGTTGCATTACGGTTTCTTCAGATCAGTGTTGTGGATTGTAGGTTTTAAACAGATGGTTTTCTGAATAACTTGAGGATTAGAGATGTAAAAATGTCTTCCCATGACATCAGACCTTTATTTTAAAGAGTGCACACCTCAACAAACACATAATCTGAGACACTCGATGTTACATTTACGCGTTACACTTACGCGTTACATTTACTTCCACAAACACATTTTGATCAATAACTCATAGCTGTTGAATGCTCTTATTTAAACTTTAAAGTCAGGTATTAAAAGGTTTAAATGTTCTTCTGAGGTGACATGACATGACTGAACTTGTTCGTAAAGTTTCAGCGCGTGTCTCTGACAGAAAGCTCGCACGCGACGTGTTTTAAAGATTGCGTTTTTACCTTGTAGTTGCATTTATCCGAGTTTCCTCGCTTTCCTCCGTTCACCGACGCGCTGTAGCACAGAAACACGCACAAAGCCGTGAAAAAATGAACAAGTCTCCGTGATCCAGCCATTCCTGCCCGTCCATGAAGCTCCACTGATGAGAATGAACGCGAAGGAGTCGCCGAGGACTGGGAAGAAGGTTCACGAGCCCCACAAGGTGGAGCTCCGTATGTATGTGTGTGTGCGCGTGCACAAACAGCAGCACACCGCCATTCCGATGCTGTATATGTAGTGTGCACTATGCAGTATGTATTCAAAGGATACTACATCCCCAAATGCAGTGAGCTTGGCCTATGTTTGGAACTGAATACTGACTATACAGCATATAATATACACTAAATACTTCTCTCAATAGAACTTTAGATAATAATAGAAGTTGTACATTTTATTATCATCTCACTCGTTGTTTGTTTATTTATATTGCATGCTTTATGCAGTGACTGGTTTTATCACATACTAACTCACAGCTCTTTCTCAGTGTTGGGTGTAATTCATGATTACTAAGCGGTGAGTTTGTGTGATTTAATTCCCTTGAAAAGGTAAAGTATGGGATTACTCTTATTTTTTTCTGTAATTACAGTTACTTCTGATGTAATTAAATACTTTATAGACTATAGAACAATTCTATATAAAACGGTAGTGGATTTAACATCAAATTTTAACGTCTAATGTTAAAATGTATGTTTTTGATGTAACCCTCTCCCTTTAAAAACTTTGTTCAGTTTAAGAATAATTTATGCAGTTTTATATTATTTATTTAAAAGAATTAAAAGAGCAGTTTCACGTCTATCCTATGCTGGGTTACAATTTTCAACCCAGCGGTTGGGTTGTTTCAAATCTGTGGTTGGGCTGTTTTAACCCAGCGGTTGGGCTGTTTTAACCCAGTGTTTGGGCTGTTTTAACCCAGCGGTTGGGTTGTTTCAAATCAGTGGTTGGGCTGTTTTAATCCAGTGTTTGGGCTGTTTTAACCCAGCGGTTGGGTTGTTTCAAATCAGTGGTTGGGCTGTTTTAACCCAGTGGTTGGGCTGTTTTAACCCAGTGGTTGGGCTGTTTTAACCCAGCGGTTGGGCTGTTTTAACCCAGTGTTTGGGCTGTTTTAACCCAGTGGTTGGGCTGTTTTAATGGTTGGGCTGTTTTAACCCAGCGGTTGGGCTGTTTTAACCCAGTGTTTGGGCTGTTTTAACCCAGTGGTTGGGCTGTTTTAATGGTTGGGCTGTTTTAACCCAGCGGGCAGTTGGGCTGTTTTAACCCACCGGTAGGGCTGTTTTAACCCAGCGGTTGGGCTGTTTTAACCCAGAGATTGAGTTGTTTTAACCCAGTGGTTGGGCTGTTTTAACCCAGTGTTTGGGCTGTTTTAACCCAGCGGTTGGGTTGGTTTAAATCATTGGTTGGGCTGTTTTATCCCAGCGGTTGGGTTGGTTTAAATCAGCGGTTGGGCTGTTTTAACCCAGCAGTTGGGATGTTTTAACCCAGTGTTTGGGCTGTTTTAACCCAGTGGTTGGGCTGTTTTAACCCAGTGGTTGGGCTGTTTTAACCCAGCAGTTGGGATGTTTTAACCCAGTGTTTGGGCTGTTTTAACCCAGTGGTTGGGCTGTTTTAACCCAGTGTTTGGGCTGTTTTAACCCAGTGGTTGGGCTGTTTTAACCCAGCGGTTGGGCTGTTTTAACCCAGCGGTTGGGCTGTTTTAACCCAGCGGTTGGGATGTTTTAACCCAGTGTTTGGGCTGTTTTAACCCAGTGGTTGGGTTGTTTTAACCCAGTGGTTGGGCTGTTTTAACCCAGCGGTTGGGCTTATATAGTTCTATATATTGGGTTATATAGAATATTTGCATAATGTGTGCAGAATGCTGCAAAAATAGTATGATAGTCTGATTATAACCTGTGTGTACCTGAATAGTTCATTGTTCATTTTTACAGTGATAAACACACTGCCATATTTCATTGTATTTCAGGTTATAAAATCTGACGGACCTCACAGGTTTGAGATTCATTCACACCCAGTTATGACACGCTTGAAAAATGCGAGACATGTGAAGTATGTGTGATCATACGCAATAGTGCATTTTTTGACGCATAAGTGAAATTTGAATAACCAGTACATGAGTTCACCGGATTGGTTGTTGCACCAGTGGTTGTTTGTTGAATGCATTACTCTCGATTTTCCACACATTTGACAAAACCAAACACATGAAAGAAAATCAAACTCTGGTTTCAGATGAGACATGAAACCCAGAAAATGACATGAAATATGAACGTGTGCAGGTACCAGACTACAGTTTCCAGAGACTTCAAATGAGAAAAACAGGTTGAAGTAATGCTTTAGGACATTCAGCTTTGAGTGCTATAGCAGTCAAGAAACTGTATTTCATTCTTTTCAGATATGCATCACCTGGAAAATATTGGTTTCTATGCAGTCCTGATGATATTGCTGGCGATGTCTCAAATGCTGAGAGAAAGAGAGAAAGTTTGGCTCATCAGCTCTGTAGCCAACAGCCACAATGTGCATCCAACTATCCTGTTTCAGATCAAAGACAGAAAACTGGAGGCCGGAGGAATCGGTGCATTTGAGCCGCTGTCTGCAGAGATACACCCAGATCCTCTTTCAGCTCCGCTTCTGTTACTGACACACATGAAAAGAAGCTGCTTTTTAAAGATGAGCACACCAGAAATGCCACAAAACAGCTTTTATGATGCATTCATAATGAATGGAATAGCCTGAATGGAAATATATATATATATTTACAGACATACACACCGATCAGGCATAACATTATGACCACCTTCCTAATATTGTGTTACAGCCCTGACCCGTCGAGGCATGGCCTCCTCTTGACCCCTGAAGGTGTGCTGTGGGATCTGTGAGATCCTTTCAGTCCTGTAAGATGTGAGGTGGATCCTCCATGGATCGGACTTGTTTGTTCAGCTCATCCCACAGACGCTCCATTGGATTGAGATCTGGGGAATTTGGAGATCAAACTCGTTGTTGTGCTCCTCAAACCATTTTCGCTTTATGTCAGGAGCATTATCCTGCTGAAAGAGGTCACATGGTCTGCAACAACGCTTAGGCAGGTGCTACGTGTCAAAGTGACGTCCACATGGATGCAGGACCCAAGGTTTCCCAGCAGGAAGCGTCACACGGCCTCCGCCGGCTCGCCTTCTTCCCATAGTGCATCCTGGTGCCATGTGTTTCCCGGGTAAGAGACGCACACGCACCCGAACATCCACGTGATGTGAAAGAAAACGTGATTCACCTTCTTCCATTGCTCCGTGGTCCAGTTCTGTTGGCTCTCTCGGCGGTGGACGGGTCAGCGTGGACATCCTGACTGACCCGTGACCTTGTCGCCGGTTCACCGCTGTTCCTTCCTCGGACAACTTTTGATAGATACTGACCACTGCAGACCGGGAACATCCCACAAGAGCTGCAGTTCTGGAGGTGCTCTGACCCAGTCGTCTAGCCGTCACAAGATAATGATGCATTTGTTTAAGGACTGAATAAATTTGTTTGTTTTTATGTTTAGTGCAGTATTTGAAAAAACAAACAAACAATGTATACAAAAAATTAAAGAAAAAACACCATTTTACAAAAAAGTTCTATTTCAGAGCAAAACCCAACACAATATCGCCACCAAGTGTTTGCAGATGTTCACAACACATTCATGCAAATTAACACACATTTTTAAATGCATTCCTTTCAGAAATGCCCAGCTGTGCAAGTGCAGGAAATGTTAAAAGAGACTCAAATGCAAATATAAAGGCCCCCCTCAGAGAAACCCCCCTTTGTGAGCCAATCAATAGTTAATAGGTTTACTGAGCACTAATTAGTTTGGAGGTGGGGGGTGATGTGTTTGCTTAACAGTCGGCAGAAGACAATGATCACCAAACTCCGCTTGGAACTAGAGAAAGAGTTGAAAGGTCTGAATTAAAATGGTATTTATAATGACTTTATTCTGACATATTTTCAGTAAACACACAATAAGAATCTTTAGCATTTAAATCATAGTGAGAGATCGTTATTAGTTACATGAGTGGTAAAGACATAATAAATTACAATATCGCAACAGATGGCCAAAACAATGTGAACAAATGTGGTTCCGTGACAATCAGCGTTCTTCCCTGCCGGTTTGTAAATCCTTGAGGACGTTTTTCACCATGAGAAACTGAGACTCTCTGTGTGAACGCTTCAGCTTCGCTCTTCTGTTCTGGAACCAAATCTAAGAGACAGGCATGAAAAAATGAGTCTTCTTAAAGATCTCTTGATCCTCCACACTTTATGTACATCTATAGTTCTAGAAATATCCCAAAACAAACTATATTAATCAAATGCTGCCCTAATAGATCAAGAATTAACAGATCAGTCTTTACCTGAATTCTGTCCTCATCTAGATGAAGTTTCTTAGCAAGTTCTTCACGAATATCGATGCCCGGGTACGAGTTCACTTGAAACACACTCTCCAATATCTTGATCTGGACACAGAAAACACGTCACTAATATCAAAACTACAGGTGAAAACACCGTTTATTCTTCAGTGTGTTCAGTTTTCAGATTTTATACCTTTCGTTGTTAGAAATAACTGTATTTTAGCAAATATGTTTGACAGAAAAAGCACCTCAGAGAACTTTTTATGAAAAATAGTTCTTCCAGTAACGTAAATAGAACGTTCGTTCAATGTTATGTGCTCTATAATGAATACCATGGAACGTTCTAAATATGTAAGGCCTGTTTCAGAATTCAAAAGTACACAATGTTTACAAAATGATAAAATGGAATGTTCCCTTAACATTCGTATAAACAAGAAGGTTTTGAACGTTCGTTCAGAAATACGGTTTTTAAAACTTAATGGGATCAACATCATAGACATAATAAATACATAGACGACCCATTGGTCTCTGGATCGTACGTCAACGGCGCCGCCATATTGTGCATTTTTCTACTCCACGTACACCATAAACCACTGATATCGGTTTATAAATGTAAAAGTTATTTTCGTTTTTATCCAGAAAAAGCGCAGCTCGCCAGTTTACTACATTTGTTTACAGTTCAGTCTTGCCCCTCAGCAAAATACGGACGCGATGACGTATCGCAGTACCGTTCCAGTGCGGCATCTATGTATTTATTACATCTATGATCAACATGGTCTATTTTGTTAGCAGGACACACATTATAACACACGATCACATCCGTGGAAGCAATGGATGGTATGATTCTGTTAGCAACTAAAGCGCATGCGCGTTTACCTGAACGCTAGAGAAAGCCGTCCGCGGCCTACGCCCGATGTACCAGTTCAGTGTTCTCCTGTACGAGTCTGCTGGTGATTTACTGTAAGATTTACCATCTTCATTCACTCTCACATCCACTGAAGCTTCACTGTCTGTCACCACGCGACGATTCTGGCATGCTGGCTTCACGTCTGAAGTAAATAAAAGACCAAATTACTCCCATAGCGCTTTACACAACACTGGTTGTTTCAAAGCAGCTTTACAGTGATTCAGTGATGCAAAACGGCTGTACAGCAGCTCTAAAAGAAGAAGACTGTTCCGTTATATAATAAATATAATCAATTAGGGCTTTTAAATGAGTTAATCTATAAATCAGTGATGCAGAAAACAGAATTAATAATGTTGTTGAATATCAAGTGCGATTCGTTTAAGTGAATCGGTTTATTCGAACGGGTCGCTCAGAGAACCGATTCTGTAAAGCGAGTCAGTAGTAAAACTTCTGTGCTGCGCCTTGTTTGTTATTATTCAAATATTAATTAACATGTTGTTGTTTTTTAAAAGTAACATCATCATGAATTATTCCCAATATTGTTAATAAATGTGTACCTTCTTTTAGTAATATACTAAAAAGAATCACCAGGAACAGAAAGTCTTCTTAAAATGATTCAGAGTTACTATATTCATATAATTAATTAATATATATTTAAATAAATATTATTATTATTATTATTATTATAAAGCCGATACAGAATGCTTGATGTGGATTTCCTTTGGATAAAAGCGAAATGAATGAATGTAAATGCAATGCAAATTTTCCAAATATGTTAATAACAAAAACGTCACGTGTTGTTTTACCTGTCCAGGGTCGGTAAGGCGCCGACAGCGCTGTTCTCTGATCCGCCCTGTTCAGTCCCAGGATGCTGTCGATGGTGAACACGGACTGTCGGTTCATCGGGCCGTCCTGACGCGCGCTGGCTGTGAGAGACGCCATCTGGAGATCTGAAGCTCTTCTTCTCCGACTGGACCTTCTGAAAGCTCGAGGTTGGCCTTTATAGCCCCTCTCCCGTGTATAGTCACCAATTAAAGCCCGAGACGGGAGTGTTTTACATGTGAATCGCCGGCCCTCACCGCGGGGCCCCTGGACTGCAGGTAACTCGGGGTCCAAATGAGGCGTTCCAGCAACCTGTTATCTTCTGGAGACACTGAATCCCTTAAAGCTGCTATTGAACGGGACAAAACACGGCTGATGTGCCATTCTTTTTACTCAGCAGGTAGAAAATTAGGCCCCATTCCCAGGATTTATCTTCTCCTCATTTCCCTCTGCCGCATCTCCAGTATTATAAGAAAGCAGTCAACTAGCGCCTAATCTTATTTACCTTATTTTCTACCACACGATTTTAAAATAATAATAAAGCTTAATGCTGTTTAAACTAATCCTGCTGAATATTCCCATTCTCTCTTGACATGCATGGAGAAAGATGGTCCGGATCACAAAAGCACAATGGCTGCTTGGCAATTTGCTGGAAGCAGCATGTAATAATTGTCTCATTCAGTGGTGAATTGATCTCTTTTGGTTGCTTGGCTGCTTTTAATAAATGACTTGCTTGTTTATTTGTCTTGGGCTCTTGGAGGGACACGAGCGCAGCCCCTGCGGATCCATTGTTTTGCAAAGAAATGACCAATTAGACTTTTTTTTAAATGCAAACCAAATGAAGTCCAATTAGAAACGAAAATAAGATCACCGAACCAACAATACAAGCAATTAACGCTTTGAGATAATCCAGTTGCAGAGTTTTAATGGAGCTTGTTTTGATATTTATTCAATAACGTTGTACAACTAACAATGAGCAATTCATTTTTTCAGCATTTATTAACCTAATGTTTGTTAGTTCTCGGTGCATTATTTAATGTTAACAGATGCATTTGAGTTTGAGATTAAGATTAGATGCTAAAGAAGTATTGTTCATTCTTAGTTCATGTTATCTAATGAAACCTCATTATAAAGTGTTCCCATTTATTCTTAAGACACTTTAGACATATGTGAACTCTTGACACTTTAACTTAAGCGATTTTAATGAAGTATCCCTGTTGAATTTAAGAAAAATACTCACCGAGGCTGCATTTCTTTGAGCAAAAATACAGTAAAAATGTGAAATATTATTACTATTTAAAATAACTGTTTGTTATGTGAATATATTGTAAAATATAATTTATATCCAGTGATCAGAGCATCATTACTCCAGTCTTCAGGGTCACATGATCCTGCAGAAATCATTCTGATATGATGATTTGATGCTCAAGAAACATTTATGATTATTATCAGTTGAAAAATGTTGTGCTGCTTCAGATGTTTGTGAACTAGATGACTAGAAAGTTAAAAAAAAAAAAGCATTTATCTTTACAAATTTAATGCATTTAAATGCAATCCAGTCTTCAGAGTCACATGATCCTTCAGAAATCATTCTAAGAAGTTTTTTTGTTAATCATGATACGCTGCCATTGAAAAAAGAAAGAAAAGGGAAATTAATTAATTCAGCAAAGGCACATTAAATGAATTTCTGAAGATAAATGTGGTTCTTTTGAATTTTCTAGAATCCTGAAAATTTCCACAAAAGTTTTCAAACACAAAAAAATGTATTTAAATTGTAAATTACAGAAAATTAAACCATTTTTCCCCCTAAAACATCCTTTCAAGTTTGAAATATTAAGATCTTGAATTTTTTTCTGTATTAATATTTTAATCGTGGTCAAGTTTTATTTACACAAATATATTTGAAGATTGTATTTCAATCTTTAAAGCAACCAAATCCTTTAAACCTCTTTAATTTACTTGAAATATAGAAGGATTCAATATAAGTTTAATGCAAACTGATTTTATATTATTTGTTTCTTCTTTTCAGTGTTTGCTGCTCAGGTTTTCAGTAGCGGTTCAACAATAATAATGCCTGTTACCTGTTATTTGAACAAGTTTAATACAAGTTAAAAAAGTCCGGCGAGTCAAAGATGATCATCTCATTTAATACCGATCTTCACTGTACCCCATAAATCCATGATTTTGTAGAAAGACATTTAGACACAAACAGCTCTTTAAAGGTTAGAAACAATCCTTAACAAACCGAACGGAGCAAATGCACTCGGTAAACAGATTAGAAAGTGCGTTTTATGAATCATTTTCGTTACTCGAAGCAAATTGTCAATGAATGAAACCGTATTAAGTTCAGCAGCGTTCTGTGCAACTTCAGAATTTAGAAGCAAAGTGAAACCGATGAACATTTCGGTTTGTTTCAGCCTTTCGCTCGAGCTGCAGATCTTATAGTGGGTCAATAAAACACGTAATACAGTATATCTGCTATACAAAAAAAATAATAAAATACACCTCAAGTCTAGAGGCATTTGATCACATGATTTTAAGCAAAAAAAAAAAAAAGGAATCACAAATTATGTAGAGCATTGAGAATCATGGTCGAAAATCAGAACCGTATATTAGTCGCAAAGACAAAATATAACCTTATCGAATCATTGTGAATCAGTTTTGGCAGAGAAAATCAAGCGTATTTTTAGAGCCGAGACTGACGATTATAATAACACATCACGTTCTCGACAAGTTTTTGTCATTCTGCCACCGTAAGTGAAATAAACGGAAACACATGCAGCCTTAAAACATCAACGCAGAACGGATCGTCTGTTCCTCACACGTCATCCAGATACAGGAACAAACTGCGTCTCATCAGGTTGAAGTTTGTCACGGTAGTGGATTCATTTACACACACACACACACACATATATATAAAACCCTCTAAAAGCAAATGCAACTCGATAACGGATATGATAAAAAATACAGGATTCTTACAAATAACAACTTTCGAGAGCTTTTCCCCAAAGTGTCCACATTTGTCAAATTATAATATTCTGCAGTTTGATATTAAACCATTGCTTGGAAGTGATATATGCGTAGAACGGTTCTCATCAGGCCTCTGATTCGCCCTTTTTCTGCCCCTCCTCTCCTACATCGCTGTCCTCTGATTGGCTGTTGCTTAGGACCAAGATCTGTCCATCAGCAGCTGGTTGGTTGGGTCGGCTAGAGGCGGCTATCAAACGACTTTGTTCCTCGAGATCCTGAAGGTTTGGAGAAGAGTTAATTATGAATACTTTTATTCAGCAAGGACACATTCAATTGATCAAAAGTGACATTTATTACGTTACAAAAGAACTAAATGTGCTTCTTTTGAGCTTTCTATTCATCAAAGAATCTTGCTTACTGTTTTCAACATTGATAATAATCAGAAATGTGTCCAAATCGTCATATCAGAATGATTTCTGAAGGATCATGTGACACTGAAGACTGCTGAAAATTCAGCTTTGATCACTGGATATAAATTATAGTTTACTATTTATTCACATAGAAAACAGATATTTTGAATCGTAATAATATTTCACATTTTTTACTGTATTTTTGATCAAATAAACACAGCCGTGGTGAGCAGACGAGACGTCTTTCAAAAACATGAGACCGTCTGTTACCTTCTCGATCTGTTTTTGTTTATGGAGTTCTTCCTGTTGTTTCTCCTTGGCTTTGTCCAGCTCTCTCTGTTTCTGTGAGGCCTTGCGGTCCTGTCAAGAAAAATACTTCATGCTCATTCTCAAGAATCGTCAGCAGCATCAATTTCATTTTACCCAACATGCATTTCTGCACAAAGTCATTTGACATCAAATAAATGTAGATGTTTCTCACCATCTCAGAGTGGAGGGCGATCTGCTTTGCCAGTCCTACACTGTCACAGATCTGATGGATTCAAGAGCATCAAAATGACAAAGATGAGATTAAAATCAGATTTTATATATATATATATATATATATATATATATATATATAAATATATTTATATATATTTATATTTATATATTTATATATATTTATTTATATTTATATATTTATATTTATATATTTATATATATTTATATTTATATATTTATATATATTTATATTTATATATTTATATATATATATATTTATATTTATATATTTATATATATATATTTATATATTTATATATATTATATACATTCTTATTATAAGTAGAAAAAAAGAAAGATATATAGGATATAAGCTTGGAAACATTAAGGTTTTTCATTGTTTTTGAAATATTTCTCTTCTGCTCATCAAGGCTGCATTTATTTAATCAAAAATATAACAAAATACATGTTACTTTGAAATATTATTACCATTTAAAGGTGCAACATGTAGTTTTTCGTCCACTAGAGGTCGCCTATTCAAAACAAAGGCGTAGATGATGCCGAGTTTGAGCGTGGAATCTTGGGACGTGTGGTCTTCACCTCACAGCCGGCGGGAAAGAGTCGGGATGCAGAAATCACGTTCACGGATGCGATTATTAACGTTACTGTAGTGTGAAGCAGAGCAGGAGCGAGTGTTGTGGAGCTGAACGAGACGATTGATAATGAGAGACGAGAGCAGCGGGACTTTTATTATGACACAGTCGCCGCTTTCACTTCTCCGGTCATGATTATGAGGAAACACAGCTCTGTTTATCATATTTGAGTGTGTTGAAGATGATGTTATGACGTTACTCTGAGCGTTCGCTCGCCGGCTGCTGTGAGACAATATCATATTAAATGCTGGATGGCTTGTGTTGATAAATGACATGCGATTGATTTTAAAAACGTATTGCATGATGGAGAAAATTCTGTCTTACTGTTACTAAAAATAAAGCTGCATCAGATTATGCTATGCTAGCTACTTGACAATAGTGTTTTTCTCTGGTAAAGCATGGTAACAATAAGACTAAACGTGTTGAGTTATATTACAATAATTAGTTTTCTGTCTATAAATGTATCAAAACAGACGTTCTCGTCTAATTAAACATATAATATATTAAAGCGTCTTTGGCGTTTCCATGATTTCTACAAAATAAAACTGGAAATTTTACTTGGTTTTGGATATTTTACTGCAAATTGCAGCTTTAAAAGAGCTGTTTTCTATGTGAATATATTGTAATTTATTCCTGCGATCAAAGTCTTCGGTGTCACATGATCCTTCAAAAATTATTCCAAGATAATTTCTTATTATTATTAAAGTTGAAAACACGTTTTGCTGTTTATATATGTAATAAAAATAAAACCTTAATGTTTCCAGTCTTTATATATATATATATATTTGTACCTTCTCTCCATCATTGTTTGACTCAAAGACGTAGCAGACGGTCACAGGCCGTCCGTCCACTCGTCCTCCTGCCGTCTGCAGCACAAAACCAAACAAGCGCTTGTTCTCCTGATGTGACGCGCACAGCACAACGCTGGAGAGAGAGAACTGAGGAACGACAGAACAAACACTGACTTCAGAACAGCACGGGATTCGCTTTAAACACCCGATATGAGCCGTGAACAAAACTGGGGAATGATTGGTTAAGGACGCACCCGTAGTCGTGTGACTTGTGTCTGTGGGTCAATAAGCCTGAAATAAACAAACAAACAACTTCATAAATAAGCCAAGACTCTGAAAATACATGATTAAGGGTGTTCGTGTTTGTCGTTCGGTTCGATTTAGTCGGTCATTCTGATCACACCGTTTCTTTTAATCAAACCAAACCAGAAAAGTATGAACACACCCTGAAATTAGACTTTTGAGTGGCGTTCGCCCATATGAATCAATGCTTGACGTATTCACTGGCCGCTTTTTAATGACCCTGATCCAACGTTCAACGCAGCCGTGAGAACATCAACTCACTTCAGGCACTCGCACGTGACGAGCAGATGAGACTCGGTCATCCTGAAGATGTTGTGGATGGCTCGGGCCGCCAGGATCTGTCTCATGGTCTCATAGATGACATCAGAGCTCTCTGTGGCCTTCACCTCCATGGAGCCCAAGAACCGAACGATGAAAAGCTGGTGCAGGATCGAGTCTGAAACACACAGAGATTCAGTCTGACTTGTGTTTTCTTCATAAAAGTCTCTGGTCTTGTTGTGCATTATTTTATAATCTTGTATCGAAATGCTTTTCTGCTGATGCAACCAGAGCCAAATGAGTGGAGAAAATAATATTAATAATATCATAGCCTATCTAATCAAATCAGATGGATATTATATTACCCGGCATGCATAATGTCTCACAAGAAAATATGACATTAAATGCATTGCGAATGCCATTTCATGAGCAAATTAAGCTATTAAAGGAAGAGAACACACAAAAAAATGTAATTATGTCATTACCGTAAAAGAATTTTATATGGACTATTTGTTATGAATCCTGTTCTGTTGTCCTCCATTCACCTGCCACCAGATGTCGCCCTCCCATTTCTGAACACTATCATGGACTCCTTCCACCACACTACACTTCCCATAAGCCCCTTAGGTTAATTACTGCCCAGCTGTAGCCAATCTGCTCACTATTTAAGGCTGTTCTGTTTCCCTGTTTAATTGCGAAGTCTTGTTCATACTGTACATTACTGAGCGCTACCCTTGTCTTGTTTTTGCCTGTTTCATCGTCCTGTTGTTTATCTGCCTGCCTTTTACCTTAGCCTGGAATATTGACTACGAGTTTGCCTTTCCCCAGTTGATCCTGTTTGCTATTGAGTTGACCATTGCCTGTACGACTACGTTTTGGTATTAAAGCTGCATTTGGATCTCATTCGCTGACTCGCTCATCATTACACTATTCTTTTAAAACTCATGTTCTAGTTAGACATATATATAAATATATACATACACACATATATATACACAAACACACACATATTATATATGTGTGTATGTGTATATATGTGTGTGTATATATATATATATATATATATATATATATATAATTTTGGGGTCAGTGAGATTTGCTTTTATTTTATCTGCAATTATTTTTTACTGATTTCTATGTGAACATATTATAAAATGTAATTCATATCCAGTGATCAAAGCTGAATTTTCAGTGTCTTCAGTGTCACGTGACCCTTCAGAAATCATTTTGATTTGCTGCTCAAGAAACATTTATGATTATTATCACTGTTGAAAACTTCATATTTTTGTGGGAACGGTCATACATTTTATTTTTCAGGATTCTTTGATGTTCAAAAGAACAGCGTTTACTTGAATTTAGATTATAAATGTCTTTACTGTTAATTTTGATCAATTTAATACGTTCTTGATGAATAAAAGCATAAATTTCTACTTCAAAAAGAAAAAGTACCTTCACTTTCTTCAGATTGTAGCCCTCCAGATTCCCCGAATGGATTGGTCCTTCTTTCAGCAAAGGGAGAAACACAAACCTGTGTTTTATGTCTATGCTTAATAATTCCCTAATAAGAATCAAGTGTAAATAAATCATCTTTATCGGTCAACTTTGACGCATTCATAAACATAAGCGCGGACCTGCCCTGGCCGCTCTTAGCCTGACTCGTGTGCTCCTCGCTGACAGGTGAGATGATGTCAAACTGAATGGGCGTGTCCGGAGCCACCAGCGAATCCAGAGACAGAGACGACAGCGCCGGAGACTCGGAGCCCACAGAGCACTGACTGCCCGACCGGCCCGCTTTGGATCGACCTTGCCTGCAGGGAAAAAAGACATGGATTCATTTACAAGCACAAAATCTGTTTCTCTCTGAAATGGGAAGTCATGTTGGAGTTGGGTTGTATTTAGTACAAAACATGTCAAATGTTTGGAATAAGTTGCACTTTATTTTAATGTGTCCCTGTTACACATTTCATTTCTGAGTGCTATTAATGAACTACATGTACTTACTACAGGGTTAGAGTAGGATTAGAGACAGTTGCATGTAAATATACTTAATTTATAGTTATTAATAGAGTAAATGCATGTAAATTGTGTAACAAAGACATTAAAGTGTTACCAGATTTTTTTTAATGTTTATAAATGTCACCAAGGCTGCATTTATTTGATTAAAAAAAAATAGTAATATTGTGAAATATTACTTTTTTATATATAATATTATTAAAATGTAAAAGAACTGTATTCTAATTGAATGCGTGTTAAAATATCTTCAGTGTCACATGATCTTTCAATAACAATCATTCTAATATAACGATTTTCTGCACAAGAAGCACTTATTAGTTTTATTCAGCAAAGACACATTAAATTGATCTTGAAAAGTGACAAAACATGAATAATGATTTCTAAATCAAATAAATGCTGTTTTGAACTTTCTATTCATCACATAATCCTGAGAGAAAAAAATATATATCATAGTTTCCACAAAAATATGAAGCATAAAAATTATTTTCAGCATTGATATTAAATCATAAATGTTTCTTGAGCATCAAATCATCATATCAGAATGATCTCTGAAGGTCATGTGACACTGAAGACTGGAGTAATGATGCTCGGATCACTGGATATTAATTATATTTTACAATATATTCACATAGTAAACAGTTATTTTAAATAGTAATAATATTTCACATTTTTTACTGAGAAATCATGTGAAAATTGCTTTTCATCACAAAAATAAATTACGCTTTGCAATATATTCACATAGAAAACAGCTATGTTAAATTGTAATAATATTTCACAATTTTTACTGTATTTTTGATCCATTAAATTCAGGTTTGTCGAGCAGAAGAGACTTCTTTACAAAAAAAAATAAATAAATAAAAAAATAATAATAATAATAATTCTATATAATTCTATATATATATATATATATATATATATATATATATATATATATATATATATATATATATATATATATATATATACACCACACAATCTTAATTACTCCAAACGTTTGTCTGGTAGTGTATTTCCAGTGATGTAATATCCCCACTTGCTGTTTGTTCAAGATTATTAACTATTATGGTCAAAATGAATAATATAATTATGCAATATGAAGTGCTGGAGAGGCGCGTCTCTCACGTGCTCGGTCTGAAACTCTCGTGTCGCTGTTGAAAGGACGGAGAAGGTGTCACAGCCTCCAGTGCCGACTGATTCACTCTCGCTGCGATTTCCTGCCAAAGAGAGACATCAGTAATAACTGACCTTAAAGCAGTGTGCGGAGGTTTAAGATTTCTTCCTTCGACAGTGAGATTCTTCACTCACCTCTGGGTTTTCACTGAGGTATATCCTCTTAGAGATGTTGTTTATTGTTGCAATCCACTAAAATAAAAGAAAAAACATGTGAATTACATTTTAATTGGTGAATCTAATTAAAAATGTCATATTGTAACATTACATGCATGACTTTTATCACAATTATCATTATTGCAAATAATAAAATCGAGTATTTTTTTAAAGCATTTATACATCGTGATAGTTTTGCCTTTATTTATGCTGATTTTAAAGGAATAATTGTTATCAGGTTGAGAATATAAAAAGAATTACAAATAAACTCTACTGAGGAAATAATGATGAATATACACTAAAATAGTTTAGGGTTATTAGAATTATACTCACCAAGGCTGCATTTATTTGATTAAAAATACAGTAAAAACAGATATACTGTAAAATATTAATGCAATTTAAAATAGCTTTGTAAACTAATTTAATTTAACAGTGATCAAAGCTGAATGTTCAGCATCATTCCTCCAGTCTTAGTGTCACATGATCCTTCTGATATGATGATTTGATGCTCAAGAAACATTTATGATTATTATCAATGCTGAAAACTTCATATTTTTGCATAATTCATGATATATTTTGATTTTCAGGATTCTTTGATGAATAGAAAGTTCAAAAGAACAGCATTTATTTGAATTAGAAATATTTAGTATCATTATAAATGTCTTTACTGTCACTTTTGATCGATTTTATGCACCCTTGATGACTAAAGTTAACTTGTGAATGGCAGTGTAATTAAAATTTCTTTGAATCTGTGTTGAAATGTTCTTTTAAAGAAGGATCTCCAAGTGAATGCGACAGTTTTCTCACCTCCTCACAGTCTTTCCTGCTCTCCGCCTGTAAAATGGCCGCCCTGCGGTACACAGAGAAACAGCCATTCAGTGAAAGCAGTGACTCAGAATGACTCAATATCTGGCCCATCATGCCCTGAGAACGAATAAGGCAGCCGTTTACCCGGCTGATAAATATTCTATTGAGTTTAAACTGGATCAGCGCTTGGGAATTCTCTGGCAGAACTTCAGCACTACAGTCAGTGTTGTCTCTCTTTACTAGACTACTGCCACGAGACCAGCAAAAAACACCAGGACATTTAGGGAATTTTAGATTCCCAAGAACAAATAAGGGCTGCCAAAACAGACCATGACTAGGCTCAACTTCAAGCCAAAAGGCATTTACAAAAACCATTTTAGGTTAAATTACTGTAAGAATCAGTCAAAGTTTGGCTTGATAACAAAAAGCTTATTCTGGCCAAGATTGAAGTTTCTGTTAATATATTTATTTAGATTTAATTTTTATATTATCCATTTTCATTTTCATTTTAGTTAAAGTTTTAGTTGTTTTTATTTTTTTATTTTTTTATAAATATGTCTATGCTGTTTTTATTAATTTTTATTTCAGTTTTAATTATTTCAGTACATCATTAAACTAAATTAAAATGATAAATGAGTTTGAAATGAGAAAAATAAGTTTACTTTTTTAGATTTTATTTTGTTGTAAGCAACAAAAAAAATGTCCTTTTATAGTTTTAGTTTCTGTTAACTATCATAACTCTGCAACCAACCACACTTCCTGTAGTTTTTATAGGTTTTAAATCAGTAAAAGATCGCAAACTCAATTCATTCAAAGTTTAGACATGAAACAGCTTCACAAACAGTCTTTCCAACCACACAGTATCATTATTTTTGTCTTACAATAAATCATATTCTCACTGATGTACTGAAGTTTATAGCTCAGATATAAACACTGACGTCTACGGTAGCAATCAAAATAGAGTAAATCGCCTTTACAAAGTAACTGGATGCTTCAAATAACGATTGTTTCAGTGACATCGTTACACCAGTAGGTGGCGACAAGTTTATTTGTCATTGATTCAAAAGATTTGTTCAAAAACTGGAGATTCATCCAGTGAATCGGTTTAAATGAATGATTCAACGACTTGATTTATAATAAGTCTCAATGAGCGAGTCGTTGAATCATTCATTTAAACCAATCAAAAAATAAATAAATAAACTGCAGCAATTAACATTTTATCAGAACCTCTCGTAAATGACATGTTTTGTTTAGTTGTCCATTCAGAATCGTGATTTCTGTTTAAAAACAAAATAATCATTTCACAATCAGACGCAGTTTTATCTGAAACATGTTTAGTAAATGCACTGCACTTAGAAGAATTATACTGTATAGCACTGAAAATCTTACTTCTTTCCATCAAACGCTGTGATCTGAAAGCAGAATCGGCGGTCCTCGCAGTCCACAGCCATGACGGAGCAGTTGTCAATGTCCATAACGAGACCTCCAGCGACGTCTCCGCGCGATTGGCTCATGAGGTTCCCTCCCTGGGTGAAGAAGTACTGCCGGTCCCAGCTGGACGACACCAGGCCCGTTTTACTGCCGGGTAGAAGCATGAGATCAGTATAAACCCGGGCGACTGAAGCGCGTTGTAGGTGGTCGATGTTCTCTTACTTGCGAGTGTTGAGGTAGCCGGCCTTGCGGGTCAGGTTGCGGTTCACAGGGGCCGTGTTCGGGTCTGGGTCGGGCATGTAGAGCGGGTCGCTGGCCTCTTTCAGGTCTTGAATCGTCTGCTCCATCGCTTCAGCGTCACTGTCCATTTCCCTCCGAACACTAGAGAAGAAAGTCAGACTCACAAATGTAATTAATGAACTATTTTTCTCATTTGAAAACATGCAAACAAACCACATTTATTTCTTGTAGTTTCACGCACTTCATCAACACTTCATCTAGTTTTTATCTCTTGATTTCAGTTTGACTCACTTCTGCACACTGGTTCCAATGTTGGTGAGAAAATCCTCCCATTGCTGCGTCAGATTCTCCGATCCCAGTTTGAAAAAGCTGATCTGATGAAAAGCAAACAATAAGGAGCTATAAATACATTCTATATTATCAGATGGTGTTATGAATTCAACACGAGGACAATAGTTTGAGTTAAACCGCTGAACAAACACCTGCGCCTGCATATATCCCAGTAGCGGCTCCAACAGCGCTATCTTCTTCTTGTACTGCAGCATGTTGAGTGATGCGAAGTAGTGCATTATGGTCTCGTGCTGTTTTTTCCTGGATGTGTACACGTCCTCCATCACTTCATTCTTCACCTGCAGTGGACGACAGGAGTTAGTTACATGTAAGGCAGGACATGATTTTAACAACTGACCTGACTTACTGTTGCTCACGCCACACATCATGTTCTCACGCAGTGAAAATACGTCGACAGACATGATAGAGTTTCATATCTAATATATCGTAATTTTTTAAAGAAGTTTAAACAGTATATATAACAGTATATAGTGTGCCGTTTATGTCAAATCCATTTTGGCTGGAATTGACCCTTCGCCGGCAGTTTGATTGACAGGCGATCTGACCAATCATAACCCCGAATCCGCCATTTTGTCCGACAAAGCGGTCAGTGGAGTTAGTAGATTAACGTTGATGAACTTGAATCACGTCTTGAAACAACATTCCTTCTGATGTTCATTCATGTTTATTTGATGCTATAAATGAACTAGTATGAAGAGATGATCGAGGAGCTACAGCGATCTGTCACCACACATTAAACACACACTAGACGCTATTTATTGATTACACTTCTTTAAAAAATTACAATATTTTAAATATGAAACTATTTTGTATATCTGTCGATGTGTTGTCAGTGTCCTCTTTGCTCCAGGATGTATTTTTCACTGCGTGAGAACATGATGTGTGGCGTGAGAGCAGCATAGCAACAGTAACTAAAGGGGGCGGGGCTTTGCGAACAGTCAATTGATACAGAGAAACCAACGCCATCATTACTGCCCGTATTACAGTGTATCAAGTGCTGAGGAAAATCTGGAGCCGAAATTCACATATGGTAATGGACGTTTTGTTTCTGACACGCACTGCAAGCAGTCGACCAATCAGAGCAGAGTATGCTCTAGGAAAGGAGGGGTTTAGAGAGACTGAATATTTGAACCGTTTTCAGACTCTGTGAGAAATAAAGTGATGTGCAATGTATATTATGAGAAAATTAAAGTGTTTTTTGACCTTGGATGCTTATAAATCTATCGTAGGAGACTCCCAAACAAAACTCGGAAACTAGTGAGTGAAGAGTGAGTTATTTGTCTTCTTCTCTCGCCCTGAACACACAGGTCTCCACCAACCATCTCAGAGGAACAGATGCTTCTCTATCAGCGGTCAGGCCAGCTCTCGGTGTGTGTTTTAGTAAATGAGGACGTTCAGCGATAAAAACACACAGGAATGCAAACTAACCAGCTGTCAATCAAACATTGTAAAATCTCAAAATGCCACACCTTCTCATTTTCCTTCCGCTTAGACAGACGACTGTATCTGTTTATGGCCGCATCGTGATCTGAAATGAAATGTGTTAAACATAATGAAGCAGAAATAATGGCTTTATTATCAGGAATTATGTAGAAAAACAATATCTCAGGCTCACCATCGCTCGCAATCTGAAACACTTCTTTCAGGATGAGAATTTCTAGAGTGCGAGATGGAGGAAAATAAATGTGTTATGCCAGAGATAATGTACCATCAGTCAGATAATTACACAACTACTTAAAAGACTAAATGAGCATGAAGTATTGATTTGAGGTACTTCTTATGTGAGTAGAAGGAAATGAACACAGATTGCATATCTGGAAATGGTCGCAGTCAATTATGTCATTATTTAAAAAAAAAAAAAAAGATTTGACCACAGAGTAATAGACCAATCAGAATCAAGTATTCCTGCTGTCTCACACCTCTCAAGTCTCTCTCTTTAAACTGTGTGATGGGGAACATCATGGCGTCTGCGAGCTGAGTGGAGAGAACGGCGTGACAGGAGCTGAGCTATAATAAAAAACACAGAATTATGAGTGAAATCTCACTTATCATTCTTGCACAATATGTTAATTAGCGAGTGATGTCGTTCGGACCTCGTCAATGACTTTGGCAAACTGCTGCAAAGTGGAGCTCATGACCTCATCGTCGCCCCCCAGAGGAAATCGCTGCACATCAACAGAATGAGGTTACAATATATACATGAATGGACATAAGAACATGAGAAAACGATCGGAAATCACCTGTTTCTCATAGTCTTTCAGTAATTTAGACGTCAAATGTGTGGCAGCGCTCAGTTCATTCTGAAAGAGAATCATGCAAATCATCCTAAAGTCAAAATAAAAAACATATTTTGCATGAAAACAAAAATTGTTATTTATTTATTTACGTTTGCATTGACAATTTTCATGACGTTTTTTGGTCATTCACATCAGTCTCAATTATGATCCTTATTTTTAAAGAGTTTTTTCCATCGCATTACAGTAAATTGTTTTGTTAATTTGCTTTTTTTTCCCCGGTCAAGTCTGCATTAAAAAAATTCACGTGTAAACAATTTACAGTAAATATTATTATTATTATTACTAATAATTACTATCATTAATAATATATAATAACATTACCATTATATCTAGCATAATTAATAATATGTATTTTATATATATATATATATATATGTTATTAATATTAGTGCTATTACTGCTGTTAATAATAATAATTTAATAGTTATAAAGTAAATATAAAATAAGATACTAATCATTATATCTAGTATAATATAAAGGATAATAATAATAATAATAATAATAATAATAATTAGTGCTGTCAAATCAAGTTTGCTATATATATATATATATATATATATATACACATGCACTATATTTAAAAACTTGTGATTAATCATGATTAATCGATTATTAATAATAATTTAATAGTTATAAAGTAAATATAAAATATAAAATAAGATACTATCATTATATATAGTATAATATAAGGGATAATTAATAATAATAATAATAATTAGTGCTGTCAAATCAAGTGTGTGTATATATATATATATATATATATATATATATATATATATATATATATATGCACTATATTTAAAAACTTGTGATTAATCATGATTAATCGATTAATCGATTATTATTAATAATTTAATAGTTATAAAGTAAATATAAAATAAGATACTATGATTATATCTAGTATAATATAAGGGATAATTAATAATAATAATCATAAT
>CM076064.1:1980000-2372500 GCA_038088235.1 Zacco platypus
GTTTGAAAGATATAACAAAACCTGCAACAGTTTTAACACAAATAAAGAATATAGATTTTATTTAGCATGAGTATTATGGATAATAAAAGATTTTGGTCTATTTTGTTTTCTTGTTTTCAGACTAATGGAAAGAAAAATGTTTAAATGTTTTAATGTTTATCTTATTAGATTTTATCTGTTTGTTTATTATTATTTACACTCACAGCACGCGTGAAATAAAATAAATCTGAATTTTTTTAATGTGTCGGTCATTTTTTAAAATTTATTTTCAGTTTTTTAATTATTTTATTACATCAAGTTGAAGTAAATAAAATTGAGAAATGTTGCAACTAAGTGAAATAAAAACACTTTATTTTACAGTGTCATTGTTACACATGTAGTTACTGTATTAATAATTAGAAATTATGCATAATTACATGCAATTAACCCTAAACTCATAGTCTCCTGCATAGTACATGCAGTTAATCATTATTACCCAGGAATTAAATGTATTATTACACTGTAACAACTTAAAATAAAGTGTAACCAAAAAAAGTTACTTTTTATTTCAGTTAACGTTTATTTTATTTCCAACCACAGATACAGAGTCCAAGATTACAGACAAAACAAAAGCCATCATATAATTACAATAATATTTTATGTATTATTTTAATATCATTACGACACCGCAATTGTTTTTATTAATATTTTTAATTAGTTTTATCTTTAGATTTTCCAGCTTCGTTTTAATTCTAGGTCAAGTTTTAGTAATTTTGTCATTTTTTTTATGTCTACAAAGTTTTTATCAAAGCTGTTTTTCGAGGTCGCCTATGCAAAACTAAGGCGTAGATGACGCCGAGTTTGAGCGTGGAATCTTGGGACGTGCGGTCTTCACCTCACATCCGGTGGGAAAGAGTCGGGATGCAGAAATCACGTTGACGGATGCGATTATTAACGTTACTGTAGTGTGAAGCGGAGCAGGAGCGAGTGTTGTGGAGCTGAACGAGACGATTGATAATGAGAGACGAGAGCAGCGGGACTTTTATTATGACACAGTCGCCGCTTCCGGCTTTTCCGGTCATGATTATGAGGAAACGCTGCTCTGTTTATCATATTACTGTCTATAAATGTATCAAAACAGATGTTCTCTTGTCTAATTAAATATGTAATATAATAAAGCGTCTTTGGTGTTTCCATGATTTCTATCGGAAACCGAGGGTAACGCGGATATGACGCCACCTACAGGCGACTCCCTCACACGTTCCGGATATTGGAATTTTCTCACTATTTGCAAATAGTTGGAAATATATATAAATATATATAACACTGACCCAGTGTTTTTTTTATATTTCACTGCAAAAATCTTACATATTGCAGCTTTAATTTCAGTTTTAGTTATGGTTTTATTTTTAGTGTGCTCTAATAACCCCGGGCTGCAATCCCAGCACTCCCGACCTCTCCGGAGAAGCGTTCGGATGATCTCCAGGTGTCCCGCCTGCGCAGCTAATGCTAACGGGGTCAGGCCGTAGGAGCTTCTGGCGTCGGGATGAGCTCCGTGCTTCAACAGCAGATCCACGAAATCCGCCAGGCCCAGTCGAGCGGCTTCATGCAGGGCAGTCCTGCGGTGCGCCCCCTCCTGGTTGACTCTGGCGCTGAAGTTGAGCAGAAGCTTTGTCATGTCGTAGTGGTTATTTCTTATAGCTGAGGGAAGAAAAAGATTTGGTCAGGAAGATTAAAGATATATATATATATATTCACAGTTTCTGACTCCGATTGAAGAACGAGTCTGACCTACAACGAGAGGCGAGTCTTCCTCTTTATCCAGGCTGTCCGGACTGCTGCCATTGTCCAGCAGGAAACAAGCGTTGTCCAAAAGACCTTTTTCCACAGCTAAGAAGAGAGCGGTCTTTCCTCCATGAGTCTTTCTGTGCTTCGCGTCCTCAGGAGAGGCTGTTGAACAGATGAAATCACATCTACTCCTGTCCTGATGCCAGTAAAACAACGAGAAACAGTGAGCATCCCCACGACAAACCCGTAAATGTGATCTGAAGGATGTTTTGGTTGCTCTGTACGGCGGCCTCGTGTAAAGGCAGGAAGCCGGTGTCGTCCTCCTCAGAGAAGGCACGCTGATGGACGACCAGCTCACGGAGGGCGTTTTCATCGCCTGAGAAACCATCGACAGAAAGACATCGGCCAACAGAAGCAGAGAAATTATATTGGTGAACTTTCGGCCCAGCACTGACCGTAAACAAGCACTTTCAGCAGAGAAATGACATTGTGTTCAATAATATATATTCAGGCGAAACTCTGACAAGAAGATGTCTAGGTCATAAATAAACTAAAATATATATATGATTAATTAATTATATATTATAAAATATTATTATTATATTATTTGGCATATTATTATTAAATATTATGTTCTAAAAGAAAAAAGGTTAAGACCATTTTGGAATATGAAAATTATTTTGCTTAACTGATATTTATGATTATAACAGTTAAGCACATCTCTCATCTCAGCTTATACCTGTATAAATATATATATAATATAATATATAATATAATAAAATAACATTAATATATATATATAAAATAAATATTGTAAGAAAATAATAACAATAATAAAATAAGTATAACAGTATTTGAAAATATTGTCACAAAATAAAACAATCTTAATGGTCTATCTTTATTTAAGTCAGGTTTTACTTATTTAGTTTTACAAATGTATTTATTTTATTTAAATCAAATCTCATTTATTTTAATCCTTTTTTTAATTTATTTATTTTTATTCATGTAGTTATTAATTTGTTACTTAAATCAAATGTTATTTATTTTAATTTATTTATTTAAATCAAATTTTATTTTAATCACGTTTATTTATTTGTCATTTAAATAAAATTTTATTAAAATAAATTTATATATATATATGTGTGTGTGTGTGTGTGTGTGTGTGTGTGTTTATTTATTTTTTTATTTTTTACTAAAATAAGATAAATGGTATTTGGTATGAAAATACTGTTGATTTATTTACATTTGTATATATATATATATATATAAAATGTTAAAAAATAAAAATAATTTTTTTTTTACATAAATGTATATATATTTATGTATATTTTATTATTATTATTTTTTTTTTACTAAAATAAAATAAATTAAATGGTATTTTGCATGAAAATACTGTTACAATCTCAAAAAATAAATAAATAACTAAATAAAAAAATGTAACTGCTCTTAAAATAGTGCTAATTTTTTTTCTATTCTTTTGAATTTGCCGTGAAATATAACCTGTATGTGTTGTTGTGCGATTCACTCATTCATACCCTGCTTTACTGCAGTGAATATCCTCTCTCTCTCAGGGCTGATCTGAATGACCCTGCAGACACAAATACAGCTCGACTCATTCCAGCAGCAGCAACAGCCGTGAATCTGAACTGACCGCAGCAGAAAGAGTCTCTGACCTGCGGCCGTCGCCAGAGACGGACTTGATCTGGGTTTGCTTGTGGCGCTGCAGGAGACTCTGTTCGATCATGAGCTGAGTCGCCACGTCGTCGTCAAAAATCCCTCTGGATGTTTCCAAATCCATGACTCTGTCTAGGTGGACGTTGATAAAGAGACAGATCTCCTCTGGACCTGGAAAAGACCTGCGATCTGTAAATAACAGTCTAAAACTGAACTTGTTTTCAAACCCTCTTTAGACTTACAGTAGCTTAAAATGTCACTTTTTCCACTTTATGAGGAACTGCTTTTTAACATTACCTTTTTTCTGACAGCCGGTGTTGTGGTTTGGGGGGACGGCATTGACTGCGGGTTATTTAGGTCAGACTTCTTCTATAAATACATGATCATGAGACACAGAAGAGCACTTCAGCACAGGGACACCACGGACCCCTAAATATGATTTAAAAGGCTACTAAATGTTTTGTGAATGTATAAAAACCCAATAAATACTGTGAAAAATGAATATTATTAATGTGTAAAATATTTATTTGTTTCT
Organism: Zacco platypus; assembly: GCA_038088235.1. Classification (NCBI taxonomy): domain Eukaryota; kingdom Metazoa; phylum Chordata; class Actinopteri; order Cypriniformes; family Xenocyprididae; genus Zacco; species Zacco platypus. The sequence continues at coordinate 1,983,977 of CM076064.1, forward strand.
ATTACTCACTACTTAACTTTTAGATTTAGATGTTATTTATTATTATTTTTAATCAAACTATTTCAATCAACTGTATTCATTAATTTTTTATTTTAATCTGATTATTTATTTGTTTTTACCTTTTTCAAACTGCTTTTCGTAGTTTTATTTATTTAATTCATGTTTTATTAATTTATTTAGTTTATTTTATTTATTTTAAACATTTATGTAGTTATTTCTTTTTAAAATTATTTTATTTTAATCAAATGTATTAATCTAATTTGTGTATTTAATTTGTTTAATTATTTTTATTAATTTTAATAATGTTTATTTATGTAGTTATTTATTTTTTAATTAAATATTTTTAGCATTTATTTTATTTTTTTAGTTTAATTTATTTATGTCGTTTGTTTAATCATAATTTTATTTATTTTAATATTTTTTTGTTTATGCAGTTATTTATTTTTATTTCAACCATTAGTTATTTATTTATATTTAAATCACAAACAATTTTATTAATTTATTAATTTAAATTAAATATATTTTAATTATTTTTATTTGAATCTAAATTAGTTAATTTGTTTAATCTTATTTTTTTAAAATAATTTTAGTTATATATTTTATTTATTTTTTATTTAAATAATCTTTTATCAAATGGAATAATTTAAATTAAATTTATTTTAATATTTTTTTATTTCAATCTAATTTAGTTTCTTTAATCTTTTTATTTATTTAAATATTTTTTATGTAGTTATTTATTTTTTATTTAAATATTTTTTTATCAAATCTATTTTTTTTAATCCAATTTAGTTAGTCGGTTAAATCTTATTTTTATTTATTTATAAATTTTTTTTTCCCACGGACCCCTTAGCACTCTCTTGTGGCCTCTGAGGGTCCCTGAAACCCAGTTTAAAAACCACTTTCAGCCTGTCATGAAACAGTGTTCGAGAGCTGTTTGAACACTAGATGGCGACATTCAACAGAACTAGATTACTGCCTACTATTTAAAATGAAAAAATATGTTTATGACTTATCATCACAGAAATAAATAATATTGTTTTGCAATTTTAATCCAATTTTATGTATATATATATATATATATATATATAAAAGTTTTGAAATACATTGATAGTCATCAAACGCACTCGAACGCTTCAGAGAACTTCATCTTTTGGGTTCAGAAGAATCAGATGCCAAGAGATGATGCAATTATGTTCCAGGTTGATCTAGGCCAGGACAGGCTTGACACCAATCTGACAAAACATATTTCATCACTTCATATCTCACCTTATGAGTTCCTGTCCTAATCTGCCCAGAATCCTCTTATATTGCGCCGTTTCATTCGTCTTTTGGAAGGTGGTTTGTCTCGGACTATAATCGCCTTTGAAAATGTCCAGGCTGGATCTTGTATCACGTCTGCAACGAACAAAGAAGCATCAGATATGTGTGCTTTATTTTAAGCCATTTTTTTGATAATATCCATTAATGCGCCTCACACAATAATGCTTGTATCAATGAATCATGTGATTGTTCAGTGACTAATGCACTGGTGTGAATCACTTCAGGATATGTGTTAAAACAGACACTCAGAGATCAATAAACCTGCCATTATTCAGCTAATCAATGACAACGAGCCGCTTTAACATGAGCTGCACACATTCAGTAGTAAATAAGGCCTTAAATTGAATTATTTAGCATTTTAATCCAATTTTATGTCGAATTATTACAAAATGTGAGTGATAAAATTAGCAACTGTAAATTAAATAGGAAACACAGATTGTGTATCCACACACACACACACACACACACACACACACACACACACACACACACACATATATATTTAAAATAACATTTCGGAATCTTTTCTTTTCACGGATTTCCAAATTTGCTAATAAATGTCATTATTCATTATCATTATAATTATTTTGCATATGAATAAATAAATAAAGGAGCTAAACTTTGTATAGGAAAGACAAATACAACAAAAATAAAATAAAATTAAATTAAAGTCTTTTCCTTGAATGGTAATCTCTTTACGTTGCATGTTTAGTGAATTATTATCTCAGAAAAAAAATATGATTATTTAGCATTTTATTTAATCCATTTTTTTTTTTTTTTTTAAAAAGAAAGAAAAAAGATTTGATAAAATAGAATAAGAAAGAAATGAAATAGTTAAAAACAAAATAAAACAGCTATAAACTAAATAAAAAAATAAAATAAAATAATAATAATAATATGAAATAAGGAAATAAATGAGCATTTCCTTACATTGTATGTTTAGTGAGTTATCTCAGAAAAAATATGATTATTTTGCATTTTTTTAAACCAATTTTATGCAAAAAAAAAAAAAAGATTTGCAAAAATAAAATAAGAGATTAAATAGTTATAAACTGTATATAGGAACGACTAAACTAAATAAAATAAAATGAAACAAAATAAAATAAGAATATTATGAAACAAAGAAATAAAATAACATTTCTTTACATTGCATTTTTTAATCCAATTTTATGCAAAAATAAGTTTTTTTAAAATAAAATAAAAGATTAAATAGTTTAAAAAAAAATTAAAACAGCTATAAAATATATATACGAAAGACTAAAAGGCTAAAATAAATAAAAATAAATAATAAAAGAAAATAACAAAGAAAGACTCCTTTCACTGATTTCTAAACTGCTTAATTTAGTGATTTATCTCAGAAATAAATATGATTTTGCATTTTTTAAATAAAATTTTATGCAAAAAAAGTTGATAAATTAAGAGATTAAATAGTAAAAAAAAATTAGATATAAACTGTACATAGGAAAGAGAACAAAATAAAATAATAAAAAATAAAATATAAAAATAAGGAAATCTAAAACGCTTATGTTGCATGTTTAATTTGGGGAGTTACCTCAAAAAGCGTTATTTTTTATGCATTATTTTATGCAAAAAAAAAAAAAAAAGATTTGTGAAAAATAAGAAAGAGATTCAATAGTTCAAACTAAAGCAGCTAAGACAAACTAGCCGAAAGAAAAATAAAACAAAATTTTCCTTTCTCTAACTTCGGCTCCCCGACCGTCTCCTGCGCAGCCAAACACAAAAACCTGTAAACATTGTGAGAACAATCTTCAGAAACCTGAGCCTGTGAAAGCATCGGTCGCAGGTGCAAAACCTTCTGTGACATCAACACCGCCTGCAGAGAGCGACAGAGAGCACACAACACCTGAACACCAACCCTCAGGTCAGCAGCCACCATTTCTAAAGTTAGTGATCTGAAGGAGTCGCTTCATGCATTAAATAGTGCGGCTATTTTCTTTTCTTTTCGCCTGGCAAATGATGGGAAAAGGCCTAAACTTCCATTAATAAGGAGCTTGAGGGTGGATTCTCTTATTATATGAAAGAGAGAAATCAAATCTGCTCTGATGTACAGTTGGGTTACATATGCATCCAGTCAGAAAATCAATGTTATTGGTGTGGCGCAGATGAAGGCACCGGAGCGGACCGTTCCCGTTTTACACCCATGTGCACTTGCATGGCTAATGTTCCAGAAACAATAACAGCTGCTCCTGAAATCATAGAGCTCAAAATAATGGGCAAAACCAGACATTAATGCGTCCTAAACACCAGCCGGATCTCTCAGACGGGCCGTCAATCACCATCAAACATGACGTTTGTCCAGATCTACTCTTTATATTGCAGGCATTTCTCTTCCACATCAGTTCCCGCCAACTTCTAAAACACTTTATGCATGATCCGATCCACACCTGTCTCCTTTTAGAAATCCGACTAAATGCGTGAGACGAACCGGTGAATGGGTACAAACAGAGCAGTCGGATTCAGCTCCGAGTCGCAAATGTGTTTTTAGTCCCACGGGGTTTAGCTGTTATGAAACTATTGATGTTCTGGATTCGGGGACCAATCACAGCGCTCGCTGCTGCGGTCAATCACAGAAAAACAGGACAACTTCACGTCCAGAGCGCTGCACATGTGGACTCGACGTGGGATATTATTGCAATTTGCGCTTTCTTTCTCCGCCACACGGGAGGAGTCAGACGCCTGTGACGGATGATTGACAGGTCACCGGAATAAAATGCAGATTTCTCACAACTTTTGAGCAAATAATGGCTTTCTAATGCTTTTTTGGTCTGTATTGATCAACAGATGTCTCCATTTTTGGAACTAACCTATTTAAATTACACTGAGTGAATTTGTTTTGCAGCCCAATGAGCCACAGTTGAGCTTTCACAAAGCCCCGCCCCCTTTAGTTACTGTTGCTATGGCCGCTCTCGCGCCACACATCATGTTCTCACGCAGTGAAAAATACGTTGAGGAGCAAAGAGGACACTGACAACGTATGAAACAGTAAAAATATAGTAATTTTTTAAAGAAGTTGAATCAATAAATAGCGTCTAGTGTGTGTTTAATGTGTGGTGACAGATCGCTGTAGCTCCTCGATCATCTCTTCATACTAGTTCATTTATAGCATCAAATAAACATGAATGAACATCAGAAGGAATGTTGTTTCAAGACGTGATTCAAGTTCACCAACGTTAATCTACTAACCGCTTTGACGGACAAAATGGAGGATTCAGGGTTATGATTGGTCAGATCACCTGTCAATCAAACTGCCAATCGTCTTTGCGAATTGTCAGTTAACACTTTTAATGTCCAGAAAGCTACTAAAAACATATTTAAATCAGGTCATGTGACTACAGTGGTTCAACCTTAATATTATAAAGCGACGAGAATACTTTTTGTGCGCCAAAAAGACTAAATAATGACTTTTCAACAATATTTAGTGATCAAAACACTGAAGCTTTCTGAATCTTTTGTGTCGAATCTGTGGTTCGGATCGCGTATCAAACTCCAGTCACGTGAAGTATTGAAATTTTGAATCTCTTGTGACGTAACGAAGCCTCGTTTACTGAAATCACGTGACTTTGGCGCTCCGAACCTCTGATTCGAAACAAAAGATTCGTAAAGCTTCATGAATCAGTGTTTTGAAATCACCCATCACTGGATATTGTCAGGGAGTGAATTACACATGAAAATCACTATACGATAATCGTCCCAGTGTGCATGAGGCTTATTGTTACACATAAAAAGTATTCTCGTCGCTTCTTAACATTAAGGTTGAACCACTGCAGTCACGTTGACCATCTTCACCAGGTCTTTCCTTCTCTGGACCTTGAATGTGGTAATTTTGAGGCTCACCAAGGGAGATAAAAAACCTCTCTCATTTCTTAAATAACTTAATTTGTGTTCTGAAGATGAATGAAGGTGTTGCGGGTTTGGAAAGGCATGAGGGTGAGGAATTAATGACAGAAATTTCATTTTTGGGTGAACCCTTCAATGTTTACTGTTGTGAATACAGAGTCAGCAGAGCAGGAACATTAACCCTTCTGTGCTGTTCGGGATGTTTTCATCCACTATGGGGAATTTTTGAGTCTTAATTTGGCCGTAACTTTCTCCGTGTTTCAGCAAATGGAATGATTTTTGGTGACAAATCTTATTTTGACACATATTTTGGGAAAATGCTTTGAAAATGTTCAAAAACTCAACAGTACTCTGTGGGCAAATTCACGACCCTTTCGTTATGATTTTAACTGCTTTAAAAATGTATCAGATAAATATTTTTTTCAATATTTTTTGCTTAAATCTATTAATCAACCTCAGTCCTGATCAAAACTACTAAATTAAAAAAAAAAAAAAATCAGGATTTTAACTCTTTAATTGTCAAATTCATAAATGATGTCACTGATTTGGGAAAAAACGTGTCAAAGATTAGAAACAACATTGGCTTTGATGCGTTGTTAGTTTTTGTGCAGCATCAGATTTTAACGTTTTAAAGAGTTAAAATCCTGAATTTTTTTTTTTTTAAATTTAGTAGTTTTGATCAGGACTGAGGTTGATTAATAGATTTAAGCAAAAAAAAATTTATCTGATACATTTTTAAAGCAGTTAAAATCGTGGCTGAAAACATAACGAAATGATAGTGAATTTGAACAATGCTCAAGGGTTAAAACGTGTTTCCGTTCCACCATTGTGTGCTGCAGGGATGACATTTTTTAGCCAAATCTAAATATTGAGTGTCATCTACCATCCTCAAGCCAATGGGTTTTTAGTTAAATACCAGAGCTAAAATCTGTGGTTAATAAGCTCTAAATATTCTCATTTTATTGCAAGACATCAGTATCATCCCTTAAGCTTATTTAAAAGTAGTCTTGTAAAGGTGGTTGCTAACAAGAGTCTGGACATTAAATGCTTTTTACTCAGTCCAGTTTCACAGCCTCATTGTGTTTATAAATCACGCTCGAGAAACTACTCCAACTCAAAACATGTTAAGTTTACAGATTTCACTGAAGTGACACTGTAGTCATGTGACCACTGATTTAGGCTTCAAAATTCATAGTCGCTGGACAAAACGTGAGTATTAAACTTTTGTTGGTCTCGATCAGAACACTTTCTGCAATAATCCAACCGCCAATGGACAAATCTTATTGGATATTTGTTGAGGGCATCACCTCGGCACACACTTCTACAACATCTGAAGCATTCTATAAAAGACAATCGGACAGTTTATGGAACAGAAAAAATTCCTTTTATTGTGATTTCACCAAGAACAGTTTATGATCTGGGTCTCTCCTTCTTGCCTTTGTACAGAGCCAGAAGAGAAACGTTGGCCACCTTCACCACCTTGAAACGAACACCAGGGATGTCACCCACGGCGTGTCCCTTACGACCGAATCCTGCCACCAGAACTTCATCGTTTTCCTGGAACAAAGAAATGATGCACTGTTCATTCTACACTTAGCAGACGCTTTTATCCAAAGCGACTTACAAGTGAGGCGATTAGGTGTCTCGCTCAAGGGCGAGTCATGATATCAAAGGTGGAGAGAGTGGGAATCGAACCAGCAACCTTCAGGTTAAAAGCCCGACTCCCTCACCATCACTATTCTGCAGATTTACATTGTTTCGCACTCATAAATCCAATTTACCTCAATGAAATTCAAGCAGCCGTCGTTGGGCACGAAAGCTGTGATCTTCTTGCCGTTCTTGATCAGCTGGACCCTGACGCACTTCCTGATGGCGGAGTTGGGCTGTTTGGCTTCAACACCACTGTCACGACAAACAGAAAGTTAACGTTTATTCCTGTATTCTCAACCCACATCATCATCATCGTCTCGATGAATATCATCTTACACTTTCTCAAGCACAATGCCTTTGGCGTGAGAAGCTCCACCGAACGGGTTGGCCTTCAGAGCCGTGCCCAGATGAGCCTTCTTGTACTGTTTATCGTGCCATTTCTGCTCGCGGCGGTGGTTCCGCAGCTTTCTAGCAGTACGCAGTCCACGACACTTGCCTAAATGAGGGAAAAAAAGAGAAATGCGTAAGAAAATGCTACCTCAAATCCCACATGTTAACATCCATGACATTTCCAATCATAATGATCTCTTTATACCTATAAAATGAATTAAACTCACTAAAAAGACATCCTGTGTAACTAAATCAGTCCATATTATAACTACAGATGTTGTTTATCACCGTCAAGAGCTTAAGATGCTCATTAATATTAGTTCTGATTCATGTTTTAGACAAAAAAAATCATATAGGAAACCTTTATATCATATATGAAAAATTATATAGGTAACTAATAACTCAATCTACTGTTATGACGCAGTATTAAAGGGTACCGAAATAATTTGCACTATTTTGAAGCAGAAAAATAACAAACTGTGAATTAGAGTGTAAATGAAGATGAACAGCTCATGGCCGCTCCACGATGCCTCCATTATAAAACAAAAAAATAGTTACAAAAAACGGCTTCATAGCGAGCGCCACTGCGGCGAAATGGACACACGAAACGTTTAACGACACATAAACCGAGAAAATTCCGAGGTAAAACCAAGTATTACAGCATTTTTATCAAGTTTTATTGTCGCCTCACACGTACCCATGATCGCGTGCTCTGAGTCCGGACAGGAAAGGGCGATCACGTGACGCTCTGCGCAAATGACTCCTGGAAGGACCCCACGGGCTGACAAAGCGAGCGCCTGTACAAAAAAGATGCCTTTTACTTTTTCATACCCCTATTTGAATGACATAACGAGAACGTTAATCTGCTTTATTTTAATGTCATTCGATTCAAAAATATATTCGACTGTACGGATTACCATATTCCATTGTGTTTTAGAGAATGAAATGATAGACGCTTATTGTAAGTGTCCAAAAACTATGGTATTTATTATTATTATTATTATTATTTCTATTTTCTAGTGCTAGTACTGGTTGCAAATCTAATTAAAAACATAAATTATGATAAATATTTTCTCTTTGAGTAAAGTGCACACACATGCAAACGAATGCAGGACGATTTCGACCACAGTTCACAATCAATGCCATTGTCCGTTAATTATTTGGCTAATTAGTTCAAGTTTACGGATCACTTGTTTATATCTCCTGCTGGTTTGTGTATTACTGTGTCAGCAGCACACGCTCTTTGAACGGGCGTGGCCGCGTCGCTGGATCGACCCGCCCACCGGACGCCGATTGGTCGCCGCGCCTGTCAATCATCGTCTGAGGTTGCGCCCTGTTATCCAGGCAGATTATGAAGCAGCAGTGCTCAGCATCATCTCTGGCAGACTCATCTGGATGTATACATGGCATCAACGTGGCGCCCAATGTCTCTTGCGTTATTTTCCTTTGTTTTCCTCCAGATATCCTCGTCTTATGAGCAGCTGTCTGCCTTTGTGGAAGGGAGGTGAGTGAGTTATTTTGAAATAAGCCTGCATCCTATGTATTCAGATGGTGAAACCAGGAAAAAACAAAGACTATGTGAATCTTTTATAGCCTCTGCATTTATCAAAAGACGATGAGCCGGTGTGGCAGAGACAAACTCGTGCTCGCATCCTTTGTCCAGCCTTCATGCACATTGTGTCTGCATTGAGACTCAACTGAAGGGCTCTTGCAGTGAAACACAAGAGAAAATCCATCGGCATCAGTTTACAGGGCAAATCCATATTTGCTACTATAATTGGAGGCAGAGAGATTCAGGATTTGGGAATGATCAGCATCACTGAAGGAATGTCAGGAATGTGCAGCATCCTTCTGATGTCATGCTTCTAGTGCTGAAATATGGGCTAAACATCACGTAAAACATTTGTGGAATCATATTATGTGTTATATAAATGAGCCTGATGCATGTTTATTATTACATTTGGAGTGCGAGATCAACAGAATTCACAATACGCAAAACACTATATCCCATAAATAATGCACAGTAAACACAGTGTATGCAAAAAAAAAATAAAAATGTATAAAATGTTTTAATTTACTTTCTGAGCATGCAGTGTTAAATTCAAGATGGCAGAATGGCATTTTATCTTTATCCACCAGATGGTGCCTGATATTATTAGTTATTATAATAATTATTTAGTGTTTCCCACAAAAATTAATAAGTTAAGTATGGTGTAAAATGCTGAAAGAGTAAAGAAACGCAGCAGAAGTGTCATCCTAAACCCATTCGATGAAGCGATTACATCTAATTGCTTTCTAAGCAGTCGACGCCGAGGCTTTTTTATAGCCACATATGTTCAGTTTCTCTGCAATCGACTTCGTGTTGCAGTTCAAAACATCTAATTGGCAGCAAAAACTGCTTCAGGAGCTGAATGTGTAGCGTTTCTCCACGAGCGCTTGCACAGATGGAGTTTTACTACATGTAGGCCAGTCCAGGCTTTAGCTGTGTATTAACAGATTTGATTTGGTGAAGCATCTAGATGCCGGCAGAAGTTTAAAGACACGCACTAATCTGAGCATCCCAGCTGAAATATGCTATAGCCGTTCTGGAGCGGTCAGCAGATTCCATTGATTATATAAATGTGCCGACTGTGGCCCGTCACTGGCCCACATGTTCAGATGCAGCGACGGCAGATCAGCGCTGAGCAGATAAGCCACTGTCCAAGCTGATAGAAGGAGGGATTTGTGTTTTCTTTCCGGCTTTCCTTTTCTGTCTGACTGTACTTTATTTACATGATCAGGCTGTTGTTTTAGGAGGAGCTGTGCAGATCAGTTTCAGCTGATGCAGACTCGAGATGGATAGATGGATGGATGGAGGGATAGAAAGAATGATTTATTTGTAGATAGATAGATAGAATGATAGATGGATGGATGGATAGATGGATAGATAGATAGATAGATAGATAGATGGATAGACGAATGAATGGATGGATGGATGGATGATAGAACGATTGATAGATAGAGAGAGAGATAGATAGAATGATAAATGGATAGATGGATGGATAGAATGATTGACAGACAGACAGATGGATGGATGGATGGATGGATAGAGAGATAGATAGAACGATAGAACAACAGAACAATTGATTGATAGATAGATAGATAGAATGATAGAATGATAGAGACATAGATAGACGAATGGATGGATGGATAGATAGATAGATGGATGATGGATAGAGAGAGATAGAACGATAGAACAACAGAATGATAGATAGATAGATAGAATGATAGAATGATAGAGACATAGATAGATGAATGGATGGATGGAGAGATAGAGAGATAGAGAGACGAATGGATGGATGGATAGAGAGAGAGATGGATGGATGGATAGATAGAACGATAGATAGATGGATGGATGGATAAATAGATAGATAGATAGATAGATAGATAGATAGATAGACGAATGGATGGATGGATAGATAGATGGATGGATGGATGGATAGATAGAATGATAGAACGATTGATAGATAGATAGATAGATAGAATGATAGAGAGATAGATAGAATGATAGAATGATAGAGACATAGATAGATGAATGGATGGATGGATAGATAGAGAGAGAGATGGATGGATGGATAGATAGAACGATAGAACGATTGATAGATAGAGAGATAGATAGAACGATAGATAGATAGATGGATGGATGGATAGATAGATAGATAGATAGACGAATGGATGGATGGATAGATGGATGGATAGATAGAATGATAGAACGATTGATAGATAGATAGATAGATAGAATGATAGAGAGATAGATAGAATGATAGAATGATAGAGACATAGATAGACGAATGGATGGATGGATAGATAGAGAGAGATGGATGGATGGATAGATAGAACGATAGAACGATTGATAGATAGAGAGATAGATAGAACGATAGATAGATAGATGGATGGATGGATAGATAGATAGATAGATAGATAGATAGATAGATAGATAGATAGACGAATGGATGGATGGATAGATGGATGGATGGATGGATGGATAGATAGAATGATAGAACGATTGATAGATAGATAGATAGAATGATAGATAGATATATGGAATGATAGAATGATGGATAGAATGATAGAATGATGGATAGAATGATAGAATGAATGATAGAATGATAGAATGAATGATAGAATGATAGAATGATGGCTGGATGAAGCGACACAGGTCTGATGTTGTTCATGGTGAAGGGCAGCAGTTCAGGGTCACAATCTTCTGCTCTGTGTGAGTCCTGAGGTGAGAAATGAGCTTATACTGCTGCGATGAAGCACAAGAACAACAAACACATGCATTTATTACTGAAGAACAGGCGTTCAAATATATTACAAGAGATCTCCTCTGTTCAGCGCTTCTTTAAAACAGCCGATTCCCCGGAGGCTGGAGATTTAGTGGCTCCATGTCAACCTTTCTCGCTCATTGTCACGACTAACCTCTTCTAAACTCATATATATATATATATATATGTGTGTGTGTGTTACCATATATGCACTTGAAGGATATCAAGAAAATGCAATATTTGTAGTATTTAAACATTGTATGATAAATAGAAACTGACAGTAGAGCTCAACTTGAGTTTAACCAGGAATATTCCTTTAATTTCTTTAAGTTTTGAAAACAAAATATAATAAACACTTCATATATTTTAGAGTTATTTATATACTATTAAAGTAAAATTATATAGTGTAGTTTATCATAAATATATAGCCTAATTATTATTAATCATGATATATATGTATATACATGCAAACATTATCAATTAGTGTTATTTTAGTATTATTTATATATTATTTTTGTATTTATTAATTTTGGATTAGCTTTTTTTTTGTTATTTTAGCAATTTTAGTACTTGTGTGTTTCAGTTAGGTCTAATTTTATTTATTTTTTTCTATATTTAAGCTTTATTTCAATGAAAGGAAATTATTTTAATAGTTAACAACACTGGCATGAAATTTAAAAAAGAACTACATTTCTACATTTTCAGAAGGAAATGTGAGTGTGTGAGGTGTTAAAACACTATTAATTCTTTTATCAGTTAGTAGTTTTATTATTACTCGCATTCATTTATTATATATTTATATATGAGTCTTTCATTCTTGCTAAACGAAGACATTCTCACATCTTACGTCGATCCCTGACCGACATTACGCGGTCAGACTGACCTGTCATCGGGTCTGAGAAGCAGGTTAAGCCCAGTATTACTCACCGATTAGACGTTTAAACGGTTCATCTTTGAGTAATCTGTCTTACCGGTGGAGAAAATCACACATTAGATCTCTTAAATATCTCAATAAGATTAAAAGGAGAGCAAATGGAGACATTTTTATCTGCTCTCAGGTGTTTTTCATCAGTCTCCTTCGGTTCCACGAAGAACCTTTATCCTCCACGGAATCATTCCATTCTTTATAGTGGAAAAGGTTTTTTTTTCCAAATGTTCTTCACACTCAGAAAAAAAGGTTGAGATCTGTTCACTGAAAACTTCTTCAGGGAACCCGGAATGGGTCATTTCTCTGCAAAAAAGAAGATCATCAAGCGATCTGAGATGCTTTCCAAATTGTATCTCATTTACTCATTAATGCTGGAGAAATGGTTGATACTTAACCGAGATCTCCTGAGCAAGTGGAATATTCCTGCGGCAACAGAGCTGAGCATAAAAAGTGACTTGAGAGAGAGTTGGTCTCACTTCACGGACGATGACGTTCCAGCAGTGACTCACAGCTTCAAAGCCTTCTACTCCTCATTCATATTCATAACATGTGAAGATCCTATCTGAGTGATTTCCACTACATGTTTATGATGGTAGATTAATAATGCACACTTAAATTCTCATATTTACAGCTCAGATGACGCACCATCCCAAGACATCAGCATTCAAGAAAGTGGGTTAAAACCTTCTTCTATACATTGTTTTAGTACATCAGCAGTTCTTTATTTGCATATCGGTTTGAATAAATGTGATATGACTGTAAATATCTCTCATCTGTGTTTGTGCAGGTGGGCTGGGCGGCGACGGCTCGGTGTTTGTGGCTGAAGCGAGTCTCAGACGAGCGCTGCAGGTGAGATGTGTCCGTCTGCCAGCGGAGCCAATGTGACCTTGTGCTGCCGCTGGGGTGCAGATTTCCCTCCAAAGTCCAGACAAGATGAATTTAATCCTTGACAGACCGCACTGTCTTTGGAAAAACAGATTACGGACATGCAACATTTTTAATCAGGAATTTCATTCTGATTTAGGATATATTACAGTGCCCCGAAAACTCTCTTTCGTGAGTATTAAGCAGGGCTGGGTCGGTTACTTCACTACAGATTACAAAATACATGCTTTAAAAAGTCATTTGTAACACATTTCGTTACATTACTCAAGTTTAGTCACTTAATCTAAATACTTTAGAATACTTTGGAATACTAATAAGTGTGGAACAAACACAAAAAAGGAAATTGTGAGTTTTTATCTCACAATTCTGACTTTTTGCCTCAGAATTGTGTGATATAAAGTTGCAATTGCGAGTTATAAAGTCAGAATTATGAGATATAAACTCACAATATTGAGAAAAGTCAGAATTATGAGATATAAACTCGCAATATTGAGAAAAGTCAGAATTATGAGATATAAACTCACAATATTGAGAAAAGTCAGAATTATGAGATATAAACTCACAATATTGAGAAAAGTCAGAATTATGAGATATAAACTCACAATATTGAGAAAAGTCAGAATTATGAGATATAAACTCACAATATTGAGAAAAGTCAGAATTATGAGATATAAACTCACATACTAAATTCACAATTGCAAGAAAAAAAGTCAGTATTTCAGTTTTTATCTCCCAATTCTGACTTTATAAGTTGCAATTGTGAGTTTAAATCTCGCAATTCTGAGAAAAAGAAGTCAGAATTGTGAAATACAAACTCACAATTGTGAGGAGAAAAAAAAAATAGTGAGAAAAAGTTGCAGTGACGAGTGAATTATAAAATGACTCACAAAACATGAAAACAGTCGTGGATCATCAGGTCATGACAGGACAGTTCAGTTGACATTTTTTTTAATAAATTCAGTCATTTTGTCTTGTTCAGGACAGAACTAAATTTTTATGATCATTTTTATGATCCTCTTAAAAGTATTAAAATGTTGATGAATCTTAACTCCTCTTTTTCAGACGGTCAGAGTCAGAGAATCACCAATCGCTGTTTAAATGACATTAAAACTCAAAGTAATCACTTTGGTAATCTAAAACACTTTTCAGATGTAACTGTAATCTGATTACCACCCATTTAAAATGAAATACAGTGACTCAAATTTTGTATTTTAAATACGTAACTAAGTTACTTGTATTTCGTTACTCCCCAACCCTGGTATTAAGTGTATTTAACAGCAGGTACAGGGGAGAATGAGGCGAGTTGTCACACATTATGTTTCATAAATACCCATTTTGGAGAGCTGGCACACTTTGTATTTATTTATTAAGTCGTTGAATAATCATCATGTATGTTCGGCAAAACATCTATTGGTTTAATATACATTACCTTTTACATTTTTGTTGCTTAATCAGCTGTTTTGTGATTCATACCATTTAGATTTAGCTGAAAAGCTATGCTCTTTAGTGGCACGTTTTATTGTGACAACTTACCCCATTTTGTCTTATTACTATCCTCATCATTGAAAGAAATTACTTATGTTCAGCAAGGATGCATTAAAGTGATCAAATTTGGCAGTAAAGAGAATAATAATGTTACAAAAGATTTCCATTTCAAATAAACGCTGTTCTTTTGATCTTTCTGTTCATCAAAGAATAATGTTTCACAGTTTCCACAAAAATATTAATGTTTCTTGAGCAGCAAATCATCATATTAGAATGATTTCTGAAGGATCACGTGACACTGACGACTGCTGAAAATTCAGCTTTGCATCTAAGGAATAAATTACATCTTCCAATATATTCACATATGAAACAGTGATTTTAAATGTGAATAACATTTAGCTGTTTTTACGGTATTTTTGATCAAATAAATGCAGCCTTCATGACATCTTTCATAAATCTTACCAATCCCAAACGTTTGAATGCCAGTGTGTGAATGTTAGTTTGATGTGCTCGTGTTCCAGCCGTACGGATGGCAGCTTCACGCTCCTCCACGCAGGAAGTTGCTGCAATCTCCAGGAATGTTGCCGTACTCTCCTCTGAGCGTGACGTACAACGGCAAGACCTGCATCCTCTTCAGGGCCCGCAAACTGGCCATCAGGTACAGGAATCACAGTTTAGTGGACCTCACAGAGAGAACCTTCAGCCCAGACGCTCTGGTGGACACCAAAGGCTCCTTCTGCAGTAAAGATAAAGCCGTGTAAGTTCATTATCCTCCATTGTTGCAGCTCCTCTCTTCCCAGTCTGTCAGTAATGCTCTGTTTAGTTCCGAAGTCCCTCCTCCCGGAAAGCACAGTATCCCACCCCTTACCGTTTCTTGAATGTTCAATAACATATTATTTTTCCCATATTTTCCATTGTTGCAGCTCCTCTCTTCCCAGTCTGTCAGTAACGCTCTGTTTACTTCCTGTCTCTATGAAGCCCCTCCTTCTGAAAAGCTCAATGTGCTCTGATTGGTCGGCAGGAGCGGTGTCTTGTGATTGGCGTTTGGGAAATGTCCGTAATCGCCAGTTTCAACACACTACTAACTAACTCAACCAGACCCCGCCCCTTTATTCTGCGCATAAATTATTTAAATGAGGAATACTGTGATGTGTTCGTTCCCGGAAACTCAAAGCGTTTCAGGGAGTTCAGAAACAGCCAAGATGTTTTGTTGAGAACATGCTACACATGTTAAACTTGATTAATATTTAATAATATTCTGTTGTTCACCAGACTCAATTTACGGTTTGGCGATGTGGAAGATCTTAGAGGCCTCTCCATAAGGTATTTTCTTATTTTTTTTGTGTGTGTGTGTGTGTGATATAATGATGCATGACAGTGATTTTACCTAGATTAACTGTGGTGAAATCACTGTAAAGTATGGCCTCATGTGGCTCATTGCCTTATTTATCGTCAATAAATAAATATTTTATTAATATTCTGCTATTTTAATATTCTAATATTAACATTGACATCCAATAAAACATTATAAATAGGTTTTCATTAATATAAAACAGCTCTGGTGTTAATATTAATGAAAACCTCTTTATGTTTTATATGATGTTACTTGTAATGTTAGAATATTAAAATATAGAATGTTTTAAAGAATGTTAGTGGTAAATGGGCACATTAATATCAAATTCAACTGGTGCTATCACAGATGTGATATGTAGCTCTAAATTTATAGATAATATCGATTTCTGTGTGTGTGTGTGTGTGTGTGTGTTGGTAAAACCACCAATTTGCACTTCTCATCTAAAAGCAGAATTGATTTTCTTTGGCTTTGCCGAGAGATAAAGATACATGCGTATATATATGCGTTTATTTCCACAGGCTACAGATGTCAAACACGTTCTACGAGTCGGCGGGACAGAATTGGTTCACTCTCGATAACGTGCACATCCATTACAACTGGACGTACGAGGCCACGTTCAACGCTACAGATGTGTACGCGCCCTCCACCAACTCGTATCACTGCCAGCATGTCAGCAGCCTGCAGAAGTACGACACGCTGCTGGTGCCCAGCGCCAACACCGACCACTCCGCTAACTGGCACATCACCTTCACGGACTTCCAGGTTGGCCGGCAACACTTTCCCTCCATCCTCTGCTGATAAACACCTCATGTTGGAATTGTAGCATCTTGTGCAGTATTTTTAGCCTCTGGTGGGTGTAATGTGGTTACACAAGCTTGTGGATTGGCATGAGAGGAGCGTCTTTTTAAAAAAGCTCACAGTCCAGAGTTTGTGGTAGAACATGCTGAGTTTGAGTGAAATTAAACACTGTGTAATATGGAATACTGAAAACTATGAATTATTCTGCTTTGCATGGATGGATGGATGGATAAATGGATGGGTGGATGGATAGGTAGATAGATGACAAATGCATAGATGAATAAATGGATGGGTGGGTGAATAGATAAAAAGATGGATGGGTGGATGGATAGATAAAAAGATGGGTGGGTGGGTGGATAGATAAATAGATGGGTGGATAGATAAATGAATAGATGATAGATGGATGGATTGATAGATAAATGGATCGGTGGATGGATAGATAAAAAGATGGGTGGGTGGGTGGATGGATAGATAAAAAGATGGGTGGGTGGGTGGATGGATAGATAAAAAGATGGGTGGGTGGATAGATAAATGGGTGGGTGGGTGGGTGGATGGATGGATAGATAAATGGGTGGGTGGATGGATGGATAGATAAATGGGTGGGTGGATGGATGGATAGATAAATGGGTGGGTGGGTGGATGGATAGATAAATGGGTGGGTGGGTGGATGGATAGATAAATGGGTGGGTGGGTGGGTGGGTGGGTGGATGGATAGATAAATGAGTGGGTGGGTGGGTGGATAGATAAATGGATAAATGGATGGATGGATGGATAGATAAATGGATGGGTGGATGAATAAATGGATGGGTAGATAGATAAATGGATGCATGGATGGATAGATAGATAGATAAATGAATGGATGGATAGATAGATAAATGGATGGGTGGATGGATGGGTAGATAGATAAATGAATGGATGGATAGATAGATGGATGGATGGATGGATAGATAGTTAAATGGATGGATAGATAGATAGATGGATGGATGGATAGATAGATAAATGGATGGATGGATGGGTGGATGGATGAATGGATAGATGGGTGGATAGATGAATGGATGGTTGGATGGATGGATAGATGGGTGGGAGGGTGGATAGATAAATGGATGGATGGATGGGTTGATGGATGGTGAATAGATAAATGGTTGGATAGATTGATGAATGGATGGATGATAAATGGATGGATGGGTGGATAGATAGATAGATACTTACCAACTAACCATCTGTTTCCTGTGTTTCCTCACAGATCCAGGCGTTCAACGTTCAGTCCAGTAAGTTTGCGTCGGCCAGCGACTGCGCGACCTTCTTCACCCCTGCGATCCTGATGGGTCTGATCACGTCTCTGATCCTGCTGCTGGTGTTGGCATACGCGCTGCACATGGTGGTTCATCTGAAGCACATCGACCGCTACGAAGAGCACAAGACCACCGTCTACTTCCCTCGCAGCACAGAAGCGGAGTGCACAGAGAAGAACAACCTCTAGGGTCCCGTCGCAGGCGGAGAGACGGACACTTCCGTGACTGTGAGCTCTGGAACTAAAATCAGCGGCGGCCGGACGGGGGAAACTCCCATCTGCAACGGGGAACCAGGGCTCTTTGGGACTGACTGCACCACGGCAGTGACATCATTGTGGTGGGACAGTGGAAGTCCGAATCGGGTTCCTTCTGGAGCTTTACAGGCTCAGTGCATGGGAGGATTTGGAGACATCAGCCAGTTCTCACCAAAAAACCTAGGAATTAAACATTCAGCGTCAGGTTTCATGAGCGCTCATTTCTGAAGGAGATCTTCAGATGTTTGAATGAAATTCGAAATAGCACAATAATCAATATATCTTACATTTGCATTGCCTGTCTTGCTAAGGACCAGTTTTAAACGTAATAATACTGATGCTTCTTTAAAGTCAACATGAAATGTGTTTGCAACCAATTTACCTTTGTAATATGAGATATTTGCACATGAAACAGGATATGCATGAAGAAAAACTTGATTTTTCCATCTGGAATTGATGGTGCACAACAAAACAATGAAATCAAGGAACATTAAATAGCGTCATTTTTTTATTTCATGTTGACTTTGAAGTTTTAAACTATGAATAAACCGTTATGATAGTGTAATATAGTTTTAATTTGACGATCAATGAAATAAATGAAAAAAGGAATGCATTTCCCCATTGATTGAAAAGTATTTGTGCGGAACGTAAAACTCTAAATAAGGCCCGTTCACACCAAGAGCGATGACTATATTTGCGTCCACACCAACGAACGATGACGGTCTGTTTATTGTTTCGACGTGTGTTTAACATGTTTTTGCTGTTCTTGTTGCATTTACACGCTTTAACCAGCAGATGTCCTCAGCATGCTGTGTTTCGAGTGAGTAGTTAGTGTAATCTATCTAACCTAACAGTGAATTTAGCTGACAAAGTCAATATAGAGGAATAATAATAAAAACAATTGTAGCGAAACTAGCGCTGGATTCCTGAGGTAATTTTATTTTACACTGTTTGCTAGCCTGGCATAATGATCTCGTCGTTATTACTCCTCACTATTTATTCCGAGGGTATGAACGATTGTTTTCCATATATCCATTTTCTTTTAAGCATCGGGGGTTTGATTTGTCAAACGGTGGTGATTTTTTTTTTTTTTTTTTTTTTTTCTGGACCTCAGCGATTAACTATGGAAGCACGTTCCCGCCACTGTTGAGAAAAAAAAAAAAATTCCGTAAATCATAATAATGAGAAACTTTCTCATAATAATGACTTAACATCTCAAAATAATAACTTAGTATCTCATAATAATGACTTAACACCTCATAATAATGACTTAGTATCTCATTATAATGACTTAGCATCTTTAACTTAATCAAAACATTTTTTTAGAAACTCATAATAATGTCTTAACATCTCATATTAATGACTTAGCATCTTATAATAATGACTTAACATCTCATAATAATGACTTAGTATCTCATAATAATGACTTAACATCTCATAATAATGACTTAACATCTCATAATTATGACTTAGTATCTCATAATAATGACTTAACATCTCATAATTATGACTTAGTATCTAATAATAATGACTTAGTATCTCATAATAATGACTTAACATCTCATATTAATGACATAGCATCTCATAATGACTTAACATCTCATAATTATGACTTAGTATCTCATAATAATGACTTAGCATATCATAATAATGACTTAACATCTCATAATTATGACTTAGTATCTCATAATAATGACTTAGTATCTTTAACTTAATAAAAAAAACTTTATTTTTTTAATTTTTTTACTAAGTTAAAAATGCTAAGTCATTATTATGAGAAAGTTTCTAAAAAAATATTTTTTTTTGATTAAGTTAAAGATGCTAAGTCATTATTATGAGATACTAAGTCATTATTATGAGAGACTAAGTCATTATTATGAGATACTAAGTCATTATTATGAGATGTTAAGTCATTATTATGAGATACTAAGTCATTATTATGAGATGCTAAGTCATTATTATGAGATACTAAGTCATTATTATGAGATACTAAGTCATTATTATGAGATACTAAGTCATTATTATGAGATACTAAGTCATTATTATGAGATACTAAGTCATTATTATGAGATGTTAAGTCATTATTATGAGAAAGTTTCTCATTATTATGACTTACGGAATATTTTTTTTTTCTCAACAGTGGCGGGAACGGGCTTCCATAATTAACTTCTCCGCAATGTCGTCCACCATTTTAAATGCGCGAGCATTACAACGCATTCTGATTGGCTGTCAGCGTTTCATCGTTCAACTGAAGGGAAAAAAAAAACGATATCGTTTCTCAATATCGTTATAGCTGTGGTGTGGACGATGCTATTCTTTTATATTCAAAACCATTTTATCGTCATAGTTAACGTTCTTGGTGTGAACTAATGAATAAAACTGCGTAATGGTTTCAATACAGTGTTTAACCAGCAAATATTTTAACACATTTTCCTTGAGGAGTTGCAAAAAATTAAGACGTGCATTTTATTAATTACGGACGTTATTTTGAAAATATGTATTTTTTAAAATTACTGTTATGGTATTTTTGTGTAGATTGTATGTTAACTCTGGTTTTTGTAATTTCGTATTTAATTTTTTCAGTCTTTTGTGTATGATTTCATGCTGAGCCTTTGGCTGTGGTGAAGAGCGGCTTCTTATTACTTGGATTTTTAATCGACTATTGAAGCAAAACAACAATGGAAGCAACATGACGTCTGTTGTTTAGTAAACATGCTGCATGCCAGTGGCTAGAGACATTTCACAAGCAGAATAATCAGATGGTTTGCGTTGTACCATGTACTGTATATTGGTAATAATCATAATGTGCTAAATAAGGGAAAATATGTTTGTTTTATTTCATGTACACATGTATTTGGGAACCTATTAATAGCTTAACTTTGTTCAGCAGACATTTATGAAGATAAAATGGAGAGATGTGAAATGGGCTATGATGTATTAATATTTGATGATTATTATTGTCCTCTCAGTTGAGTTCAATAAAACCAGCAGCACAGTTGCGTTTCCAAATTATTTTGTTTTGAGCAATAATGTTTGAATGACACCGTAAGATATTTGGAAATGAGATGATATCAAATATGAATGTGTATGTAGCGGTGATTTATTTAAAGAGATAGTTTACCCCCCAAAAAATGAAATTGTCGTCATTTACTCGCCGAGATCCTATGGAAGCCCGTTCCCGCCACTGTTGAGAAAAAAAAATATTCCATAAGTCATAATAATGAGAAACTTTCTCATAATAATGACTTAGCATCTCATAATAATGACTTAGTATCTCATAATAATGACTTAACATCTCATAATAATGACTTAGTATCTCATAATAATGACTTAGTATCTCATAATAATGACTTAACATCTCATAATAATGACTTAACATCTCATAATAATGACTTAGTATCTCATAATAATGACTTGGCATCTTTAACTTAATCAAAAAAAAATTTTTTTAGAAACTTTCTCATAATAATGACTTAGTATCTCATAATAATGACTTGGCATCTTTAACTTAATCAAAAAATGCTTTTTGATTTTTTTTAGAAACTCATAATAATGACTTAGTATCTCATAATAATGACTTAACATCTCATAATAATGACTTAGTATCTCATAATAATGACTTAACATCTCATAATAATGACTTAGTATATCATAATAATGACTTAACATCTCATAATAATGACTTAGTATCTCATAATAATGACTTAATATCTCATAATAATGACTTAACATCTCATAATAATGAAAAAATAATAATCAATAATAATAATAATAATCAAAAGTTTTTTTTTATTAAGTTAAAGATACTAAGCCATTATTATGAGAAAGTTTCTCATTATTATGACTTACGGAATTTTTTTTTTTTTTCTCAGCAGTGGTGGAAACGGGCTTCCATAGAGATCTGCTTGGTTACAAACATTCTTCCAAATATCTTCCTTTGTGTGCAGCAGAACAAAGAAATTTTTACAGGTTTGGTACAACTTGAGTTAGAGTAAATGATGACAAAATATTCATTTTTGGGTGAACTATGTCTTTAAAAATGATTTTCTACAAGCAATCTCGGAGCGTTTGTGAACAGCGCCATTTAGCGGCAGTATAAAATACTCAAGTACGATCTTAAAGGGATAGTTCACCCAAAAATGAAAATCCTGTCATCATTTACTCACCCTCAGGTTTTTCCAAACCTGTATGAAGTTCTCAAATTCAATATTTTGAAGAATGTAGGTGATCAGTTTCTGTCCCCGTTCACTTCCATAGTATTTTTTAAACTGTTTTTTTTTCCCTCATAACGTCCATGTACTTCCCCAGAAACGGCTCGAAAACGCCTGGTTTAGAGGATACCACGCAAAAGGTGTAGCAATCTTTCAATATGATAAAGTTTTCATCAAAATGACAATAAAACAACAACAAAAAAAACATTTTTAAATAAATAAAAACATGTCGAATCTAGTTCTCCGAATAATAAGGATACATTTATATTGAGCTCAGGGAGGGTTTTCGTTACAAATCTTTTTCGAAGTTAATATTGTTAAAGTCTACTAATATAACAAACGATTTAATTAAGGTGGAATTAAAGAGAAGATTTCTTTTTATAACAAATTCACCTGAAACATGTCGAATCTAGTGTTCTGAATAATAAGTTTTTCGATCACGGAAGCTACCGGTAGTTTCTCACTTTCTTCCTCATGTTGAGTCGCGTGTCACTTACAAGTAAATTGTTATTTTTCCGTTACACCCCCCCTTTTTCAATCCTAACCCACAGAAATCTCTTCACCGCCCGGTTTCATATGAATATGGAGAGATGTGTCGTGAGATGTGTGCCGTGTGAGCCCAAACTGACCATCTCGTTCAATCTCGACGGCAGTAGTAAACAGATGCTGCGCGAGAAATCAGAACCGCTGGGGAAGGTTCTGGCTCGAATCGCCAACGGCATCATCAAGACACAAAGCAAAGCGAAGAGATCCAAACAAAGCAAAGGGAAAAGTGAGACTCCCTCAGCGGATACACCCGAAATAAGTCTGTGCGTAAATGGAGAGCTCGTGTCCGTGGAGACCATGAACTCTGATGCGTGGCAGGATGGAGCTGTGCTGCATGTGGGAGATCTGAAGTATAAAGTGGAACGAAATTCTCCAACATTCACTGTATCTGAGCTGCCATCTTCCCTAATGTCTGGGTTTCCAGTTTGTCCTAAGCTGGAGATAGAGTTTGGAGATCTCAAGGACTCCAAGTTCAGATGGTTCAAGGAAAGCTCACCTAATGCCCACATGAGTGGAGATCCAGACTGCTGGAGCGAGGCTGGACTCGAACGTGTGTTCACGCCATCCAATCTGGACATTGGTTTGAGGGTGATGTTGAAATGCTCACCGGGGAGTGGATCCAAGTTTGGGGAACCCAAGGAACTGGTGTCTTCAGGCACAGTAGAAGCCGGTCCAGGAACGTGCACCTTTGACAGCAGGCACTTGTACACTCAGAAGGTCACCGATGAGTCTTCACTGAGGGTTGTGTCTTATAACATCCTGGCTGACATCTACGCTCAGACTGATCTTTCCAAAACGGTCTTGTACCCGTACTGCGCACCATACGCCCTCGAGATGGACTACAGGCAGAATCTGATCAAGAAGGAGCTGTCAGGGTACAACGCTGACATCATTTGCCTCCAGGAGGTGGATAAGGGGGCTTTTTTGGATAGTTTATCTCCGGCGTTGGATGCTTTTGGGTTGGAAGGGGTTTTCAAAATCAAGGAAAGACAGTATGAAGGTCTGGCGACGTATTTTAGAAGGTCTAAGTTGAAATTGCTCGAGCAGTATGATGTTATGCTGAGCGAGGCCTTGACAGCTGATCCTGTTCATCGGGAACTGTTGGAGAAGGTGTCCACCAATCCCAGCTTGAAAGAGAAGGTTGAAAGCAGGTCAACGACATTGCAGGTATTTCACTGCAACACATTGCAGAGAATTGAAGAGCTTAAATCAAAGGCCTCCCATTGTCAAAAAAGGCTTTAGAATTTTTTATAACAATATATTTTTTAATTTTCATAACAAAAAAAAAAAAGTAAATTCATGAAAGTCTTTTATGCTTAATGTGATAAAAAAAAACGATAAAAGATTCAGTAAAATAGTAATATTTTTAATATTATTTAATTACTATTTTAATAGATTTTAAAATGTAATTTATTTACGTGATTGCAGTTTTCTTTGTTTTATTTATTTCAATGTGATTTTTATTATTTTTGTATTTATTTACTCGTTTTTTACACTGTTTTTCTCTAGTTATTAATCTATTTTCCGAAATTAAAATAAGAAATATCTTTATTTTTATTTTGGCTTATTGCTTCAAAAACAACAAAAATGCATCTCTTGCCCAATTTTTCAGGTGACCATTTTGCAGTCGTTATGCGACCCATCAAGGATATTATGTGTCGGAAACACACACCTGTACTGGCACCCTAAAGGTGAGCATCAATGTGAATGTAGTGACTTCGGTTTTAATTCAATTCAACCATTTTGCTTATTTAAACAGGGAATTACCCAAGTAAACGTCAGTAAATTAGGGAGTGCAGCAAGGGTCTGTTTTAGGCTCTCTGCTATTTTGAATATTCATGCTGCACTTTGGTTCTAATAAAGGTGAGAATCAGTGTGAATGGACTGACTTCGGTTTTAATTTAGTTAAATCATTTTGTAAATATATAAACAGGGAATTACCCAAGTTAACGTCAGTAAATTAGGGAGTGCAGCAAGGATCTGTTTTAGGCTCTCTGCTATTTTGAATATTCATGTTGCACCTTGGTTATAATAAAGGTGAGCGTCAGTGTGAATGGACTGACTTCGTATTTAATTCAACCATTTTGTAAATATATAAACAGGGAATTACCCAAGTTAACGTCAGTAAATTAGGGAGTGCAGCAAGGGTCTGTTTTAGGTCCTCTGCTATTTTGAATATTCATGCTGCACCTTGGTTATAATAAAGGTGAGCATCAGTGTGAATGGACTGACTTCAGTTTTAATTTAGTTCAAGTATTTTGTAAATATATAAACAGGGAATTACACAAGTTAATGTCAGTAAATTATGGAGTGCAGCAAGGCTCTGTTTTAGGCCCTCTGCTATTTTCAATTTTTGCATCCTGCCCTATGGTTATATTAAAGGTGAGCATCGATACGAATGAAATGACATTCTAAAATTCTATTGTGTTTTCAGGAGGAAACATTCGACTGGTCCAGATAGCCGTGGCCCTGAAACACCTGAAGCAGGTTGTGACGGAGAAGCATCCCGGAGCCGGGCTTTTATTTGCGGGTGATTTCAACAGCACACCCTCCTCCGGCCTCTTCCAGCTCATCTGTCAGGGATCCGTCTTGGAGAACCATGACGACTGGGCCTCCAATGGCCCAGAAGAGCAGATCCAGGTGGGACTCAATAACCCGTTCCAACTGGCCAGCGCTTGTGGGGTCCCGGCCTACACCAACTACGTCGGGGGCTTCCAGGGGTGTCTGGACTATATTTTTGTCGAGCCGCATGTGCTGCAGGTGGAGCAGATCATTCCTCTACCCAGCCACGAGGAAGTCACCACCTATCTGGCCCTGCCGAGCGTCTCGCACCCGTCTGATCACATCGCGCTGGTGTGTGACCTCAAGTGGCGAACAAGCGACTAACAGTTCGTTTGCTTCAAATGAGTTCATGCATATTGTTTAGTTGGACCATATTATAATTAACTGTAAACAATTTTTGCTTTTAAATGATCAGATGTTCAGCATGTGTATTTATCACATAGCTTCATTCTCACTTGTACAATTTAATATTTATGATGAGGATGAATTGTGTGACATTTATCAAATGACTCCTACCAGGAAATATTAAAAGCTGCATTTACAATGTGATCGTTAAATTCTTCACTGAATTTTGTAGCTTCAACTTTGCTTTTCCAAACGGAAGAATGGAAATGGCTCCGAAAAAAACAACCAGTTTCCCCTTAATAATAGAAAACGATAATTTTCAGCGATGCGCAATGTTAACATCTCAAATGTTTTAAGGCGTTACGACCCTTTAAAGCAGTAAACAATGATTGAGTCCGAGTGAAGCGTTTCAAACTTTTATTTCACACTTTTATTCATAAAGTTTTTTAATGCATTTTAAGAGGGGAACAGCTAGATGATTCCTTTTGAATATCAAAAGCTGGGAATAAAAACTTCTCAAACATTTTAAACTCAACTTAAATAGGAAATCAAAAGCAGATCGGGGCAAGTGATGCGTGTTTAAGGCAATTGTGAGTACATACATAAAAAGGCTGCTTATTTACAACAACAGACTAGTTCCTAATATAATCTTATGCATGTTAAAAGCATTCAAACCAATGCACTGCCAATCTCCAAGTGTGCTATTATTCTATTAAATGCATGCTTCTCTGAGAATGTTTCCCTGGATGTATGGCATGCAAAAGCCTGGGAATGAGGAAAAAAAAAAATTGAGGGACAGCATTTTTATAAATACACAAAAGTTATAATTATTAACAATGCTTGATGTTTAAGTACAGTGTCTAGTGCGTACTGCAGTGCACTTACTGTAACAAAAAACCTGCTACTGCAAAAGCTCCTGAAATGTAGTAGTTTTCATAATGTGGTCAAATCTACAGATTTTTTTTTTTTTTTTGGCTACATACATCAAGAGGAATGAAACTGGGAGAAATGTCAGTCAAGCTCAAAGGTGCAACGAATTAAAAAATAAAATGTTAGAATGCACTGCCAAAGATTGATGTCAGCAGGTGACTTTTTGGTAACAATCCATTGAAAACGGTACATGAACAGCGTCTGTGATGGATCAACTTCCTTTGGAACGACACGCATCCTGCTTGAACAGGAAGTGCAGTTTAGTGTTTGGAGAGCTGCTCGGAAAGCCAGTCTAATCCCTCGTATAAACCAGTCCCTTGAGTCGCACAGGTCGCCTGGACATACCACTGATTAAAAAGAGTGAAAAATACAGTATTAATATATATTATGACCAATAAAACCAATGTATGAAACCAAAATATGATTAATTACACATAACTGATTCATGTATACATTTTGCCAAGTTAAATACATTTTAATAACCAATATTGAGATTTTTAAAATGTATGTAATATATATATAAATATATATACAGCTCTGGAAAAAATTAAGAGACCACTGCATATTTTTTGTTATTTTGACCAGTTGTTGCTTTTGGCAAATAAATGCTCTAAATTACAATATTTTTATTTGGAATTTGGGAAAAATGTCAGTAGTTTATAGAATAAAACAAAAATGTAAATTTTACCCAAACACATACCTATAAATAGTAAACCCAGAGAAACTGATAATTTTGCAGTGGTCTCTTAATTTTTTCCAGAGCTGTATATATATATATAAAATGCATATTTACTATAATAATATTGCACATTAATCTTATAACTCACAGTTCTGCTCCTGAGGGCTTGCAATCCAAGTTTGTCGGTCATCT
Organism: Zacco platypus; assembly: GCA_038088235.1. Classification (NCBI taxonomy): domain Eukaryota; kingdom Metazoa; phylum Chordata; class Actinopteri; order Cypriniformes; family Xenocyprididae; genus Zacco; species Zacco platypus. The sequence continues at coordinate 2,011,963 of CM076064.1, forward strand.
CGCTGATGGGCATCGCGTTCGGTAAATCTTGTTTATTTGCAAAAACCAGCAGAACAGCGTCTCTCAGTTCATCTTCCTGAAGCTGTTGAAGTTGGAATATGAGCAGATATTTAAGTCATTTTAAAACTACTTAACGTTGTTAAAGTGCAATTTTAAAGGTTCCTAATTTTGTTTTGAATAGCTTTAAATGCATTCAAGGTCAATTTTCTCATTATATACATCATCTCATTCCTCAAAGATTCTGAAAAACGGTTCGTTCGAAGACTCGGGTCTCTCTCATTTCCGATAGCCTGATCTACTCTGATTGGTCGACCGCTTACGGCTCACGACACACTACTTGAAAGGTGATATTTAATAGGGCGCTGTAATCATGTGTTGTACCGCTCCAGTGCAAGTACGCCGACAAAACCAGAGAAGTTTTTGATCTCAGAAGGCGTTTCCTCACCATCTTCTGCAGCTCTTCTGCAGCTTCCTGTGCTCGCTCGCGATCGTTGCTGTCCACAACAAAGATCAGACCCTGAAGAAACAACAAAACGCGTCATCACTCATGCATTCTGCACAGTAATGTTCATTAACGACAGCGTTATTGCGTTTGGTTTATGATTAGTTTGTTGACATGGCCATACACTTCACCCGACGTGATAATACTATATGTAATGTTATATATGTGTTATACATAAATATTAATCAGCCTTTTAGCAAATGATGTGGGTCCGTTCAACTGTACTATGATTGTTTTGAACACATAAAACTGCAGCGTTATCACACCAATGAATGCAGCAACATTTATAACAACCAATTTAGTGTTAAACCTTACTTTACTTGCGGTGAATTCATTACAATGAAATCAAGCGCAACATTTATAAAACTACTACTTCGCCTCATCCATGAACACGATATACGATTCCCATCTGACTGATTTAAATCAGCCGTGGAGTTGAAGACGACAGTTCCCATAATTCAAGCTACGGCGGCGGTGTTGTTGTTGTTGTTGTTTTGATTGTACGCCCTCTAGTGGCCAAAAACTTCACATATTGCACCTTTAAAGGGACTTTGGTGTTAGTACATGTCGAAATTAACATTAAATACGATTAAGAAATGATTTAAAGGGATTTTGGTGTTAGTAAATATCGAAATTAACATTAAATAGGATTAAGAAATGATTTAAAGGGATTTTGGTGTTAGTAAATGTCAAAGTAAATGTCGAAATTAACATTAAATACGATTAAGAAATGATTTAAAGGGATTTTGGTGTTAGTAAATGTCGAAATTAACATTAAATACGATTAAGAAATGATTTAAAGGGATTTTGGTGTTAGAAAATGTTGAAATTAACATTAAATACGATTAAGAAATGATTTAAAGGGATTTTAAGAAATGATTTAAAGGGATTTTGGTGTTAGTAAATATCGTAATTAACATCAAATACGATTAAGAAATGATTTAAAGGCATTTTGGTGTTAGTAAATGTCGAAATTAACATCAAATTCGATTAAGAAATGATTTAAAGGGATTTTGGTGTTAGTAAATGGCAAAATTAACATTAAATACGACTAAGAAATGATTTAAAGGGATTTTAAGAAATGATTTAAAGGGATTTTGGTGTTAGTAAATGTCGAAATGAACATTAAATACGATTAAGAAATGAATTAAAGGGATTTTGGTGCTAGTAAATGTCGAAAATTAACATTAAATACGATTAAGAAATGATTTAAAGGGATTTTGGTGTTAGTAAATGTCGAAGTAAATGTCGAAATTAACATTAAATACAATTAAGAAATGATTTAAAGGGATTTTTCTTTGTTAGTTGGAAATATCGATATTTCATTTAAGAGCTCACTGATGACCCATAACATGCGGCACAGAAAAAGAGAACAACACAAACGGAAGAGAACCGTTTCTGTTCTCCAAGTCAAAGGCTGTGCCAGTTCAACTTAATCCTAATAGTAAGACCAACATCCTCATACGGCATCCAGCCGAACTATAACTGCACGCCCGTGGCTGTTGTTCTAGCAGCTCATAAGGCTGGACGGTCAAACTCAATCAGAACGGCCATGGCAGAATGAGCAATTCATCGGCTGGAATGCTGCGACTCCATTGTTGTTGGACGATCTTAGCGGTGTGTGAGGGGACGTCGAGACCATCTCTGCCTCCGTTTACCTGGGTATTCTGGAAGTAGTGTCTCCACAGAGGCCTGATCTTATCCTGACCACCCACATCCCACACGGTGAAGCAAATGTTCTTGTATTCGACCGTCTCGACGTTAAAACCTAAAGGGATCACACAGGGTTGGGTACCATTTTTGCAGTTGTGCGCATCACGACGAGAGTTCGTGTTCATAAAAATAATCACATCTTTAAAAATGCTTCATTTCCTTCATGCAAAATGTAAATTTGACTTTAAATACATGTTTTTGAAAGTAATTTTAGGTGCATAATGTGAAAACAGCATATGAAGTATTAAGTTTTTTGGGGTTTGATCTTATATTACTTACCTATAGTTGGAATTGTTGTGACTATTTCTCCCAGTTTGAGTTTGTACAGGATTGTGGTTTTCCCTGCTGCATCCAGACCAACTTTAGGAGAACGGGAATCAAAACACTTTGCATAAAACACTTCCTATTGACTTGTAAATAAAGTAAACGATAAGTGACTCATTCACTGAAGTTCAGACTTGTATAGAAACTGCTTTTATCAAATGGAAAGTATTTTTTTTTACACAAAACATCAAAGCTAACTCACAAAAAACAGTTTCCAACTCACCCATGAGAATTCTCATCTGCTTTTTCCCAAACAAGCGAGAAAAGACGCTTGAAATAGTCAAACCCATGTTAAAAACGGCTCAAAAACAACAAGAAAAGTGTGAAAGTCAACGAGTGAAACTATCAGGAACCGCCGCTAGCGCTTTAGCTCCGCAGCTTCCAGCGCCTCACAACTCCCGAGATCAACCTGCTCAAACTCCAGCAGAGACACGACGACACTTTCCTCTGTTTTCTCTCACTCTTTCTTCTCTCTGTCCGGCTGAAAGTGTGTTTTGTGCCGCGGTTTGAACGCGAACTGTTTCTTTACCACGTCACACTTCGTCTCTCAGCGGCTCCAACGCGGTCGAAATGACGTCACCGCTGCCACATCATGATGAAGAGCTCGAGACTTCAAACTTGTTGATTGTTTACGTGTGAGATCGATTTAGTTGAACGTGTTCACACATACTGAAACCTAAACGTGAATAAATGCTATTTATAGCTTTTATATTTATAGCACATAATATGTTGCACATGGTGAGCTATTTTTTGGGGGGTACTTTGTTGTTTTTAACTTTTATTTAAATGTTTTTATCTTTTGATTTTTGTTCAAGTAATAAAGAAAAAAATATGACCTATGATAAATTAGACTGTTTTCTTTCTTTCTATCTATCTAACCTATCTATCTATGCATCAATCCATCCATCTATCTATCTATCTATCTATCTATCTATCTATCTATCTATCATCCATCCATCCATCTATCATCCATCCGTCCGTCCGTCCATCTATCTATCTATCATCCATCCATCCATCCATCCATCCATCATCCATCATCCATCCATCCATCCATCCATCTATCTATCTATCTATCTATCTATCTATCTATCTATCTATCATCCATCCATCCATCCATCCATCTATCTATCTATCTATCTATCTATCTATCTATCATCCATCCATCTATCATCTATCTATCTATCCATCCATCCATCCACCTATCTATCTATCTATCTATCTATCTATCAATCATCCATCCATCCATCCATCTATCTATCTATCTATCTATCTATCTATCTATCTATCTATCATCCATCCACCTATCTATCTATCTATCTATCATCCATCCATCTATCATCTATCTATCTATCCATCCATCCATCCACCTATCTATCTATCTATCTATCTATCTATCTATCTATCTATCTATCTATCCATCATCCATCCATCTATCATCTATCTATCTATCCATCCATCCATCCACCTATCTATCTATCTATCTATCTATCTTTCTATCTATCTATCCATCCATCATCCATCCATCCATCCATTTATCTATCTATCCATCCATCCATCCATCCATCCATCCATCATCCATCTATCTATCTATCTATCTATCATCTATCTATCCATCCATCATCCATCCATCCATCCATCCATCTATCCATCTATCTACCATCCATCTATCTATCTATCTATCCATCCATCATCCATCCATCCATCCATCTATCCATCATCCATCCATCCATCCATCTATCTATCTATCTATCATTCGATCTATTTATGTCTATATATCATAATTGTGCAAAACACAATTTCTCATGCATTTTTTTATTCTGTTTATTATATATTTATTAAATGAGAGTAAAGCTAATGTTTGTAAATATACATTATTTATTGGATATATTTTAAAGGCACAGGTAAATATTACAGGCACACATTCAAGTCAAACTGACATTAAAAAAAGTACAAAATAATAGTACAGCAGTAGAGCATAATTCATAAATTCAGTCACATAATCTAGTGTATTTGAAAGGGACATATTGAAGGTACAGTCCATGTACATTAGAATCAAAAACAGGCCAAAAATGATTTAAATTATATTGGTAAATCAATACAGAATTGACTGAACTAGAAGTATATATAAATATGTATAATATTCCATGAAAATCTCAAAGTAAGACATAATATATACATTCAGTTATGATTTAGTGCGTTTTCTTCGGTTTTATCGTTTGGACAGTTGATCCGAGAGCCAGTCCAGTCCTTCATATAACCCTGATCCTTGAACCGCACACGTGGGCTGAACGAACCACTGAGAGAGAGACAGAAGCACATGTGACCTCACACATCTGCAGCTGTATTCACCAGCAACACTTCACAGCATCTGCATTGAGTCTGTGTATCACTCACTCACCTGTCTTCCTCTCAGCGCGTGTAAACCCAGTCTGTCCGTCAGCTCGTGGACCGCCATGGCTTTGGGTAAATCCTGCTTGTTGGCGAGAACTAACAGAACCACGTCTCTCATCTCGTCCTCCGCCAGCTGAAAAGGTTCATGGATTTAGACGTGATGCACGTACACAATATTACATGTCGACTTGATTATAATGAACTAGTGTGAATAATCATAGATGACTCGCCATCATATTCAGTTCCTCTGCTGCCGTTTCAATCCTGTCATGATCACTGCTGTCCACCACAAAGATCAGACCCTGAATCATACAAACACACACTCAATGTTCACATTTTCAAAGCTAAGGCCTGATATTATATAACTGCAAAATCGCACTGTATAATGACAAACTCTTACCTCAGTGTACTGATAATAATATTTCCAAAGACCTCTGATTTTGGTCTGACCACCAACATCCCACACAGTGAAAGAGATGTTATTATAATCTACTGTTTCAACATTAAAACCTAGAGAGAGAATTGATATTTAATAAAAATCGATAAGTCAGTTTGACATGACAAGCACATATATATTTATTTAAATACATCATTTTTCTTACCTAGAGTTGGAATAGTTGTGACAACTTCACCAAGTTTGAATTTGTAGAGGATTGTTGTTTTCCCTGCTGCGTCCAGACCAACTTCGAGAAGATTGATTTACATTTATTTCACAATGGAAATGCACAAAATTCATAATTAAAATATTCATAGATCATTATTTGCTGATTTTCTTTGCCTTAACATTATTTAAGAACATGATAGCACCAATTAGGGCTAAACTGTACGACTTTGAACTCAAAAGTTTGGAGAAAAATATTCCCTCACCCATCAGCAATCTGATCTGCTTTTTCACAAAGAGACGAGAGAAAACACGGGAGAAAGAGCTACCCATGTTTAGCTAAAAACACAAACGTAAAAAAGACAGAAGAGCTGTTTGCAGGAACGGCACTGCGTAGGTAAAGACTGGGACTGGTAAAGGTGTGTGTTCAGTGTGTGTTCAGTGTGTTTATATGTGCTTTTTTCTTTCGGTTTGATTGACAGCTCAACACCGCCAGCCTCACACAAGTCGCGCGCAGTTTCTCTCACTGCAAATCCAACGCGTTCGATATGACGTCACCAGCTGTATCACGTGTCAAAACAAACTTTTTTTTTTAGCAAACACAAAAAGTTTAACGTTTGCTCACTTGAATGAAGTAAATAAATGTGTGGAAAATGAATGGCTCTGGTTGCCACACCGTGACAGCATTTGGGTGTTTGTGTTTGTCTTTCTTTATTTTATTTCTGTAGCACAATTTAATACAACCATTGTTGCCCAGTGTGCTGTACAAAAATAGAAAAATTTTACAATAAAAATAGCATCACAGAGAAAAACACAGAAAGACATAACTTAACACCCAGAGAGATTAAAAGCCTGAGTTAATCCATCTATCCATCCATCCATCCATCCATCCATCCATCCGTCTATCTATCTATCTATCTATCTATCTATCTATCTATCTATCTATCTATCTATCTATTCATCCACCCATCCATCCATCCACCCATCCATCCATCCATCCATCATCCATCCATCCATCCATCCATCCATCCATCCATCCATCCATCCATCCATCCGTCTATCTATCTATCTATCTATCTATCTATCTATCTATCTATCTATCTATCTATTCATCCATCCATCCATCATCCACCCATCCATCCATCTATCCATCTATCTATCTATCTATCTATCTATCTATCTATCTATCTATCTATCCATTCATTCATCCATCCATCCATCCATCCATCCATCCATCATCCATCCATCCATCCATCCATCCATCTATCTATCTATCTATCTATCTATCTATCTATCTATCTATCTATCTATCTATCTATCTATCATCCATCCATCCATCCATCCATCCATCCATCCATCATCCATCCATCCATCCATCCATCCATCCATCCATCCATCTATCTATCTATCTATCTATCTATCTATCTATCTATCTATCTATCTATCTATTCATCCATCCATCCATCCATCATCCACCCATCCATCCATCTATCTATCTATCTATCTATCTATCTATCTATCTATCTATCTATCTATCTATCTATCTATCTATCCATTCATCCATCCATCCATCCATCCATCCATCCATCCACCCATCATCCATCCATCCATCTATCTATCTATCTATCTATCTATCTATCTATCTATCTATCTATCTATCTATCTATCTATCTATCTATCCGATAAGTTACTCAAGATCGGTACAAGAAAGAAAAGTCTCAACTTTAGCTAAAAGCCTCAAATTAAAATAGCAAGATATAACAGCATTGTTAATCTGCTTATCAAATTTGAGTTCTTTGTTAAACAAAACGCCTACATTTTTTACAACCACTCTGTTGTACATAGCCAGGGGACCCAGATATAAATTTAAAGAGGCCAAATTTCCGATTTGCCCAAATAAAAGAATCTCTGTTTTATTGTCATTAGGTTTTAAAAAATGTAGAGCCATCCAGCTTTTTACTTCCTCCAGGCAGTCCAAAAGCGGAGAAAGAGCATTCTTGTCATTCTTATGTAAGGGCGTGTAAATTTGTATATAACAATGAAAAGAAACACCGAAATAGATCCTAAGGGAAGCATATACAATGAAAACAGAAGAGGGCCCAGAACGGACCCTTGAGGGACTCCACAAGTAAGTGGAGCAGAAATCGATAGACATTCACCATATTTTACAGCAAAACTTCTGTCTGTTAAATATGACTTAAACCACTGAAGAGCCACCCCTCGAATTCCAACATGGTGTTCCAAACGAGAGATTAAAGTGCTGTGATCCACAGTATCAAAAGCCGCACTAAGATCTAACAGTACTAAAATAGCCGAAGCTCAACAGTTAATAAAATATCATTATGAACCTTTAAAAGATCAGATTCTGTGCTATGTAATGTCCTAAAACCTGACTGAAAAACTTCAAACACAGAGTTTCTTTCTAAAAAATATTTGTAATTGAGTAAAAACTACCTTCTCTAAGACTTTAGAGAGAAAAGGCAGTTTCGAAATCGGTCTAAAATGAGATAAATCTTTAGAATCCAAGTTAAATCTCTTTAGTAAAGGCTGCACTATAGCATGTTTAAAATCGGCTGTAGCCAGGCAGCAATTTATTAGGATCAGAATACTAGTTCCCATGTCAGTGGAGAAACTGAAGGATCATGATGGCAGAATAGAAGATCTAATATCCGAAATCTTATCCAAAAAACGTGTACGAAAGTTTTCACAGGTTTGAATAGAAGCGTCAAATCACAGCATTTAGCTTACGAAACATATTGCTGATAGATATAGCAAGCCTATATGTTATAAATATTACAAATATTGTATTTTAAAATGTAATTTTTTATCATACATGGTTATCAGGTTGTGTTTAAAGGTCTGATCTCTAATCACAAACCATGAACTATTGCAGTTGATCAACACTCTTGCTCAGGTGGACTGAACCTTTATAAAGGTTAGTTTATAGTCACTTTAAATAAAAACACTAGCTAAATGACAAATTAATAGTAAATTTTTTTATTCACGTATCAATTAATATGTAGTAAAGAAATATTTGTTCAAAAACTGATTTAGAGGAAATATATATATATATACACTACTACCCATAAGCCATATATAACCATATATATATACATACTACTCACTCATAAGCCATATATAACCATATATATATATATATATATACTACTACCCATAAGCCATATATAACCATATATATATATACACTACTACCCATAAGCCATATATAACCATATATATATATATATATACTACTACTACCCATAAGCCATATATAACCATATATATATATATACACTACTACCCATAAGCCATATATAACCATATATATATATATATATATATATATATATATATATATATATATATATACTACTACTACCCATAAGCCATATATAACCATATATATATATACACTACTACCCATAAGCCATATATAACCATATATATATATATATATATACTACTACCCATAAGCCATATATAACCATATATATATATATATATATACTACTACTACCCATAAGCCATATATAACCATATATATATATACACTACTACCCATAAGCCATATATAACCATATATATATATATATATATATATATATATATACTACTACTACCCATAAGCCATATATAACCATATATATATATACACTACTACCCATAAGCCATATATAACCATATATATATATACTACTACTACCCATAAGCCATATATAACCATATATATATATACACTACTACCCATAAGCCATATATAACCATATATATATACATACTACTCACTCATAAGCCATATATACCCATATATATATATATATATATACTACTACCCATAAGCCATATATACCCATATATATATATATATATATATACTACCCATAAGCCATATATACCCATATATATATACACTACTACCCATAAGCCATATATAACCATATATATATATATATATATATATATATAATACTACCCATAAGACATATAGTATTGCTGTTTGCAAGATTGATATCCATTTTTAATTGAGCAAAACATGCACCATTTCTCAAGTATTTTCTATTCTGTAACATGTATTTATTAAATGAGAGTGAATATTAATGTTTGCAAATAAAAACCTCATTTATTGGAGATATCTGAAAGGCACAGATAGATATTACAGGCAGACATCAGGTCGTTCTTTCAAAGTGCAAATACAACAGGACATACTAAAACATCAAACTTTCTTTCAATGAACATATTATTACACAGTTTTTGTTTTAACATTAATAAATCAAAATGCTTCCGAGATTATAAACAAGTACATATACAGTTCACATTCCATTACAGTAGTGTAATTTTCAAGTATCATTCAACAAAACCCCCCAAATAAAGTATTAAAGTGACCGTGAAATCAAAACAGATGGAACAGAGCAATGATTTATCTTAAGTTAACCTTTAAACGGAATAACTTCTCCTCCCTCTAGCAGGGACATCTGATGACGTGTTTATCAAGCCGCACCCTATTTGTTCTTGTTCCAGAAGCAGTTTCACTCGGATACACGTCACAATAGGGAAGACTTCCGATTCATGTCGACTTTGCTTTATTGTCGTTTGGACAGTTGATCCGAGAGCCAGTCCAGTCCTTCATATAACCCTGATCCTTGAACCGCACACGTGGGCTGAACGAACCACTGAGAGAGAGACAGAAGCACATGTGACCTCACACATCTGCAGCTGTATTCACCAGCAACACTTCACAGCATCTGCATTGAGTCTGTGTATCACTCACTCACCTGTCTTCCTCTCAGCGCGTGTAAACCCAGTCTGTCCGTCAGCTCGTGGACCGCCATGGCTTTGGGTAAATCCTGCTTGTTGGCGAGAACTAACAGAACCACGTCTCTCATCTCGTCCTCCGCCATCATCATTTTTAGTTCCTCTGCTGCCATTTCAATCCTGTCATGATCACTGCTGTCCACCACAAAGATCAGACCCTGAATCATACACATGCAAAGATGGCATTTTGAAAATAAAACCACATTTGGGCAAATATTAAATGCAAATATTGCAGAAATCAGATTGTACTGCAGGTTATAAAAACCTTAGTGTTCTGATAGTAATGTCTCCAGAGGCCTCTGATGACACTCTGACCGCCGACGTCCCAAACCGTGAAGGAGATGTTTTTATATTCAACTGTCTCGACATTAAAACCTAGAGAGGAAGTCGATGAGCCGTTAGACCTGGAAAATCATTCATGCAGGAATTGATCAATTATGGCGTAATATGTTTTTCTTACCAATAGTTGGAATAGACGAGACAACTTCACCAAGTTTGAGTTTGTAGAGGATTGTTGTTTTCCCTGCTGCGTCCAGACCAACTTGGAGAAGACAGATTTACATTTATTTCACAATGGAAATGAACAATTTTGAATATTTATAAAAATATTACATTTCACATATGAATGAGTCCTAATATAGTCGCCGTAGAGAAATAATAGTTCAAAATGAGTTTTTACAACATTTTGAGGAAAAATTAACCTTTACTCATCCATAAGCATATATACCCATATATATATATATATATATATATATACATACTACTCACCCATAAGCATATATACCCATATATATATATATACTACTCACTCATAAGCATATATACCCATATATATATATACTACTCACCCATAAGCATATATACCCATATATATATATATATACTACTCACTCATAAGCATATATACCCATATATATATATACTACTCACTCATAAGCATATATACCCATATATATATATATATACATACTACTCACTCATAAGCATATATACCCATATATATATATACTACTCACCCATAAGCATATATACCCATATATATATATATATACTACTCACTCATAAGCATATATACCCATATATATATATATACATACTACTCACTCATAAGCATATATACCCATATATATATATATATATACATACATACTACTCAGTCATAAGCCATATATACCCATATATATATATACATACTACTCACCCATAAGCATATACACCCATATATATATACTACTCACTCATAAGCATATATACCCATATATATATATATATTTATATATATATATATATATATATATATATATATATATATATATAAATATATATACTACTCACTCATAAGCCATATATACCCATATATATATATATACTACTCACTCATAAGCATATATACCCATATATATATATACATACTACTCACCCATAAGCATATACACCCATATATATATACTACTCACTCATAAGCATATATACCCATATATATATATATATTTATATATATATATATAAATATATATACTACTCACTCATAAGCCATATATACCCATATATATATATATATACTACTCACTCATAAGCCATATATACCCATATATATATATATATATATATATATATATTTATATACTACTCACCCATAAGCAACCTCATCTCTTTTTTCTCAAACAGACGTGAGAAAAGGTTAGAGAAGAAGACGCCCATTTTGAAAAGTGCAGATGAAAAAGCTGTATTTAGTGAAAATAATGTCCAGAGGACGAGGCTCAGGCTGTTAGTGTGATGTTAGTGTGAGTGTGTGAGTGTTTATATAGGCTTCTTGCTTTCGGTTTGACTGACAGCTCGACACCGCCACACTCACACAAGTCGCGCGCAGTTTCTCTCGTTGCAAATCCAACGCGTTCGGAATGACGTCACCAACTGTACTTGTTACGCTTTTATGTTTATTTTATATTGGATTTGGTTTTGTTGTGTTGAGCCTTCCTTGCCAGATTTCTTTCTCTTTTTTTGTATATTGACGGTTTTTGCTATTTTGCTGTATTCAGATTTTGTACTTAATAATAATAATAATAATAAACAATTCTTGTTACGTTGTAAAGTTTAAAATCTCTAGATTTCGGACGTTCTGTAGATCTGACGAGGATCATACGCGATACAAACATCATTTCTGAAGTCCGCACATGATGAGTTTAATTTCCCTTTATACTAAAACCAGCCTACAGTTGCTGAAGGGTTTTGATCCATAAAAAGTGTTGTTAAATTAAAAATCATCGCCGTTTAGCAACATTTTGGCTCAAGAGTTTGAGACATTCTGTGGTGGTAATGTCACTTTTAATTTAATTTGATTTTATATAACCTACAACAAGAACAAAGTACAACACACAAGTTGATATTGATGATGACGTGACGTCATATTGAACGCGTTGGATTTGCAACGAGAGAAACTGCGCGCGACTTGTGTGAGTGTGGCGGTGTCGAGCTGTCAGTCAAACCGAAAGCAAGAAGCCTATATAAACACTCACACACTCACACTAACATCACACTAACAGCCTGAGCCTCGTCCTCTGGACATTATTTTCACTAAAAACAGCTTTTTCATCTGCACTTTTCAAAATGGGCGTCTTCTTCTCTAACATTTTCTCACGTCTGTTTGAGAAAAAAGAGATGAGGTTGCTTATGGGTGAGTAGTATGTATATATATATATATATATATATATATTTATGGGTATATATGACTTATGGGTTAGTAGTATATATATATGGGTATATATGGCTTATGGGTAGTATATATATATATATATATATTTATTAATATATATATATATTTTAAATATATATATTTATGGGTATATATGACTTATGGGTTAGTAGTATATATATATATGGGTATATATGGCTTATGGGTGAGTAGTATATATATATATGGGTATATATGGCTTATGGGTAGTATATATATATATATATATATATATATATATGGGTATATATGGCTTATGGGTAGTAGTATAGTATATATATATGGGTATATATAGCTTATGGGTAGTAGTATATATATATATATATATATATATACATGGTATATATGGCTTATGGGTGAGTAGTATATATATATATATATATGGGTATATATGACTTATGGGTTAGTAGTATATATATATATATATATATATATATATATATATATATATATATATGGTATATACGGCTTATGGGTTAGTAGTATATATATATATATATATGTATATATATGGGTATATATGGCTTATGGGTTAGTAGTATATATATATATATATATGTATATATATGGGTATATATGGCTTATTGGTAGTAGTATATATTTTCCTCTAAATCAGTTTTGGAACAAATATTTCTTTACTACATATTAATTGATACGTGAAATTTAATAAAACCTCATAAAATATTCCAATTATGAATCTTGTGCCTTTTCATTGTGGAATAAATGTAAATCTGTCTTCTCGAAGTTGGTCTGGACGCAGCAGGGAAAACAACAGTTCTCTACAAACTCAAACTTGGTGAAGTTGTCACAACTATTCCAACTCTAGGTAAGAAACTTCAGGTCAAACAAATGTTTTAATACTTAAATCAAAGATAGTATTATATTCCATAAGTACTGAATCGCTGTGAATGACTCTGATTCTGTCTAGGTTTTAATGTCGAGACAGTTGAATATAAAAACATCTCCTTCACGGTTTGGGATGTCGGCGGTCAGAGTGTCATCAGACGCCTCTGGAGACATTACTATCAGAACACTAAGGTAATGATGTGTTCCGTTCAAATTCCAAATCCAACCTTATTAAATGCACTGAACATTGAGTGTGTGTTTGTATGATTCAGGGTCTGATCTTTGTGGTGGACAGCAGTGATCATGACAGGATTGAAACGGCAGCAGAGGAGCTGAATATGATGGCGAGTCATCTATGATTATTCACACTAGTTCATTATAATCAAGTCGACATGTAATATTGTGTACGTGCATCACGTCTAAATCCATGAACCTTTTCAGCTGGCGGAGGACGAGATGAGAGACGTGGTTCTGTTAGTTCTCGCCAACAAGCAGGATTTACCCAAAGCCATGGCGGTCCACGAGCTGACGGACAGACTGGGTTTACACGCGCTGAGAGGAAGACAGGTGAGTGAGTGATACACAGACTCAATGCAGATGCTGTGAAGTGTTGCTGGTGAATACAGCTGCAGATGTGTGAGGTCACATGTGCTTCTGTCTCTCTCTCAGTGGTTCGTTCAGCCCACGTGTGCGGTTCAAGGATCAGGGTTATATGAAGGACTGGACTGGCTCTCGGATCAACTGTCCAAACGATAAAACCGAAGAAAACGCACTAAATCATAACTGAATGTATATATTATGTCTTACTTTGAGATTTTCATGGAATATTATACATATTTATATTTAATTCTAATTCACTGTGTATTTAATTTACTATAAAGATATGTTTTTTCTACATATCTGCGTACAAGATGTGCCTTTCAAACATATTCAATAAATTTATTTATTTACAAAATAATTTTGTGATTATCAATTATTTTTTCAGTTAAAGGCACAGTATGTAAGATTGTTGGTTTAAAACATCCCAAAAGTTATATATTTTGTTGACTTGTGTACTTACATTATCCCACGTTTCCAAGAATGCTTAATTCCAGCCTATTAATGACATCATACTCGTGTTACCCTTGATTTACGCTCTTATTTTGTAGAAACCATGGAAACACCAAAGACGCTTAAATATATTAGTGATTTATTAGACAGGTGAGCAACTGTTTGCATACATTCATCAACAGAAAACTAATCATGTTATATAGCTCAGTCTTACCTTTTAAATCTCATTTTCTTGATTTACCTCAAGTACCATGTTTTACCATCGCTAACATCGATCTAGCTTATTGCAGTGTGCAACTAGCGTCTCATCGCAGTAGCATTATAACTTTAAACTACGGTGGCCGAGAGAGCTCAAAGCGCTGCAAATAAGAAAACACACGCAAATAAAAAAAAAAACACACGCAAATAAAAAAAACCACGCAAATAAAAAAAAACATGCAAATGAAAAAAACTTTATCATCAGTTTGACAACATGAGCTGCAAATCCTCACAACACATGCAAACACAAAAACGCGCTACATTTACAAAAAGCGCTGCAAAGAGCACAAACCACAACGGAAATGTTTCAAGGGGGACCCCAGAAAGTGACAGACCCTACTAGGACCAAAAACCAGTTCAACTCACCCTTCACTCATTCACTAATCCCTATATAGTGTACAGCATTTGAGTGCACAATGTGTTCACAATCATTAAATACTATAAAAAAGTGTTGTTCAGTTTTCTAGAAGCTCACGCTCACAGATGACGTGGTCGTCGAGTGATGATGACGTCACATTAGTACGCTACAGATGATTAACCAATATTTTTAAATCATCCACTAAATGATCTTCTCTTAAAGTTTAATGAGTGAACAACAATGCCACATATTAAAACACTTTTCTGTTAGTGAAACACATTACATGGAGTTAATGCCTACATAATATATTTTAATATTTTTTAGTTAGTGCTGTTGTCTAGTAGGGTCCGTCACTTTTTGGGGTCCCCCTTGAAACATTTCCGCTGTGGTTTGTGCTTTTTGCAGCGCTTTTTGTATATGCAGCGCGTTTTTGAGTTTGCATGTGTTGTGAGGATTTGCAGCACATGTGTTGTCAAACTGATGATCACGTTTTTTTTTATTTGCATGTGCTTTTTTTTATTTGCATGTGCTTTTTTTTATTTGCATGTGCTTTTTTTTATTTGCATGTGCTTTTTTTTATTTGCATGTGCTTTTTTTTATTTGCATGTGCTTTTTTTTATTTGCATGTGCTTTTTTTTATTTGCATGTGCTTTTTTTTATTTGCATGTGCTTTTTTTTATTTGCATGTGCTTTTTTTTATTTGCATGTGCTTTTTTTTATTTGCATGTGCTTTTTTTAATTTGCATGTGCTTTTTTTAATTTGCATTTGTTTTTTTTAATTTGCATGTGCTTTTTTTATTTGCATTTGTTTTTTTTAATTTGCATGTGCTTTTTTTATTTGCATGTGTTTTTTTTTTAATTTGCATGTGCTTTTTTTATTTGCATGTGTTTTTTTTTTAATTTGCATGTGCTTTTTTTTATTTGCATGTGTTTTTTTTTAATTTGCATGTGTTTTTTTTTAATTTGCATGCGCTTTTTTCTTATTTGCAGCGCATTGAGCTCTCTCGGCCACTGTATTAAACACATAAATGTATCTAATATAATAAAACAGCGCAGCGTTACCCCACATACGCTTGAGCGGAAGCGGCGACTGCGGCGTAATAAAAGGCTTTCAGTCACACTTCATACTACAGTAAATGTTAATAAATCTTAAATACATTAGCTCATCCATGAATATCCCGTCGGATTCTTTTACGCCGACTGTAGACAACACCTCCCATGACTCTGTGAAATCAAGGACACCTCAAGCGGTGAAAAATTACATATTGTGCCTTTAAAATAGACCAACTTACAATTTTACTGTGGTAACCACAGTACTGTTTTCTAATCTTAAACCAAACATTCATTACAGAAATAATGATCAAATAAGGCCAAAATAAACTTGGTGATTTCTATATTAGCACAAAATTAAACTCGCACAGATACTAGAATTAAAAGAAACAGATTTATGCCCAACACAGATTCATTATTGACATTTATTTACACCTGGAAAAAAATATATACTTGTTCTTCATTAAGGGGGTAACAGAACAATGAAATACTTTCTACAGAAAAGCTACTGTTGGTTACAGAAAAAAAAAAAAAAAAAAATAGTGGTTAAGGGTTTGATAGAAAAATATCGTTTATGCAGAAACAAACTGGTTCGATGTACATGGTTTAATTTTCCATTTATATCATTCTATAATAATCACCACAGCAACAAATAAAAACATCCTGTACAATAAACTACCGATATAAATGAGCAGATCAAAAATACAGATGTTAGAAAATATCCATCAGTATAACAAACAGGCGTCGTGTCAAAAGCGGTTTGTTATTTGCGTATTAGAATATACCTCTTTAAAATTCAAGCATGTTAAAATAGGTTTGTTCTTCAAATATAAAACATGAATGGTTGCCCAACAACCAGTTTTCACAGGCCGACTGTCACGCAGGCCCAGATTCATGTGCAGGAAATTAGTGTTGTCAAAAGTACAGACCTAAAATTTTAAAAATGTGATGGGCGACCTCTGATTGGCCCTTCGTCATCAAACACGTCTATGATTGGCTGCAATCTCAGACACATCCGATGAGCGCGTGAACACAACCGCCACTCGGAGACGTTTACGAAAACGCGTCGCATTTTTAAAATGTCAGAACCGACTTGGCGACTTTTGACAACACTACAGGAAATGAACATACGTAAGGCGTCCCATGAGTCCAAAACAAACCAGAATCCTACATAATAAAGCATCCGTTCGGAAAACAGTGTCCGTTAGAGAGTGAAGCGGTACAGGAGTGCGACGTCTTTGGTTCTTCACCGGTTTGTCTTTCTAGCTCAAGGCACACAACTGAAAGTTTGTATTCCCATCTTCACATATCCAACATGGTTGACTTCATGGAATATGAGCAGTGAGCCATAAAATGTTTTTGAGAAGGACGTCTTCGACACATTCCGCAGATAAAGTGCAAATAACAGAAGGTCAAACAATCATAATTCATGATATTAAAGCACTGATGTACTCGCAAACTACACACTTGGTCCTAAAAGAGACGGAAAATTAAGCTAAAATGAAAGGCACAAAGAAACGGCGGTCGAGAAAAGCTGTCATTTTTTGGAATGACGATGTATATTAGAAGGAAGACCACAATCTGAATGCATGAAAAGCTGGAAAGTGACCAGTTGTTTCCGTTTAACCGGCGACAGGTCATTCAGTTCGGTGAAGGTGGAGAGGAAAGGAAAAGACAATGGCTATTTTCCCTTTTGTGGTTGGTCAGTTTATGAATTAAAAATAAAAATAAATACATGTAAAACGGCGCTGGTCTTTCTTGGGTTCGCCTTCATTATGAGAAACACACACCGCTGCATTTGTGCTGGAGAGTTAACGCCGGACACCTGTGATGACGTGCTAACTGACCGTCACTCTAGTGTCCTCAACATTTATAGGTTAGTAGTGTTGGTCTCTGTTAAAGAGGAAAGAAATCTGCCCGTTATTGCAACATCACATCAATTCACACGATTCAAAAACATTTCCAGGGAACATTTCGCCCCAAAATATAATGGAAAAAATATATAAAAGCCCATATTAAGCTTTTGTAGCACATGACATTTTCTTGATAATTCAGGACATTTCAGCATAAATTCTGTAAAGCATCATTTTGAGTTTCTCAATATTTATGGTGATTCTTGTTATTGAATAATAATGTGTAATAATTGGAAAAAAAAAAAATATTTAACAATGTAATACTTGATTTAAATAATGTCATGTTTCTCATAATTAAGTAACGAAAATTAGATTTGGTGCATTTTAATAATAAAAACAGGGTTTAAAATGTGTTTAATTATGAAAATAATGCCACAGGGATTATTTATATATATATAAATAAATATAAATATATATATATATAAATAAATAAATATAAATATAGATCTATATATATATATATATATATATATATATATATATATATATATATATATATATATATATATATATATATATATATATATATCCATCTATCTATCTATCTATCTATCTATATTATAGGCTTAATTTTCTTTATGCAAAATATAATTTCTTAATTCCTCTTCATTTTGGGGTGAAATATGACCCGATTATCACATAAATAATGCCACAGTATGAGACATATATATATATATATGGTCTTAAAAAAGGCTTCATCTTCTATATGTAAAATAATTCTAATTCCCTCTTCCTCATTTTGGGGTGAAATATGACCTGAAGATGTTTTCGATGTTCTTGTTGTGGTGTCACAGCACAACCATAATATTTCCATTACAGAGGTGAACATGAATCCGGCCCATTCAGATCCAGATCGCTTTTTCCTGATTCCATTTTATAAGCATCTTCATGTTTAAAATCAACAGGAATGTTAATCTCACACAGTGAGACTTACAGCATTCAGACAGAAACACGTGTGCGTCATTTCTGCCATCATCCTTCCCTCACGCGCTCGGTCACTTCCCGTGCCGTCGTCCGTGCGGTTTTTGGCAATGCCAGCATTGTCCGTTCAAGGGCACTCAGACCTGCAGCAACAAGTGCACTGGGAGGAGGATCCAGCAGAAATCCAGCACACGTGTGGAAGTCCGGCGGGTTCGTGTCCGTCAGTGTTGGCTGATGGTCAAGGGCTCGGCGGTTTATGTAAGATGCCCTGCAGGTCCTCTGGAAGAGAGAGTATGATGGTCTCGATGTGGGACTGTAGTTTGGGCAAAGTTCCCGGTTTGACAGGAAGCTGATCTTTCTCGGCCTGAGTCTGAGACACAAGGAGATATATTTGTGCAATCAATCAATGTACACAATGTAAGATTTATTTTGTTGTGGAAAAAACACCTTCCCTAAAGATTACTGGAGTATGTTTTGCAAGAAAATAATATTTCAGTCCCTACTTCAAAATTTCATATTTAATTCAATGTGTTTATTTATTGTGAATTGTACAATTTCACTGAAAACTGTTTGGATACAATTATTAAAAATGTGTGCAAAGTTGTGAATTCAACTTTGAATATTACATAATATAAAATACATATATATATATACAGATATAGAAAGAGAGAGAGAGGGAGAGCGAGAGACAAAACATATAAATTATATAGGCCTATTATACATATTAAATATGTATATGTCATTTGTATATATATATATATATATATATATATATATATATATATATATATATGTACATATATATATGCTTTCATATACATTCATATATATATATATATATATATATATATATATATATATATATACACATACACACACATACACATTATATATACGTATAATATATATATATATATATATATATATAAAATATATTATAATATTTTATATATATATACATACATATATATATATATATATATATATATATATATATATATATATATTTAAAAAACATTATATATTTATTTATGAACAAAAAAAATAAATAAAAATATGTAGCCACATTTTCATCCAAAGTTTTAATATTGTGTAACACATTCATGAGTAAAGCACTGTTTTCATATCATGAGTTTAAGAGAACAAAACCTTCACTTCCAGGAAAACAGGCGCAAAATATCAGTAATAAAATAATAAAATGTTGCTGCAATTGGGGAAGCCTGTGACTCTTTTTTCCTACATAATAAATGACTTGCACGGCAGATGAAAACACATGTCTGATTTTTGGGAAGGCAATCGTGTGAGACGTTTCTGTGAGGGCTTTATATCAGATCTTCCTGATGACAGACTTTAGCTCAGGCATTTCTGAATGATCAAACCAACATTTGAGATGCTGTGATCTCTTGGTTAGTCAGAGTTTGCATAAAAATAAGCATAAGGACAGAGATGTGCACACTGTAGAGCTGATACACACAGAATGACTGAAGTACTGACCAGTTTCTCCTTGAGTTTGAGCACCAGGTCCACCGTCTCCACCTCCGTGTGTTTCTGTATCCGCAGCTGTAGGTCTTCCTCACAGAGCGCCTCCAGGTGAAGAGCTTCCAGCTTCTGCATCATCTCCTTCCTGCGGTTCCTGAACCAGCCATCGAAGTTCGGAGACCTCAGGAACAGCCTGCGCAGGTCCAGGACAGATGAAAAGAGTACAGATGCATTTAAAGGGAGACTTTTTACATTTTAAATTGAGGGAAAGATTTGTTTGGGAATGTATTTTGAACATCCATGAACTTTTCCATGATTACTGGTTAAGCATTTTAAAAACTCATTGTAATTTATATTATTTATTTATATATTTTTTTATATTATATATATATATTTTTTATATATTATATATATTACAATATATATATATATATATATATATATATATATATATATATATATATAGTGAATTCTCCATATAAATTAGTTTAATTAATATATAAATTAATAAAATATATAGATACAATATATATATATATATATATATATATATATATATATATATATATATATATATATATATATATATATATATAGTCTGAGAGCTGCTGTACCTGTAGAGGCCGATCCAGTCTCCTTTGAGTCGTGAGGTGAGCTGAGGTCCGGCCTTTTCCAGGGTTTTCATGAACTCCTCCTGGTTGAACGGGCGCAGCTGTGGAGGACTCTGGGAAATGAGAGAAGGAACCCTTAAAAGTTGCTAAATTGATTCACCTAAAAGGAAAAGATCTGAAAATGAAAAAAAGTCTTACTTTCCAGGGTGAGATGCTCTTCTGTAGAGGCATTAGACTGGCCACATAACGCTCCTGCAGATCAACCATAAGATATTAATTATAATATTATATCCCATATTTACAGTCTGGAATTTAATGCATAAGACTTCATCACTTTAGCATGTATTTACCGTGTTTTTGACGTATTCAGCACCAGTGTTATTTTAGCATTAACTGACCCTTCGCCGGCAGGCGATCTAACCAATCATAACCTCGAATCCGCCATTTTATCAGACAACAGTTGGTGAACTTGATAAATTGTGAAGGACATTCCTTCTGATGTTCATTCATGTTTATTTGATGCTATAAATGAACTAGTATGAAGAGATGATCGAGGAGCTACAGCGATCTGTCACCACACATTAAACACACACTAGACGCTATTTATTGATTCAACTTCTTTAAAAAATTACAATATTTTTACTGTTTCATACGTTGTCAGTGTCCTCTTTGCTCCACGATGTATTTTTCACGGCGTGAGAACATGATGTGTGGCGTGAGAGCGGACATAGCAACAGTAACTAAAGGGGGCGGGGCTTTGCGAACGGTCAATGGCTTTTATTTTTTATTGGTATTGGTTCATGTTAGTTTTAGTAATTTTGTTATGTGCTTGTCATTTTATTCATTTTTATTTCAGCTTTAGTTTCTTTAGTACCTCAACTTCAACTTATTTTAGTTCGTTTTTAAGGCAAAGATTTCTATTAACATTTCTAGTTTTTCATCTAATATTTGTATTGCACAGCTTTAATTTGAGTTGTTTTTAGCAATTTTAGTAACTCATCTCAAATGTATTTGATTGCATTCTTAAGTTTTTCATTGAATATTCATATGTAGTGTTAATGTTAATTTGAGTAATTTTACTTTAACCTACTCCATTTAGTTTCCACAGCAACATGTCTAATATGCGTTTACTTGTTTCCCCATCAAATATTTATATTTTTCTTTAATTTCAGCTTTATTGCAAATGACAAAAGCGTTGTCAATGGTGTCAGTGAACAATAACAACCCTGTTCAGGACGTCCCGTGGCGAGTATAAACAGCGTCGTGTCATTGATATTGCATGCAAAGAAATGTTCCTACCAGTGGAATGATGAAACTCTGTGTAAGTTCCAGGAAATATCGACGCAGAATTGCATTCTGGGCCGCCGAAGGACGCTTCTGTTGAACTCCCTGAAGTGAAGCACAAAAACACTGAATGAATAAATCTGCTCGGATGTTTGAGCAGTGATTTAACACACCGCAGAGACGCTCACCTTCTGGAGCTGCTTGATAATGTCCTCGTCTTTGTTCAGGAAAGGTTTATATGCAGTGTAGACACCTGAGACCAACAATCCTTCAGTTACTTTAACTAACGCTGAGTGTTATTTATTCTTTTGCTTTTGGAAATTTACGGTTTATCTGTAACTCAAACATTAACAGAAAGGAATACAGAGACCAGATTCTGAGTTTTTGCAGTTTTTTTTAAAATCTCACCAGGTTTCGAGTCCAAAGTCTTCAGATTTTTTAGTTTCTTCACTTTCATCTGTTTGGCCATTTCTCCTTTAAAAAAAATGAAGATGTTTATAATTAATTATTTTTATTTGTATTAAAGCTTTATTGCTAATTTAAACTTTGGAAAGTCGTAATATTGCTTCATTAGCGTATGTTGTGCAGTTTAAAGGACCTGCTTGCTTCATGTCTCCGATGCGGATGATGTGAGGCCAGTGCTGGAGAGTTTTGGCGAAAAACGGGTTCGTAACGCCCAAAATGACTGAAGGCCTACAGCACAACACAACACACAAACACGGTTAACAGAAACCCGGTAAGAGTGTCACATTTCAGAGCACAAACACTTCCTGTCTGAGCTCCAGAAATATCCTGATCCCTCGATCTGAACGAACAACCTCATCTCATCTGTCATACGATCATCCACTGATTGAATTACACGCTGCGTTTGTAGGTCAAAAGAACAAAAGCTCTCAATATTACAAACCTGTCTACACACACACACACATTTTAAAATACATGTACATACTATACTAGTGTATTTATAGCTGTATTATATACACTTAATAAAATATAATACAATTTAAATTATATTGTAATAAAATATTCTGATAAAATGAAACTGAATAATTAATGCAGTATAGTGAATTATTATAAAACATTTAATGGAAACAATTAAAGTATAAAAATATTAATATATTGTATGATTTATATTCATATAAACAAACGCTGTTTATTTATTTATTTGCTTTTTGAAAAAATCTCTAAAAGATATTTACAACAAAATAATTTTCTTATAATAAAAGAAAAAATTACAATATTTATGCTGTATTATAGTAAATATTAATACAGTAAAAATTAGAACAATAAATTAGTTAATTTTTATAATTTAATTGTTGTCAATAAATGTTAAATTTATGAAAAAAATTACATTATATTTATAATATTTTGTGTAATTTATATATACATATATATCCACACAAAATATGTTTTACACTTAAACTAATACAAATTATAATTATATTTACTATAATAAAACATAATAAAATGCGTATTACAATATTTAATACAGTATAGTAAATATTAATACAATAAATTATATTTATTTTTTACATATACTACAATATTATATATATTTATTTAATTTATAATTTAATTGTCGTCAATAAATGCTATGATATTGTGCAAATAATTTAATTATATAAATATATATTCATTATATTTTTATAGAAATAATTATATAAATATATATTCATTTTATTTTATAGAAAATTATATAAATACATATATTCATTATATTTTTATAGAAATATTTATATTTTCATATTCATTATATTTTTATAGAAATAATTATATAAATGTATATATTCATTATATTTTATAGAAACAATTATATAAATGTATATATTCATTATATTTTTATAGAAATAATTATATACATATATATTCATTATATTTTTATAGAAATAATTATATAAATATATATATTCATTATATTTTTATAGAAATATTTATATATTTATATTCATTATATTTTTATAGAAATAATTTTACATTATTTATAATAATTTTATATTTATATATATATATATATATATATATAAAAATGCATGTCAACATTACAATTTAAAGTAATTGTTATCAGAGGTGAATGTGTCAAATTTATGTAATTTCAGAATATACATATATATATATATATATATACACAAAATATTATATAATGTATAAGAAAATGCAGTACACACAAAATATGCTTTAAACTTAATATCTATAAACGACACTCATCCTCACTCACCCAATATATATTTATATTTTCATGCATGTGAAATCTTCAACATTGTTTACTTACGGAGCTTGTGTTCGAGTGGTGTATTCCTTAAACTCACTGTCGTGAATGGTGAAGTACGGCCGGAAGTCACTGCAGTAGCGCAGAGGAGAGATACAACTGCGCAGAGACACAGGTGGGTTTGGTTTAAATTCACATCACTGACCAGCATTAGAAAGTGATCCAGAAGTAGTCAGCACATGCTCATCTTTCACTCGTAAAGAACATTGAGCTCATGTTCAACATCGTCTGAGTCGGTTTGTGGTGACGTGTGGTGGGATTGTCGCTGTACATCACATGACTTCAGACTTATCTAGCCGCCCTTCTACCGCAGTGTGGCCAGAAACTCGGCATTACAGAGTCATAAAACTTGATTTGTATGCTGTTAAAGTACAGAAATACATCCCATGCACACTGAATTTGGACTTTTTTCACCTTTTCTGAAGGAAAAAAGTTCCTGCAGAATTCTTCAGAATGGATTTAAATAGACTTTTATAAGATGCTTATTCTACCAAGTATCAATTGTGATTATTTATTGCGATTATTGACTATTGCGATTTTAAAAAAGCTACAAGAAGCCACACGTTACAGTGATTTTACCACAGTTTAGAGGTCTTAACAGTTGTACAATCACTGTGACACAATCTGACGTAGCTCATTACTTTATACGCCGTACCTGACCAATGCCAACACAGTGTCCGAAGATTCTGCCGGTGACGGAGCCATGACCACCAGCGCTTCACCCAGCAACACCAGCTCCCACAACATCTGGATATGAAAAAACACTGGATAGAAACACCTGCAACATGAGAAACAGTGAAAACAGCAAACAGTTACAGAACAGATCAACAGGAAATGAAATGGTTGTTTTCTTCAACACCATATAATGAAGTCTGAGTCTCAGTATGTTCATAAGATTAATCTGGAAAAATCATTACGACCAACACACTACTGTTCAAAGTCAAACAAACGCTGCTTTTTATTTATTATTTGCTTTTTGGAAAAATAAAATTTGAATATCTAAAAAGACATTTACAATAAAATAAGCATAACGAGAAGGGAAATAAAATAAAACATTATTAGTTATACTCACTATAATAATATAATAAAATATAATTATTTTATATTAATATTAATTAATTCAATTCAATTATAATATTTAATGCAGTATAATAATTATTAATACATTAAATTATATAAAAATTTAAGTAATAAATTCTTTAATTTTTATAATTGATAATATTATAATTGGTATATTGTTATAAATTATATTGTAATATTTAGTATAAGTATATAAATGATATAAAAATGAATATATATATATTTATATATAATTTTATCATATTCAAATATATATATATATATATATATATATATATATATATATATATATATATATTAAAAAACACAAAATATGTTAAATATAACAAAATATATAGTACACACAAAATATGTTTTATACTTAACATCTATAAAAGACTGAGCCTCACTCACTCATCCAATACATATTTAAAAAGTTTAGGGCAAGAACAAATTTTATTTTTGGAATAAAATTAATGCTTTAATTTAGCATGGATGCATTAAACTGATAAAAAGCCACAGTAAAGACTTTTGCATTGTTAATTATTTTATTTGAACTTTCTATTCAATCCTGTAAAAAAGAATCCTGTAAAAACTTCAGTTTTCACAAAAATATTAATTTGTTTTCAACATTGATAATAATAATAAATGTTCTTAAGCATCAAATCATCAAATCAGAATGATTTCTGAAGGATCATGTGACACTGAAGACTGATGCTGAAAATTCAGCTTTGATCACAGGATATAAATTACAGATTAATATATATTCACATAGAAAACAGCTATTTTAAACTGTAATAATATTTCACAATTTACTGTATTTTTTGTACCAAATAAATGCAGCCTTGATGAGCAGAAGAGATGCATTTCAAAAACATGACATCTCACCAACCCCAAACTTTTGAATGTGTTTGTCCCTTGCATGCAGTTTTCTCAGTGACCAACAGGAGGCCCCAGAGGACAAGAAATAAACCCAGTACACAATGTCCCAGTCACAGAAGCACACAATAAATGTGCTTTACCTGAAGAGATCTACTTCATGGACGGTCGGCAGAACGATGGACACCAGACTGTCGCTCTGCGAATGAAAGATGACACTCCATTACAAGAAAGCAAACTGACGTAACCCCGTAGAACATGACACATCAGCACCATCGCCTACAGGCCTGGCAGCGGATATGGTTTTCATACCGGTGCGGACTGGACGAGCTGAGAAGTTCCAGGCTTGTCATAACACGTGGGGATGCGTAGCTGAGGAGAGCAGATGGCAGCGCTCGTTTATAAAGTGCACGAGGTTTTCAAAGACTTGGCAAGCATCTTACAAAGATACAAGGAAAGAAAAAGCAGTTACCTTCATGACCACACCCATGATGGGGAGAGTGAGAATCTTCCCTGGACATGGCGTGGGCCACCGGTCGATGTCGTTGCAAGCTTTAAATGTAAAAACAAAAACATTTATTAACAAAGAATCAGTTGTTGCGATGCAGTTACTAGGTGAATGATATTTCTTTGTCCTTCAAACGAACGTCCAATCACTTAAAGCAGTAATTCTTAAAGTGTGGTTCGCCATCGCCCCCTAGTGGTCCGCGAAAAGATGACCTAAACTAGGCAAGCTCTTAACCCGCACCGGATCGCGGTTGACGTCAGTGTGTTTTAATAACGAAAAAATGGATCATATCATTGCATTCGTGTTTGAAAAATTAGTTTTTGACTTGAAACAGTTGCATATTAAACTTAAATTTAGTTTATCCTTCCTATTTTGTTGTTTTTGGGGGGCGTGTTAGAGTGGGATTCTGTTTGGTGGTCCTCAGAAAAAAATTGGAGGATAAAAAACTTTGAGAAACACCGACTTAATGAGTTACAGACGTTTCACATGCATGATGATTTTGAAATGTTCCTAACCCTTAAAGTTAGCCACTAATGATTAATAACTTTTGCGAACACCACTAATGATGGGGAGTGTGAATTGTTATCAGAAATCCTCACCGGCCTCCAGACACGGCTCCTGCTTCTCGAAGTATTCCGGGGCGATGAGCTTCAGCAAAGAGTGGAAGAAGGTCACGTAGGGCAGCTTGCTGATGAGGACCAGAGACTGGAGGAGAGACACACATGAGAGAGAGGTCATGAAGTTCACAAATCCTCTCAGGATACAGAAAACAACAGTCAAGATCTTAACACTAACTTTAGTCAGTGTTGCTGTTTGAGCATAAACGACTTCAGCAAAGTTATGACGCTTAAATATTTTAAGGACTACAACGAGCTTCTTCCCCGGGTTGGTGACATCACAAACCGGAAAATTTACATAAACCCCGCCCCCGAGGACACTCAACAAAGGGGGCGGGGCCATGTTGGGCTGCTTTAGAGAAGAGGAAGAGTTGTTGTAGTCGAGTGTTGTTGATGCCGTCATTTTACGCCGGACTGCTTCACAAACGAGGGTCAATTCAAGGAAAAAGATGAACGTGATGATAGTGATGAGTTGATCAACTCCACAGCAACGACATCAATTTATCCACTAACCGTTCAGAAACGTCTAAAAGTTGGAACTTCTTCCTGAGTTTCTCCATCAGTTTGAACACTTTCCTCATTTTGTCTGCGTGAGATTCTCCAGCTTTGTTGTTGTTGAGCTGTTGAAGCTCCGCCCTCTTCTGGAGCAGCAGCTCATTTGCATTTAAAGGGACACGCACAAAAACTGCGTATTCTTGCTCACACCCAAATAGAGGCAAATTTGACCAGCGATAATAAATGAACCGTGGGGGATTTTGAGCTGAAACTTCACACACATTCTGGAGACACCAGAGAATTGTCATGACATGTGAACCACGAGCTGAAGGGGTACGTTTGTACAATTACACTAAAACTTTCTTAAAACAGTCTAAACTATCAATCAGGCGACAGAATGCATGTAGTAGATTGTGTTTTGATGATGTTGATCATTCAGAGGCGTGTATCAAATATGACACACTTGGCTTTACAGGACCAAATGTAAAAGCATCAGAAATCAGTTGGAAGTGGAAAGAAAACAACTGCAGAGTCACCGACATCGTTCAGTTAGCAAAGAAAACAAACTGGGCCGTGTCGGCTCATGTCAAAAACCACAACGTTTTATTGAAGCGCAGTGAATCACCTCAAGAATTGCATAAGAAGCCGCAGGGCAGAAAAGGCCCCAGAAAGCGCCCGCGTCTTCAAAAATAACGAGAATTAAAGGCTCTTGAAAAATTCCAGAACTCCCAGCTAATCTCCGCCTCTATTTTTAGGGTGTGAACAACATTCGCTGGTGATAGATCAGAATCACACTTCTGCTGCATGCAGAAAATCAGACACAAGATGCTCGTGTGGTGTTGGGACTTGTTCAGTGCTGTGCAGCACAGGAAAAGACACTAAAACATGGGAACCAAACTTGGGGCACAACGAAGCGGAAAACCATTTGCTTCTCACGGACTGAAAACACCACGTAATTGTGTTCAAATCACTTCAACTTGACCTCTTCACAGACTGATGACGTGCACAGTTATCAATATCATAAATTGAGCAAAGATTTTTATGAGCATTTTTAACACTATACTTTATCATCTTATAAATAGCCATAAACTAGTTAACTCAGCTGGGAATGACCCTAAATTTGACATCTTTCTCTCTTCTGACCAATGTAATCAATCTCTGTCCATTTCTTTCTTTTTGAAAGTCATGGAAACACTATTGTGAATTATTTCTGTTGCTATTTGAGAAATGGAAATGCAAAAATTATATTCGCTGTAGTCTTCATGGGACATGCAACAGTCGGGATCCAGAAGTGAAAATGTAACATTTTCTTCATAGGGAAATTGATTTTTAATGATAACCTTTAACCTTAAAAAAAAAAAAAAAAAAAAACCTTTAACCTAAACCTTTAAAGACAGATCTACTGCGAGCGATGGCATTTTTTGCTTATTTCAACTGAGTTCACATATAATTATGTTGAACAGTGGAAATTTGGGTGAAAAACTACATTTCCCATGATGCTGTACAGAAAATTCCGCTAATCATTGAGGTGTGACAAGCATAATATGCTAACATTTCTTTGGCTCCGCCCACTCCCATGAAGCACTGGAAATGACATCATCAAGCCCATCTCCATATGCTCTCAAAATATATAAATATATACTGTTAGAAAAAAACAACCCATTATATATGTTTTTTTTTTTACAGTATATATTTACTATATATTATGGAAGCCCATTTCCACCACTGAAAAAAAGATTATTGTGACCTTTTATCTCACAATTCTGACTTTTTTTTCTCAGAATTGCGTGATATAAAGTCACCATTACAAGATATTAAAAAAAAAAGTCAGAATTATGAGATAAAAAGTCACAATAATCTTCTTTTTTCAGTAGCGGAAATGGGCTTTCATAATACATGTATAAATAGTTTTATATTTCTTCATCGTTTTTAATTTGATTATGCGGTTTGCAATGCTTCATGGGATTGTAGTTCTTTCCCTCACTAGTCTTGTAACTTTGTCTTTTTGTCTGATTTTCAAAAACTCTTGCTTCAAATCAAAGTTTGAAATGTTGTGATTCTCCTCGTAGCTGGTTCATAACGCTTTAACAAAGACTTTTTAAAAATCCTTAATGAGAAAAATTTACGGAAAATAAATACTGTTGCACGACTTGTGCTTCTGAGAACCCTGAAAACGTGAAAAAGGTCCATTCAAGCAGAGGACGGGAAAATAACGTTGTATAAATTCAAATAAAATGTGCACCAAAGGGACAGGAAGTGGCTCATTGGTGGATGAAACACAAAATACTTCATTGGAGTTGTTTACTGCACCGCCAGCAGCGACCTGCAAGTTACAACAACTACCAAATGTCACTTTAAATTCATCACCTCCTTAATCAACTCAACGTCTGTGACGAGGCATCAGGTTCGTACCTTCTGAAAGTAGCCCCTCTTGAGCGACTTGTCTCGCACCTGTCTGAAGTAGACGTACCCGTAGTAATAACCCTGATCTCTCTGTGGGGAGGAAGAAAAACAAACATTTCCTTTCAGTAATAATGACATGTAGCAAAGTGTTTTAGTGACATTATAATTAATTATTTTTGTGAGATAGGAGTGAAATGTTGACATCCTCAGCAGTCAGCACTGACCTTGAGACAGACCGGCGCATCCCGGTCGAAGTGGTCGAGGAAACATCCGAGTGACGACTTCCTGCCTGCGGCCTGCCGGAAACGGAAGCAGAACTGTGTGTCCCCCAGACAACCTGTGACCAGAGACACAAACAAACAGTCACGTTCATCTGCAGAACTACACAGTGCACATGTGCACGGAGTGAATCAAGGACATTTTATTGAAACCATGCTTGTTTTCTCCAAAACAAATCTGACTTATTAACTTCAGCCACAATATTTAGTCTGCTGAAACACTGTGCTCCGCGTCATCTCTCGGATATAAAGGCCACGGTACAAAAATTACACGGCATTTGCATTTTAAAACAGCTAATACACTTTACATTACAGGAGAGCAAAACTAACTAAACATTTATACTGTCAACTTTTAGGATTGCTCAAGCAAATGCCTAAAAACACAGATTTAAAATAAAAAAAACAAAACAAAACAAAAACAACAACAAGTACATTTTGATTTCATGGTTATTTTATATATATTACTTTATTTATTTTATTTATTTATATTTATATTTATATTTATATATATATATATATATATATATATATATATATAGTTTATTATTATAAATTATAATAATATAAATAAATAATATTAATATTTATTACACTAAAAAACACAAAACTTATATATATAAATATATATATTTAATATGTGTTATTTTATATACATTATTTTATATAATATATATGTATATATATAAATAAAATAATGTATATTATATTACAGTATTATATATTATAATAATAATGATATTGATGATATGGATTATATTTTATTATATATATATATATATATATATATATATATATATATATATATATATTAAACATTAATATTAATTAATACATATATATATATATTTATAATAAAAAATATATTACATATTGTATAATAAAAAAATATTGTGATCAATAAAATAAAGACTAAAAAAAATACATAAATCAAAAAGAAAATGAAAAACAACATACAATGTAGTAAAGATATTATGTTATTAATAATAACAAATAAAATATTCAAAAAAAAACAAATGTTTATATAACAAATAAAATAATAAAATATTTAATTTTATTATTATAATACAAAAAATATTATTACATAAAAATTAATTAAAATAGAATATATTTGCTTAATCTTGAGCCCACTCTGTATATTGAGTAACATGGGAATGACATTTTCAGGTCTTCATTTTTTGATTATTCACAAATAAATCAAACATTAGATGCAGCATTCATAACCATCTGGACAACAGAACCACTAACTCCTCCGTTCACTTCAGGCTGTTCTGATGTCCCAGACCCGACTGCTCCGGTTCAGATTAGAACAGGGGTGTTCGTCTCTATTTTTGTCTTTTCTGTATACAGTGATGCGTGTGGGCCACAAGGAACACGGAAGGTGGTTTGTGCGAGTGTGAAACCGGATTACTGGATCTATCTGTGGGCCGTGACTGATGGATTACCTCATCCTCCCCGTTAACCCTATCCTCAACACCACGGGAGTCTATAAAAAGCAGCGTTTACACAACATTTAGAGTTAATCCTACTGTATGCATCTCTGAGAATGAACAACATCCAACTACACGCTCGTTACATGCCTGATCCAGAAAACGCATTCAAATGATCAAACACAAGATGATCAGGACAATCATTTAATAAGTATAATCCATAACTAAGGACACAATTGTGATGATAATTAAAGGGGCCTTAAAGGGATGGTTCACCCAAAAATGAAAATTCTCTCATCATTTACTCACCCTCAAGCCATCCAATGTGTATATGACTTTCTTCTTTCAGCCAAAGAGTTATATTAAAAAATATCCTGGCTCTTCAAAGCTTTATAATGGGAGTGAATGGGGGGGGGGAGGTTTTGAAGCCCCAAAAAAAGCATCCATCCATCATAAAAGTAATCCATAAGTTTTAAATATGCATATTTTTCAAAAACCCATTGCTCCACTTCAGAAGGCATTTGGAGCCGTGTGGATTACTTTTATGATATTTTGAAGCCCCCCAAAAAGCGCATCAATCCATCATAAAAGTAATCCACACTGCTCCAAATGCCTTCTGAAGAGGAGAAATAGGTTTTTGTAAGAAAAATATGCATATTTAAAACTTATGGATTACTTTTATGATGGATTGATGCGCTTTTTTGGGCTTCAAAATCTCGGGTACCATTCACTCCCATTATAAAGCTTTGAAGGGCCAGGATATTTTTTTAAATAAAACTCTGTGTTCAGCTGAAAGGATGAATCGAGGGAGAGTAAATTATGGCATAATTTTCATTTTTGGGTGAACTAACCCTTTACAATGGAAAATACTAAAGGCAAAGAAAAGAATAAGTTGACAAAAATACAGAGATACACATTTTTCTACTTCTTTAACAGTGTTTTAACATCAGATCTACCAAAATATTATGCCATGTTTCTGCAAAAGTACAGCACAAAATGGCTCATTCAAATTATTTTCCAAAACCATTACATTTTATTATTAACTATTACAATTCACGAATTAATATTATAACCACTACAATCTCCAGTATAAATCTACACTGTAAAAAACGATTTATCAAAGTTGTGAATAAAACGGATAGCTGAGTGTGTTTTACAAGAAAATACTTTCTACTTCAAATTTTCACATTCATCTCGCAATTTCAGAGGGAAACTTTTTTCTACGCCATTGTTTAAACCAAACATGGACCTCAATCTCAATCAACATTATAAGATTCATAGATTTACTGAACATAAATGCATTGCTGCGGAGAGAGCGAACAACACGTAATGCGTCATAACAGATGCACTTCTTCACATCTGATGGGGTGGCAGGAACTCTGTTACCACAGCAACCCGCATGCTTTTCTCATGCCTCACCCACAGCATGCGAGAAAAGACGCTAACGCACACCAGAAATTTCCATATGCACGGCCTGACCCACAAACATCGGCATCTGACTCTTGGCCCTTCGTGAGGAAACCGGCTCCAGGAAACTGATTTCAGAGATGAGAGGCATTTTCAAAACAGCTCAATGGCGTATCTTGGGTGAATCACTGCAGCAGTGAATCATGGGCCATGAGAACTGGATGTCCTCTAGTAAAAGATCGAGACCCACAAGTCAAATGAGGTTTGATTAGGTTATATCTGTCAATGAACCAACTATTTGCAACAGGATATCCTGTAAGTGTAGAAAATCTCATATAAGACATGATTTTACCACGGTCATTAGGTACATTACCGTTCAAAGTTTGGGGTCGGTAAGATTTTTGCCTCCATTTATTTAAAAAACAAATACGGTAAAAACAGTAATATTACCAAATAATTTTACAATTTATAATAACTGCTTTCTATTGTAATATATTGTAAAATATAATTTATATCCAGTGATCAAAGCTGAATTTTCAACATCAGTCTTCAGTGTCACATGATCCTTCAGAAATCATTCTGATTTGCTGCTCAAGAAACATTTATGATTATTATTAATCTTAATATTTTGGTGGAAACATTTGTACCAGGATTCTTTGATGAATAGAAAGTATTTATTTAAAAAAAATAAAAAATTCTCTCAACTTTCTAAATGTCACTTTTGATCAAGTTAATGCATCCTTACTGAATAAAAGTATTAATTTCTTCAAAAAATAATGAATGCTAGTGTGAAAACATCAACTTCTATGCGAAAGCAATATGATAAATGCCACCAATATTAATATATTTAAATGCTAAACAATAAAAATAAATCACAAAACCTTTTAGAGGCTTGCTGCATCAGACTACAATTATTATGCCGCCATAATCTTTAAATGATGTCATCCAGTCAAATTTTCAGAGCTGGAACTAGATATGATAAGACCGCCTTTTACTAGCTTGTAAAATATGATACGCATCCGTGCTTCAACAAGACATGCGACATCCTGTAAGATAGTGTATTGTACGAGAGCTGAAGTGAGTAGAATGATGGGATAGGGTATCTGCTCATACATCAGGTTCTTCAGTTTCAGAAAGATGAGAACAGGATCAATATCACACCAGGAGACACAACGAGTGAACGCCACAAACACACACATCCAGAATAAGCGTAATCTGCGTATTTACAAAGTCATTAACTGGACTGTCCTGTAATCTTCAAATCCTGTTCCTCCTCGTTTGTGCCTCATCGCCGCTATTAATAACCCAAGTTTATTGCAAACTAAATTAACTTGAGCTGAATCTGTGTGAAGAACATCAGAGATGCCATTTTTAATCACAGCTGATACTGTAGAAAACAACACCGACCGCTCTATTTACAGTATTGACGAATGCTGCGGAGTACTTCTGTTAGAGACAAGCGAAGTTGTCAATATAAAATGCAAAACATTCAAACTAATTATTTACATAAAAATAAAATAATCAGGCCTTTGAGTTTTAAAAGTTAAATTCATCCACAAATTAACATTCGAAAAGAATTTTTGTTTTCTGAGGAAAACATTCCAGGATTTCTCTCCATATAGTGGACTTCAATGGGGTTCAATGTCAAATGTCAGTTTCAGTGCAGCTTCAAAGTCTGATCTAGAGAAATGATCAGAATATTTAAAAAAAAAAAAAAAAATGTAAAGTATAAACTTTTTAACCACAAATGCTCGTCTTGCACTGCTCTGTGATGTGACACATTACGCAATCATGTTGGAAAGGTCACGTGTGAAAGTACGGTAGAGTGAAAAACTCCATCTGATTTTCAACGACTTGATATCATTCTTTTACTTTTTTTGTTGTTGTTGTAAAAGCCATTTGACTTAGTCTTTGCATGTTCGCTTCGTAAACACTGGGTCGGTACTTCTGCCAACGTCACGCGGGACCTTTCCAACGTGATGACGTAATGCGTGGACCATCACAGAACAGTGCAAGACGAGCATTTGTGGTTAAAAAGTATATACATTTATTTATTTTTTTAAGAAAATGACAGATGGTTTCTCTAGATAAGACTCTTATTCCTCGTCTGGATCATGTAGAGCACTTTGAAGCTGCATTGAAAACTTCAACCCGTTGAACCCCATTAAAGGTCACTATATGGAAAAAAAATCCTGGAATGTTTTCCTCAAAAAAATTCATTTCTTTTCGCCTGAAGAAAGAAAGACATGAACATTTTGGATGACATGGGGGTGAGTAAATCATTAGGAAATTTTAATCCTGAAGTGAACTAATGCTTTAAGTCATTATTTGTTGATTAATTGCATATTATATATATATATATATATATATATATATATATATATATATATATATATATTCAAAAATACAGTGTGAAGATGCCTCATGCCACGTTTGACATCAGTGATACTTTTGCATGTTTCAAAAATGATTATGCACAGAAAAAAGCATTGAACATTCTGCTAGACTTCTTTTGATATCCACAGAGGAATATGTTTGGAATGACATGAGGATGAAAATTCAAAAAAATTGCAGGATGATAAAGTTCTTCTTCCAAAGCTCCACAAGCACAATAATAAAATGATTTTAGAATAAAAAAAGTAGTAGGGGGACATAATTAACTGCAAGCAGTTGGTAAAAGATGCGAGGAGCTTCAAGAGCATCTCAACTCAAGGTCAACAGGGTGATTCAATAAAATTCACCTTATTCAGTAACGATAGCAAACGCAGCACAATATATATACACGATCACACATACTGACCTAACCAGTGACGGTCCATTAATATCTCTAATACAGATCAGTCAGATAGCACTCCACAACCCACGCTGCGAGTTCTCTTCTGAATATGCATGTGCTTGCTGGAGAGGGAGGATGTCGAGCTCTCATCCCACACACATTAGTGTAAGACACACGGGTCATAGTACTCACTCAGATGAATTACAATGCTCTAGATCAAACCTTAACCGTAGGAAAACACGAGTCACACACTACAACTGCACTGCTGAATCACAACAGACTCTTTGAACACCAGCAAAAATCAAAAATATAGAATGGAAATTGATTGACATTTTTGCCAGTTTTAAAAATACTTTAAAGGGGTGGTTGATTATGATTTCACTTTTTTAACTTTAGTAAGTGTATAATGTTGCTATTTGATCAAAACGTGAAAAGATACGATCCTCAATGGGAGATATTTTCTTTTACAGAAAAGTTTTAAGGACTACAATAAACGGCAGATAGGGACTACAACGAGCTTCTTCCTGGGTTTGTGACATCACTAACCCCAAATTTACATAAACCCCGCCCCCGAGAACATTCAACAAAGGGGGCGGGGCCATGTTGGGCTGCTTTAGAGAAGAGGAAGAGTTGTTGTAGTCGAGTGTTGTTGATGCCGTCATTTTACGCCGGACTGCTTCACAAACGAGGGTCGATTCAAGGAAAAAAGATGAACATGATGCTAGTGATGAGTTGATCAACTCCACAGCAACTACATCAATTTATCCACTAACCGTTCAGAAACGTCTAAAAGTTGGAACTTCTTCCTGAGTCTCTCCATCAGTTTGAACACTTTCCTCATTTTGACTGCGTGAGATTCTCCAGCTTTGTTGTTGTTGAGCTGTTAAAGCTCCGCCCTCTTCTGGAGCAGCAGCTCATTTGCATTTAAAGGGACACACACAAAAACGGCGTATTCTTGCTCAAACCCAAATAGGGGCAAATTTGACAAGCGATAATAAATGAACCGTGGGGGATTTTGAGCTGAAACTTCACACACATTCTGGAGACACCAGAAACTGATATTACATCTTGTGAAAAGGGCATTTAACACACATTTCAGCTTTAAATATGTGATCTACTAAACTTTCCACAGTCAAATATAATAAAAAGTTTAGCAAGGTCAACTTGCGCATGTTCAAATCTACAGAATCTGTGCATCAACTGTTCATTATTTACAACAGACTTTCTTAGTTAAGAAATGCAATTTTACCTGAATTGGAGTCTGGGAATGATAGATAGCATATACTGGTTTTCTGAAATGAGAGAAGAACAACATTCATTATCTTCAAACTGACCGTTAGAATTCATGGTTTAATCCAGCAGAACGATATAAAATAACCGCTTTATACCTCTTTTTCAGTGAGTTTGGAGTGGTGTGGGTAGATCACCTGCAGTCGGAAGAATAACATGAAAATGTGAGAAACTGTATTTCACTATCAAATGCATAAACAGTACATAGTAGATGTTAGTCACTAAGAAAATCAGTGTGATTAGACCAATCGGCTTTACTTTGGATGTATAAGATGTTTTGTAGTGAATTTTTCAAGCTTTAGGTATGGACAATTATAATCTTATGAATATAGGAGTTCAGTCATTTTATTTTAAGTATCGCAGTGGCTTAGTTTAGACAATTAAAGTTTACATCAACACTGAAAATAAACCCATGACAGCTGTCAGACTAACTAAACACAACGTACACAAATATTTCCCAAAAGTCCCAACTAGTGTGCAAACCAGACAGTTACATTAAGATATGGCACTATGTTTAATGCAGCTTTTAGACATATAAAAGGTCAGACATAGTACTAATGACCTGCTTTTAATGGTTCAGCATCTTTTTGTACTATAAAATAAACATCTAAACGCTTTTTGATGACTCAAGTGTTTTTGTTAGCCACAGATGCTAGCAGGTTTTCCCATTGACTTCCACACAGTTAGCCGGCTAGCAGGCTAACTCACAGATGACAGCTAATATGACAGTCTTCTGTACCTCCACAGCTTGCCCGAGCTCCAGATCGAAGCCGACCACGCAGATGCAGTGGAGCCAGGTGGAGAAGCGGTCCCACGGCAGCAATAACGGCTCCGGGTCCGGGTCTTCCACTGCCGGAGGCCCATCGACTGGCATTTCCTCCGCCGGAGAAACTCTCAGGGTGTCTTCCGGCTCCTCGATCTGATCTTCGAGTTCCCCCGACCCCTGAAAGGCCATGGTGATACCCTCAGTTCAGTCCAGGTGGGTTCGGACTCGGTTTATTAATGAAAACTGCAGGAACTGGAGCTGTAAATACAAACACGTCCAGGGTGAAAGGGGCGGAGCTTGCGGGGAGAGCGCGCTAACGTCACGATTTGTGCGGGAGCGCGCACGCAGCCACAGTGTGATGGATATTTACGTATTTGATGTGCTTAGCTATTTTAAGAATGATAGTTTGCAATGTAAAGAGCAAGACGTTATTCAATTATTTATTTTATTAGAAAAACAACTTAATTTTATAAATGCCTTGAAATTTAAGCGACATAAACCTTTCTGGAATGAAAAACCCTGAAAATAAAAGCACTGAAATGTATGTGTTTGTTTTTTCCTGGCAGCTAATGTTGTTAATAATGTGATAAAAATGTAAAATATGTTGCTCTTGTGGTATTGAATAAAAAATATTCATAACTCTTAATTCAGATTGAAAATATCAGATTGATAATATTTCGCAACTGCGAAATAACATGATTATTCTCTCAAAATTTGCATAAAGATGTTTAATGTAATTTATTTCATCCTTTAATATAATTTTTTAGGTCAAATATGGTTTGGTTTTTGGCTTGAATATGATATATTTGTATATTTGTGTGGCACACTTGCTGAGAGTAATAACACTTTTTGTTATGTAGTTAATATGATGGCCTATATGTGGCACTTTAACATCTTATAATGTCTCAAGTACATCATTGTTTGCATGTAGATGTTCCAACAGTGATCACTTAATTACTTCTTATGGGTCTCATAAGAACCAAGACAAAGCAATTGGATTAGCCTGAACAAGACATTAGAGTCAAATCAGCATGCTCCATTTGGTATGACAGATGTTCAGTGTAATTTAGTCCACAGATTCCAAGTCCAAACAGAGGGACTGGGGGTGGGGTTAGCTTTGAAACCCTCTCCTCCTTTCTGAAACAAAAATACAAAAAATACTTTCCATAAATAACTTGTACTTTTACTGGGAGCAGCAAGAAGCACCTTGCAAATGCTTTGATTTTGGCGTACGCATTTGTTTTGTGCTGCGAGGGAAATAAGGTTGTGATCATTTTTAATAAGAACACATAATATAGAGATAGAAATGCAATACAAAAATAATTAAATGAGTAAATGCATAAATATGAAAATAAATACGTGTGGGAATAAATATAATAATAAAATAAAACTAAATATATAATGATAATAAAATAGATGTGAATATAATGAAGTAAATATAATAATAAATAAATGCTTTAAAATAAATGAAACAACAAAAAAGTTTAAAATAATAAAAATAAATACAGAAAATAATAAATTAATTAAAAAATACATAGAAAAAATAAATAAATGAGTAAATGCATAAATATGAAAATAAATACATGTGGAAATAAATATGATAATAAAATAAAACTAAATATATAATGATATTGAAATAGATATGATTATAATAAAATAAATATAATAATAAATAAACACTTTAAAATAAATTAAAAAATACATAGAAAAAATGAATAAATGAGTAAATGCATAAATATGAAAATAAATACATGTGGAAATAAATATGACAATAAAATAAAACTAAATATATAATGATATTGAAATAGATGTGGTTAAAATAAAATAAATACAATAATAAATAAACACTTTAAAATAAATTAAACAATAAAAAAGTTTAAAATAATAAAAAATAATTCAAAAAATAAATACATAAAATAATAAATAAATTAGTAAATGCATAAATATGAAAATAAATACATGTGGAAATAAATATAATAATAAAATGAAACACTCAAAAAGTTTAAAATAATAAAAAAATAATTTAAAAATAAATACAGAAAATAATTGAAAAAAATACATAGAAAAATTTCAAATTAATTGTATTTATTTTATCAAGTTATTTATTCTTATTTATTTATTTATTTCTGCAGATTTGGGCCTCCGTCCCCATACCATCTATTTTCATACCGTACGAAAAACGTTACCCTTTTCTCTGGAAACGCAATTTAACCGCCCCGCCCCCAACATTACGTCATCTCAGAACCCCCGCCCCCTTCTTCGGTGGTGCGCGAGCCCCGCGGCGGTTTGTGGCCGGTGTGTGTGTGTGTGTATCTGTTCGGGAGGACGACTTACTTCCAATTATCCCCTCTCACACAACGATTTTTCATCCCGTTTTCAGTGTCCCCGCGAGCGGAGACTTCCATGGCTTAACGCGGACTCGTGTCACGGACTTTATTCGTTTAAGACTTTCTTTTCGGGAGAATTTTTCG
Organism: Zacco platypus; assembly: GCA_038088235.1. Taxonomy (NCBI): domain Eukaryota; kingdom Metazoa; phylum Chordata; class Actinopteri; order Cypriniformes; family Xenocyprididae; genus Zacco; species Zacco platypus. The sequence continues at coordinate 2,053,452 of CM076064.1, forward strand.
CGTCCCTCAGCGAGCTAAGCTAGTTATCGAGCTCGCGAGCTAGTGCTGGATTTACGCAAATTCTCCGCGTATGAAAGTTCCGCAGACTAAAACAGTACCTGGTTTTCCCGGATGAATCCACTCGGAATTATTTATCAAGTCACTTCCAGTCCGGGCGGCTTGATGAGAAGAAGATAAACGGCCACTGTTACCTCAGCGAAGCTAAGGAGCTAATATGAAGTTAGCCAGCTAACGCGCTCGAGTGCAAGAAAACACCCTCCGCGCGAGCTATTTCCTTCATTTTTGGCAGTTAAACGCTCATTTAATGTGAGGTTAATTAGGTCTGAGCTTTTGTTTTCATGTTGAATGCCTGATCTGTCTAGGGGAGTGGTGGGTTGATGGTCTGCATACTTCAGCCAACCCCACACTCACATTAACAGTCTTCATCAGGGTTTAACAGTCACATTAGTGCGTTTTGTGGCTGTTAATCTAGAAATCATTGCCATCTAGAAACCCATATCAGATGGACAGTGTTGTTTTAGAGGAGAGGAGGTACGGCTTAACTGATCCAACAGGTTATTAAGTATATTAGTGGATTGTTTATTGGTCAGGCCTATGGTTGCAAACGCAGGTGAGGATGAATCGTGCAGGGATCGAGGTGTAACAGCTCGAGTGTTGGACTGTCATCAGAAAACAGAATTGTATGGAATTAGGCAGCTCTATTGGGCATCATGGGGGTCTCGCAAGGGGGCAAGAAGTCAACTACATAGTGACTTGTTGACGTAATGTAGTCGGTTTAGCAGATCTTGATCGTTTTTACGTATTTCTATGTGCATTGGTCTCCTGGTAATTTATTAGAAAGGAGAATTGGAGCAACAGGTCAGTCTGGATCAAGAAACACTGTCTTTCGTCTCTGGTTGGAGTAACACTCCCAAGCCATCCTCAATGCCTTCAGCGCTTGCCGTGTTCACCTGCCGCCCGAATTCACACCCGTTTCAGGAACGTCATGTCTACCTGGATGAGCCGGTCAAGATCGGGCGCTCCGTGGCCCGGTGTCGCCCTGCCCAGAATAACGCCACCTTCGACTGCAAGGTGCTGTCCAGGAATCACGCTCTGGTGTGGTTCGACCACAAGACGGGAAAGGTAAGCCAGGTGTTGTTGTAGCAGCTTTCAGGCAGAACGGGTCAGATTGGATCAACTTGCTTGTTTGACACGCAGATTAACCTCGAGCTGTCTTGATTTACTCATATTTTCTCAGTATCTCTCTGGTTGTCATAATTGTATACATTAGGGTTACAAATGCATACCGAAAAGGTATTGAGATGTTTAGGCCCAGTTTCACAACCAGAGCTTAGATAGCTTTTATAAACGTGCCTTAGGAAAACACTAGTGTGCATCTAAACTCATGATTTTAAGATTTGTTAAAACAACTCACATGCATTTTAGTTTGGGATTAGTTTAAGCCTTGTCTGTGAAACCAGCTTTAGGCACTAACTAATTAATGTCTTTGCATTAGATGGCAAAATATAATACGAGAACAAATTTTTTACTTTTTCAAGACTCATTGACTTGAAAACAGCTGCTTTTTTATATTTAATAGGGGGAAATATATATATATAATATATATATAAAATAATTAAATTAATAAAGTTAGATTTTTTCAGTTTATTTATAATAATATTAAGATTAATTTTGTGAATAATAATAAATTAATTTGAGAAATTTTAAGTCGTTCTGTGGCCCTTGGAAATATATATATAAATATAAATATATATAAATATAATTATATATATATATATATATATATATATATATATGTGTGTGTGTATAATACATATACAATTTATATTTGTACTTTATATATTTATACTTTTTACTCTGAAGGGACAAAAATCTAATTTGATTGTCCACTGTGGGTCCTAATTTTAGGTATCTCTGATCTATATTGTGATGTCATTTTTTTTTAAAGACTTTTTGTTTGCCATTACATGCAGAGTCTTCTGTGTTTCTGTGACCTCTGCCCCTTAATGGGCGACATTTTAAACATTGTACATTTTAAAGTTAAATTCTCCAACACGTTTTCAGTGTCTAAATTGAACAGTCTTTGGATTGATTCATACCTGCTCTGCAAAGTGGACCTCTTTTTACCTCTACATCACATTCACTCTGGTCCTTTAGAAATCCAATCAGTTAGAATATAGTAATATTATCCTCAAGTTAGACAATGAATGGGAAACGCTGATCTTTATCACAGTCATGTTGACCTATAACATCTCTCGTGAAAGGTGACGGAGCATTTTTACAGCAACAGATGAACTGAGACCGTCGCACGTGACGTTGCTGGTCTGGTAAACCGGAGTAGAACATTGTTGTGGAACTTCAATGCTCTGTGTTGATGATGAATATCTAAAATGATGGCTCTTAATTCTGGCTGGTTTGGCTGTCCAGGGTTTTTAGCTGCCCGATACGTACATTAGTGTGGCTCTCACAGCGTCAAGTGGAAGTGCAGCAGAACTTATCCCACTACGGCTGTAATATCCAGGAATATGTGTTTTTTGGTTTAATGTTGGTAATTCACTGTGTTCTAATTTCAGATGACACGTTTTGACGTTGCAAGTGCACATATCTTGTTTTCCCCTCAGGCAAGATTATTGTCTCTTTCAGAATATCTCCAGCACACTGCAGTGCTTCTCTTTGGGTGGTTACAGAAAGATTTTAGGTGTCTGTGTGTAATGTAAGTAGGGCGAGGCGATAAAACGATAATGGTAGTTTGCGTGGTATAGGGGTGTGCGATATATATCGTGTGCGATAATGTCGTAATTAAGAGCTTCCCAAACTTAAGAGGGGTAAGACCCCCCAAAAACATTGTAAAAGCTCCACGACCCCGCCGTTAAAAAATATATACCGACATTTACCTACAAATACATTTATTAACAAGTTTGTAAGAATTTCATGTATATTATGAGGACTGTGTTGTAAACATTCTTTATAAATATATTTAAATCCATAACACTAACCTTACATACTTTCAAATTTTAGAACAATTGGAATATTTTAATTATTTTAATATATTGTTTTGGACTAGCAACGGCCCTCCCTGCAATACCGCTACGGCCCACCGGTTTGAGAAGCACTGTCGTAATTGGTGTTTTAACGACATGCCAAATCATATTATCGAGTATTTCACTCATTTTTAGAAACCAATCAAAACGCTGCAAGTGTTCATGAATGTAGATGTAGTTTAGTATATACTAAGTACTATTGTGTGCATGTATTCAGAGTGTGTGTTTGACAGAAGTTAAAATGAGTGAAGAAACCGCGAAGAAGCTTGTCAGTGAAGTACGGCTCCAAATGCTGATCTGAAAGCATTGCGAGTTTGAGTCGCTTATAATGTACATTTTAAAAAGCAAACATCTTTCCAGACATGAGAAGCACTTATTTACATCTTGTCGAACAAAAGACAACGTTTAATAACATGTTTTTACTCCCAACTCACTTCATAACAACAGTTGAGCTTCTGTGAGATGATGTGATTTCTTACACAGAATAAATGCGTTTATTGGTCATGATTAATCAAAGAGTTTTAATCTTCAGTTTATTCAGCTACAACAGCGATATGACCGTGTTATCTCCTGCTGCAGGGTATTTTTTGTTTTTTCACAAGAGCGCCCTCTGGCTTTCAGATGGAGAAGCATTTACTACTGATCACAGAGCCGTACAGCTCTGACAAGCTGCGCATTAAATAATCACAGTCACGCTGTCACCAATTGCCAGAGCTAGTACAAAAAAACATTTTTGAATGATGCAAAATATCGTCTGATTATCGTGATCGGAAAAATCCTAGAAAATATCAAGATGTAATTTTTTGTCAATATCGCACACCCCTAGCGCGGTATAATTTTCCTCGATACAATGACAAAAGTTACATAAATGTTCGATATAATGTTTATGCTCCAAAAGCGGAATGAAACAGCGCTACTCATTTGAACCACTGATGCTGCAGATGGCCAGGCCGCCCCTGAACTGCACCATGGTATTGTGGCAGAAATGTGGCCGAATTTTATTATATTATTAATGTAAACGTTGTACAGAGCCATGCACATGACACTCAGGGAAAAAATTTGATTTAGACTGCATGTCATGTGTGGGGATCTGTGTGTTTTAAAGGAATAATGGAATATAATTAGAGTATTTTTTGCTATTAATCTAATGTACATTTGTATTTATACTAAAAAAGTTATTTAGACTACTGTTTTTCATAACAAGTAGCATAGAAAGCATATAGTTATATTTTAGTATATGTAGTAGTGAGGTGCTATATGCGTCCTGACTCAAACAGTTTAAAATTATATCCTATGAGGTTGTTTCAATTTTTACGGATTTTTCAACTTAAGATAATGTCAAATGTGCATTTTCAGAGACAAAACACATAATATTATTAATATTGCAGCCTGCACGTCATCAAAAGTCAGGCAACATGCAATTTTTTTTCTAAGATATTTATTTTAAGGAAAAAAGACTTGCTAAAAGAATTATTTTACTATAGTTTAACTCATGCATATTTTGATGTACGGAAAATATTTTACCATTTCTAAATGTTTTGAATATTCTTCCTCTTACTCGTGAAATGTTCACCTGTTTGGCAAGTTTTTGTCTCACAATAACGAGTAGTTTAAAGCGATTAACTCTGGTGCAAAAATCTGCCTTGAAACTTGAAAGAAATAAAGATTTGACATTTATATCAAAATCTGTTATAGTGATAATTGGCCGTATCGCCCAGCCCTAAATGATAAGGATATCTTTATTTGTGAGTCCAGTTTGCATGTGCAAAGAGGTTTTCCGTGTGTCCGACAGTGTGTAGGTGTGTTTTGCCTGTAAAGAGGAAGTATTTGATGCAGTGAAGTTTTGCCGCAATCACTCTCGGGGATAATTTCTCAGCTGTTGTGAAATAATTGCAGCTATGGTTGCTAACTTCAGTCATGTAGATTAAGGTGTGGTGTTTGAATTAAGGGAGTGCTGCGCATTACAAAACGAGGTAAGGCAATTAACCCTTCATAAACAGCATCTGCTTTTACTGAAAGAAGAACTTTAATTGACTAATATTAATAAAGAATGATTATTGAAAAGAACCGCAGGCTTTGATGTTTATAAATAAAGCACATAATTAATGTTATTTTGTTACTGCGAACCTTACTTGAACCTAAAGATGAGATGAAGACATTTTTAGAACATGTGATTTGTTCACATTAACAGCATATATTAGTTGTTTTTGCTCAAAATACATCCCATGTTTTATATAAGTGTGTGACTTCAATGCATTTTTACCTCGCATCAAACATCAGAATCCATCAGAATCCATGTTTCTTGGTTACAGCAGCGAGATTCATTGTTGTTATGGTTATATTTATCTAAATTGCTGTTTCTGCGCATAGAAAATATTAATTTAGGGAATACACTCCTGCATTCCCAAAACTTTGCAGTGTCTATTTGACATATTGCAAGTGATGTCATTTCATCATTGTAATATGTAGTTGATTATTCACTTATAATTGCTGTTGCTTGGCAGTAATTCAGATAATTTTTAACTACTTTTGCTGAGCTTTTTTCTCCCCTAATCCGTTAACAACTGGGTCTAAATTGCTTTGATTTTTATCAGCTGCTTCTTGTTATTGACAGTGTAAAGAATGAGAATCCTAACACCGCCCATTTCCTCTTTGGGATGGGGTGTCCACTTAGGACAGCACAGTAATAACCTGAAGAGACTTTGCTCCTATTGGCAAGGTCTCTGTCGGAAAGAGGTGCCAAGATGGAGCTATCTAAACTGGGCCAGCCAATTGTTGGCATAATGTGAAATGGTGCCAATATCACCACCTGTCCTCTGGCTTTGTGAGGCGATGTAATACAAATGTAGGCATTGCTAAAAAGTTGGCAATTGCAACTGTGTGCATGAGAATGTGGTTTGTATTTATAGACATCAATCAAAGCTTCACAGCCGCTAATAGAGTGTCTGGATGACTGCTCTTAGGTCTGACACTGCTGTTTCTTCTAATGGATATGGCAAAGTGACACCCAGAGATGAAGCCGGTGTGTTTTCAAGATGCACTGTCCTGCCAGACTCTGGGGTGACATCCTTTCCAAATGCCCATGCTCTGGTTACACCAGGTTTAATTCATGTAATTCACTTTTCATTATGTTTTCCCGGATTCCCAGCATTGCTTATTGTCGTTAGGTACAACTAAAACCGTAACATTTTCATTACTCAAGTAAACCTAAAGTATATCAATGATGTTAAAATAACAGATTTTCAGTTTCAGAGACTGATCAATAAATGACTCAACTGTGCTGCTTTTTGCATGGATACATTGTAAGTAGAAATAAGATTTGAGTAGTTTGGGCCTTTTGTACTTCCAATGTAATCTCTTGTGACCAGACTCTCTATCAGATAGGGCTGGATGGTGCATTAAAAAGTCATCGAAACCGAAATTCAGAACCTCTAACCAACGTAATTTTCCCATGTCAGGTATTTCGTTTTTTTTAAAAAAAAAAATCCTGTTAATGCTTTCCCCTTAAAAACATTCTACCACGTATGTAGTCAGGTGACACCGCCCCGTCCAGTCAGCGGCATGGGAGCAACGCGGATGCAGACTCGACCGCAGAATCAACAGCGCGAGCCCTGATGTTCGCTTCCCTCTTCACTTTGTCAATTGACCCTTCGCAAACAGTTTGATTGACAGGCGATCTAACCAATCATATCCCCTAATCCGCCATTTTGTCTGACAAAGCAGTCAGGGGAGTTAGTAGATCAACGTTGGTGAACTTGAGAAATTGTGTGTACTGTTAATAATCTGTTTATTGGTATCACTAGGTTTTGTTAGGTGATCCTTAGTATCGGTATGTAAATACCAGTATCCGAATGTAAATATTACCATCAGCTCAAAGTAAGGATGAAATAAAAACTATCTACTCTGTAGATATCAACTAGTCTAATTGCAAATTTGAATTTATTCATGCATCATGATTAGGTTACATTTGTTGGGTTGTCCCTCTGTTTCAAACCTGTCTTTATCCGATGTCATGGAAACAGCAGAGGAGAGTTCAACCATGTGATGTTGATCAATTATTCATTGCGTGGAAAAAGTCATTTTCATAGTTATTAATTTTATTGATCCTATATTGGTTGTACATATGTCATATAATAAGTAAAAGTTTCGGTTCGTGCATCTGATATATTTATTCATGGTTTTTCTTCTGCATTTTCTTACGGATTTCATTGAATTGCATTTCTCTTCATTGTGTCTGGTTTTGCTGATCATCTCCATAGTTGCTCATGTGCCTTTTGCATTTTTAGCTTCAGGCTTGTGCATGTTTTCTGTCAAAGTGTGAGTTCTGTTGTTGAGTCTTAAAATAGTCTGATGCCATTTGCACCCCGTCTTTACAGTCTGTTATTATAGGCAGCACCAAGTCGAGGACAGCTGACTTTAGCTACCGGAGCCCCCTCCTTCCTAATATGAACTCACCCAGCGCCCCGCAGGGCGACCCACACCCTAGATCTCTAGCAGCTGTACAGGACGCTATCTCTCTTCTCATCAGCGCTCCTTGCAGGCTGCTAGATGTCAGAAAATACTGATTTTTATCACTAAGTCTTGAGGTAAAAAGTACACCCTCAGCACATTTCTCTTATGACACTTATGGTTAACTAGCTCATTCACAGTAGTGGATTTAGGTTGCAGATGTTAATTTGTAGTGGTGACAGGCATGCGTGATGTAGTTTCATAATTCAGGCCACTTTCGAAGAAACATCGTCTCGGCAGTAACTGTTAAATTTGCAGACACAACATTCCAATCGCCAACAAATCATAGGCCTCTATCTGGAACAGAACTCTTGTGTGAGCGCCGTGACCTAATGAGATCTTGTCAACCCAATTAATAATAACATTAATCACGAGACATCTTAATTGGATCATATGTTATCTATGTAAATCCATGCTGTCATAATCTCTGAAATGAGACGCTCTCTCACATACTTCTACAGTGCTGTAATCTATAACTGAGTCTATTAGTGTGTAGATTGGATACGATTTATATTTCAAACATGTGTCAAGCCCTGTTTTAAGATACTACACTTAATTTACTTTACAAATCCTCATGTTTCCTTTTGCTAGCAATCACTAAAATGACTACATTCCTCTTTTGGGTTCCAAACACACTTTATTCGGTCATATATGTGCCTCGACAATCAAGCCTCGACTAAATTGACTCAAATAAACAAACATGATTTCTTTTTTATTCTGAATTGACCCTTCGTGAACAGTTTGATTGACAGGCGATCTGACCAATCATAACCCAGAATCCGTCATTTTGTCCGACAAAGCAGTTAGTAGATTAACGTTGGTGAACTTGAACTTGATAAATTGTGTGTCCTCACGTCTTTCCACACTTGAAACAACATTCCTTCTGATGTTCATTCATGTTTATTTGATGCTATAAATGAACTAGTATGAAGAGATGATCGGTTCACGAGGAGCTACAGCGATCTGTCACGACACATTAAAGAGACACTAGATGCTATTTATTGATTAAAAAATTACAATAGTTTAAATATGAAACTCTTTGCTCCGCGATGTATTTTTCACTGCGTGAGAACATGATGTGTGGCGTGAGAGTGCATGGCTTGTCGGACATAGCAACAGTAACTAATAGTAACTGATGTGTTACTATTTGACTAACACTGAAATACAGTGAACCTGTTCCACACTATGATAGATGGTGTCCTGACAAGGCAGGGAAAGGGGGTTCGTCATGTGAGATGACTTCAGGTTTTCCAGGGAAAGCACTCACACAGCCTTTTGAAATCTTAAACCTCACTTAGGGTTGAATCATTCTGCTCTGGTAGTGAATTTTAAATCTCCACTGGGTCTGATTGAATGTTCACAGACTATACTGAATGATTTCTCTTTATCTTTTTATAGTAATGATGTTTTTGCTGCAGAAGCTATTAAATAATGTCTGCTAAATTTGACTTGCAAGCAATTTTCCAGTTGTTTTCTGTGTTAAAATAGTGTTTACATGCACCACCTTTCAAGCTTTCTGGGTTCTTATTGATTTGCCTGGTTCTACTCTTGAGGATTAAGGTTAAGGTTGCTTTATTGCCTGACCTGCTGATGATTAGTAACCAAGCTTACCGGGTTAGTGTCTTCTCTATAGCTGACCTGCTTTACACAGGCTGTACCGATCAATGTTAATTTCCTCAGCCCGGCTGTTTGTTTTCCATCCCAGGATGGAGCTCTTTTCAGGTAGGAATGATTTAGGTGTAGACTTGCTTTTGAAGCTTAAACTCTGCATTCCTTCAAAATCTCAGTGTTGGCTCTGAGAGCTGTTCTCAAGGAATAAATCTTGAGGCTTTTGGCTGATATGGCAAAGGGAGACTGTAAACACAGACAGTATGATGTGAGCTTTTGTACTCGGGTTGGGCGATGTGGCCAAAAATATTATCACATATCATACATTATCTATATCACATTGTTCATCTACCATTATTGCAGAAGGAAATGCTTTCCACATTTGTTAGACCTTGAGAATGAATGTAAACTTGTTTGTTCACAATTAAACTCAACAGAGTAGCTATGTTTTAATTTAGGGCCCCGTGAAATCTGTTTTATTTTCCCCTAAAATCTGTTTTCCTTTTTTTTTTTTTTTTTTTTTTTGAATTGAATTGAATATAAACTTTAACAAGCTTTTAAAATGTATTCAAATGGAAATACAGCAATTAATTTAGAACCAAACAGAGCATTTATATTTGTTGTTGTACGATATTCCTTAGGAATATTATTATTACTTTAAGAAGTGCATTTTATTATACAGTGTTGATATATTTCTGTCATAATTTCTAGGTTAAACCCAACTTTTATTTTGACGTTTTCTTACAGTTTTGAGTGTATTTCACAGTCATGCTCAAATGAAATGGTGAAAATCTTGTGAAGTGACTCTCAAAGCAGCTGGAGATGTAGTTCATGTCCTCATATATTGAGACGGCAGACGCTGAAAACAATGAGCGTCAGTTTGTGTTAGACGAAACCGCGCCGTTCATTCACAAAGAGGCGTGCAGAAATCACTTATTAGCGACATGTACTGACTGGCTGTTGTCGTGTATATTTCTGCTGTGTGATTAATCCATGTAGAGTAAAAATGTCCAGAGTTTATCAACGTAAATTTTATTGTGGTCTCTATTTTTCGTACTATTTGAGTAGAACAGTGAAGTACACTGAATCTCCTTGTAATAAAAATGATCTTGCACAGACAACATGTGTCAGACATAAACATGAACATACTGTTTAAATATGTGTATATGTTTGTGTTGTTTATACAATATGAAACTATGTTTGGACATTCAAGGCTAGAGTTATATTTACATACGTTCTTTGCAGTCGCTGAATGTCAACACCTGACACCTGTTGACTTGAATAATGACTTTGTTGTAAGCAATTTTGCAAAATTTGTAACATTAAAATTAAATCATATTACATCTGTGTTTAATTTTGGTGTACATTGGTAGATTAGTTGCCATCCCACTAGAGTAAAAATGGTTAAACCATTCTACAAGCAGAACTGAAGTTGATGTTCCACCTCCTCCTTTCCCATGATCCCCTTTCCTTTTAATTATCAGTCTTGGAAGTGTTAATTGCACAAATCTTCTCTGCACTTGTTTGCACAGGGTAATACTGCCTTTCTGTAGAGCTTATATAAAACCTGCACTCAAAATAGTTCCAGTCTGCACAAGGACTCACATTTGACCATGTTGATAGTTAGGTAGAGTATAAGGAGATTTCTTATAGGATAAATGACGACCTTCACACTGTTCTCAGGAATACTGACACCTGCTTGAGATGTGCTGAATCAGATTTGTGTTGGAGCTGCTCTAGAGACCGAAGGCTGGTGGCAGCGTCGGGTCTCTTTTGGAATGCTAATGTGCTCTTTGACGACGGGATGGGGGCGAGTCCCTGACATAAAAATGAGCCCTCTCTCTCGCTCTTTTCCCCCCACACTATTTCTCTTTATTTCACTCACCCCCTGTGTAGTAGTCACTGTGACAGATGTAGTCTTTAGTGATGGTGTCCCAGAATATTTAATGAATATTTAACACACCAGCTGTTTATTAATGTAGGGAAGCTGAAGTTCCTCAAACTGCTGCCACCTTAAAATTATAGCGTAAGAATGAAAGTATTTTACACTACCTAGTGTGTGTGTGTGTGTATATATGTGTGTGTGTGTATATATATATATATATATATATATATATATATATATATATGCTTATATATATATATATATATATATATATATATATATATATATATGCATATATACATATATATATATATATATATATATATATATATATATATATATATATATATGCATATATACATATATATATATATATATATATATATATATATATATATATATATATGCGCATATATACATATATATATGTGTGTGTGTATATATAATCTAAATATATATACACACATATATATATATATTATTTGAAATTTATATTTAATTTGTTGGATACATTTTGTTTCTTTGTGCAGTGGCTCAGGAAAGCTCAGTGGTGCCGTAAAGGGAAAAAAGTCAGCAAACTGGAAAAAATAAAACTTTAAATAAAAAGTAAAAATAAAAATAAAAAAAAAATTTTTTTTGAGGTAATGTTAAAACAGATATCATAAAATTGGTATCGAAAAAGGTACCGTTCAGGATATCGATTATAATGATTTAAAAAAAAAAAAAAATTAATGATACCAGCCCTATATAATTATCAAATATCTTTTATTTTTAAAGTACAGTAGAATTATTATATTAGTAACATGTCTTTATTGTTCATAATTAGATTTAAAAATAATAAGAATTTTATTATTGTGGTCTTTTTGAGTGGATATTTCAGTAGAGCAGAAGCTATTTAATCTCTAATGGGAAAAATGTTTATCATATCACAGTTCACAATGCAATAGACAGACAATACAGAGTGTTCATGACATTAAAAATTAAACAAAAATTTTCAGCACACATTGTGGATCCTGATGGAAGACTGTTTTTGGCAGTTTGTGGGTTTCTGTCCTTCTCATTTAGTTTCACAATCGTAGAAATCAATTATTCAATTAAACCTAAAATTACTCTGTCCTATTCTATAAATAAGTCATTTTATAATAAAAATGATCAAAATACAACTTTTAGTTCTTTGTCTGCATGTCATGCATCCATTAACTGACAGCAGAGAACCGTAAACATGTGAATGTGTTGTTAAATATTGAAATATTAACTTGAGTTAATGTTTTTTTTTAAATATTTTTCCTGTATTTAAATGTTCATTAAATATTTATTTAAAATGTTTGTTAGTATCAAATTAAAGTGTATATAAATAAATAAATTAAATAAATTTTTTGGTCAGATGTTCAGGGCTGCTCATCAGGTTTACTGAAAAATATTACACTAATATGAACCATGAAAAAGCTTATCTGGAAAGGTGTTTATCGTCCTCTTTTATTCAGTTTTTCATTTACGTTATGGTCTTTTAGTAAGCTGAACGAATGTATAACGTAAGTGTACAGACCTGCGACCTTAATAACCTCAGAATACAGTCAGAACAACCGTTAGCAAGAGGAAATGGGAGGGAATATGCGGTGTCATTTGTGCTTCTCCATTCTTTCTCATTTGCTTGCACACTTACTGGTTTTGGATGTTTTAAAGTCACTAAGTAAAGTTGAAGGACCATACATGGCATATTGGGATCCAGCTGATGCATTCACAGATTCTCCTTCTGCATGCATTACTCTCTTTTTTCCTGGCTTTGTATTTGTAAAGTATAATGTATTTCTAAATCAAAACCATCCTGATTCTGTATGCACATGAGAGCTAACCTGTGTTTTCTCTAAATGAGCTGGTTGCTTATGAACAGATGCAGCACCAATGTCATACGGTCTCCATGCCAATCTGCACATAAGACACAAATACAGAGATCACGTTTCACTCCCGCTATGATGGAGGATGTGATACCGCCCAACTCTGGCACTCATTCAGTCAATCAGTAGGACGATGTGAAGTAAAATGCTTGTTAAATGTTAGACACTCTGGTAGAGGGTAAATTATTCCATGTCCTCATAAAGACTGATTTGTAACAACCTTGATCTCATTGTATTGAAGGAGACCGCATTCATCCTGTGGCTAAACCTGATGAACCTGTTAACAGTGATGCCCACATAGTGACACGTGATGTGGGATGCTGGCGGTGGGTGGAAATGAATGTCACTCTTAATGTAGTCGTGCTTGACAGTGAATCTATTCATCCAGCTGAGCGAAGAAAGTCGGCAGCATTCATTCTGAATGAAGGGAGTTGAACGGAGCACACGAAACAATTACTGTGGTGGAAAAAAAAACAAATGATGGGCCCACAGCCAGGTCTCCAGTGCCCTCTATGGTGTGTAGACGATCAGGGATGTTGAACGTAGCAGAGTTGAGGGCTTGCCTGGTCAGCGCTTCAGGACGTTATTGGTTATTTTAAGCAGCCGAAGCAAATCTGTAACTTGTGTGTAGAGGTGACTGTTGATTCCCTTTGAGCCACTTTGATCACTGTAGTGAGTTGACATTTGTCAGATGGGTAGTATTTAGTATAATTTGCTAGTATAGTATTTATTAATATTTTGGTTTAGCTTTTAATTGGTGATTTAATTTTATTATGTGCTTCTGGCATTTTGTTGTTCAGTTATTTCTGTAAAGCGAAAATTGACATTTTTGAAGTTTAGTTTTAGTAATTTTAGTACTGAAGCTTATTTGGTAACACTTTACAATAAGGTTCATTAGTTAAACATTCGTTAATGTATCAACTAACATGAACTAACGATGAGCAATACATTTGTTCATATACAGTATACTGGTATATAATGGTATACTGTATTGTTTGTGTTAGTTCGCAGGGCTTTAACTAATATTAACAAGATTTTAATAATAATAATTAACATTAATAAAGATTAATAAATGCTGTATAAGTTCAGTTCATTATTAGTTCATGTTAACTAATGAATCTATTGTAAAGTGTTTTGCCGCTTATTTATTTCAGTTAAAGGCAACGTTTCTAATTTTATAGTATTTATTAATATTTTTAATTACCTCTTATTTTTATATTCACAGTTTTTAATTAAAGGCACAATAGGTAAGTTTTTGGATTAAAATATCCCAAAACCACTAGAACAGTGTTATATATATTTTGTTGACTTGTGTAGATTATCCCAGATGTTTCCTAGAATGTTTAAATCCAGAGAAATAAGCAATTTTAACCACAATACGGACCTTGTCCATGCATCGCCTATCAGTGACATCACACCCTCGGTTTCTGGTTTTATTTTGTAGAAACGCCAAAGATTCTTTAATATATTACGTTTTATTAGACTGTTTGGATACATTTATAGACAGAAAACGAATCATTGTTATATAGCTTGTTGTGAAAATTCCGAATATTAAAATGATTTCCCTGACAATTCGAACAACCTCCAGATGTCAATATAAAATAATACAATACCACAGTACCAAGACAGTAACTTCGGGGTAATTCATGTCCCGAATATAATACAATATAATACTTCAGTAATTCCTTTCTCGAATATTTCTAATACATTTCCAATGCTTCCCCTCCCGAAGTAAGGTGACGGCGTCCCGTCAAGAAGCTACTATCACTACCTCAATCACACGTGAGCACACAGGTCTTTAGTATCTATACACTCTCACCGTCCTTCTCAGGTGTACGTCTGGTCCGACACAGGGTCATTAATACTAACTATCACTATCACTGTCTCTGTTGTGGTCTTTTGAGTGCAGAATCTTTAGTACTTCTGTTCCTCAGCTGCGCAGCACATACCTCACAACACTTCCAAGTCGCACCTTGCAGAAAAGAAGTTTTATTGACGGCCGGGAGGTCGCTGGTCACAACAGAACAGAAAGATACATGCACATTTTAAGTCTAAAAATCAACTGTGATTTGTTCTGGTGATTGGTTTGTAATGATCTAAGCAAATCAAATGACTGTTAGTTCTACTGTGTTAAGCACTTTTTGGGGTAAGTCTACATGGTCTTTGACCTTTGACCTGACCTGAGTTGACATAAAATTTCTATCACAAGCTCAACACGTTTAGTCTTATTGTTTGAATCTCATTTTCTTTTTTTTTCCCATGAGTACCAGGTATTTATCAAGCCTCAGAGACAACACTATTTTGTCAAGTGGCTAACATAGCATCAGATGTAGCTTTATTTTTAGTAATCGTAAAACGGCATTCTCTCTATCTTACGGTGTTTAATTAATAGCATGCCATTTATCAACACAAGCCATCCAACGTTTATTAATATGATATTCTAACATCGATCTAGCAGATGACAATTCTGCGTTCAATCTCGGCGACATCAAGCTACACCTTTGTTTTGAATAGGCGACCTCTAGTGGCAAAATATTACATATTGTGCCTTTAATTTGGGTTTTAATAATTGTATTATGTACAATATTTACAATATTTAAAAATTATTTTTTAATAAAAATGAATATTTATGGACTCTTTTTATATTTTAATATTGTATTAGGGCTGTTAATCATGGTTAATCGCATCCAAAATAAAAGTTTGTGTTTGCATAATATGCGTGTACTGTATTTATGTTGAATTTGTAAACGCATACATAAACATATATAAACATAACGCATACATATACATTTAAGAAAAATATAAAAATCAAATATTTATATTTAATTAAAATTATATATAAATATGTAAATGTAACTATATACATGTATGTGTATGTTTATAAATAAAAAATACATATGCATGGTACACATACACATATTATGTAAACAAACTTATTTTGGATGCGACTAATATTTGAACATCCCTATTGAATAGCATTCATTTTTATTTCAGTTTTAGTAATTCAGCCTATTTCAATTTTTATTTTCATCTAGTATTTATTTTTATTTTATTTTATTTTATTTCAGCTCTGTTTCAACTACCTATTTTTTTTTTTAACTGGTGTGATAAGTGCATTATTTCACCCATCTAGTTAAATGATAGTTTTTAGGTTTTGCTACTGCCTTTAAAAATGTGTTATCTGTATTGTAATGAACAATGAACCTGTCGACCTCTATAAAGTTCTTCCTCTTTTTAACCTTGGCTCCCTTTCGGCTAGCGCATTTGTTCTGCACACTTCAGCGTAGTGCTGTATTTGACGCATCTGCAATCTTTCTCTGTTTACAGTTCTATCTCCAGGACACCAAAAGCAGCAATGGCACCTTCATCAACAGCCAGCGTCTGAGCCGCGGGTCGGAGGAGAGCCCTCCCTGTGAGGTGCTCTCCGGTGACATCATTCAGTTTGGGGTGGATGTGACCGAGAATACCCGGAAAGGTGAGGAAAGCCTGTTTGTGTTAGTGGTGATAGTGAAACTCGGCCCAGCTGTGTGTTTGTCTGTAATGCAGGCGTGGATTGTGTACATACAAATATTCCTTTATTAAAACGTATTTGGTGCTTGACGAGTGTTAATTTGGGGTAGTGTAATAGAGGACACCTTTGATTGAAGACTTTCACACAAATGCAGCCATTAGATACGACACTTTTTGAAGAGTCTGTAATGATAGAGACGCAATTTCGAAACCCAAGAGCTCTGGTTGATTTGCTATTCTGCATGTGTTGTAACTGAAGTACATGCAATGGGACGCTTTCACAATCAGATGCAAATGCAAAGCAACTGTGCCTTTCAAAACAAATGTAAGCAAACATTACTTCATAGCAGAACGAAAGTACCTGTTAGGAGCGCTGTATTTTAACTGGGAAGGTATTAAAATGAGCTTTTCTTTGGAAACTTGTTTCCAGTGGGTGTTGTGTGTTTGATTTTTAGCATTGTTGTGGCACAAGTTGGCTTAGTCTCATCAGAACGTCTTCTCTCTGGGTGATTTTGATGATCATAAACACTTTTAAAGCTGATAAACTGTAAGCACTGGACATGTAAGCATCTTGGATGACCTCATATGGCCTGTTTGTGTTTTGGATAACATGTACTTTTCTTTAGATTCTTCTTATGAAAGTAATGTTACGTGTCCTGTTTTCTCTTATTATTTTTAGTCACTCATGGCTGTATAGTGTCGACCATCAAGCTCTTCTTACCAGATGGCATGGAAGCTCGGCGGCGATCAGAGTAAGTCCTGTTTTAAGAGTATGTTTTTATTTGGCTGTTTATCTTCTATCGGTCGTTCACTCAACCTTGTTATTGTTGTCATTAAGGTAGCTCGTGCTTACCAGCTATATCACATATAAAACATGCACAGAATGTGATAAAATCTCTGAGAACTGAGGCTTACAGCTGCTGATTATACTGATTCAGTTGACCAAAACAACATTTGCCAGTGCTTGTTCAGAGGAAATGACATGTGGGCTGTTAGTTTGACTGCTAGCTGCCAAATGTTGTATGACGGGAATTAGTGGTGTATCAGATCTTGGCTTTTATGCTGGTTTGGTTCTGTGGTTGTCATTTCCTTTGCTTATTTTCTTGGTTGTTTAGCAAACGCAAGTATTATAAGTAATCTAACCACATGCCACGATGGACCGTACCTTTCCATTAAGGCAAAGTCTTTTGGTTTAGCAAAATATTCCAAATTAAATTCAACTTAAGGTCCATTGACGGCATCTAAATAATTTAACTGTCCAAAAAAAAGTCTAATGTTGTTTAAGAACTGTGGGTTCACTTTTGTGTTGTTCTTTTTTATAAACTAAAGAATGAGTCTACATTACACAGAGCTCAATTTCTGTTTAGCCCACAATAAAGATAATCTCCATTCATTTTATCGCCCCCAAAAAATAAAGCAAGCATAGAAAGTGTGGAGAGCGCCTCGTTTATAACTATTCAAAAGCCGTCCCTCATTTTTGTTCATCACGATCAAACAAAGTTTTGTTATAGTAAACAAAGCTGACTACACAATTTCTTATTTACATAACGTCTACACTTTATTTTTTTTTGTCATAATGAGAGTATTTTGCGTGCGTGGAGAACTCAAAATCCACTCGTCGCTCAAACACCAGTTTTTGTTCAGTGCTAACTTAAACACTTCTGATTGGCTATTGAGTTCCAGAAGTCATCAGATGTCTTTGTGATTGGCTGCACTGCTCAACGTTGTAAATGGAAACATTACGCACTGGATTGTTTGCCGAACCCAAATGCTATTATTACAGAGAAAGCTGATCCTAGAACAGCAGTTATGGGCAGCTTTTCCCTCTGAAGGCAATCAGAAGCATCAGAATTTATTCAGCAAATGCGTTTCCATCTCCCATGATTCACACAAGTCAAAAACCACCTCAAGCGAGCATAACTTATTTTTATTGTATTCCATCTGATGCGATAAGACAGGGTAATGGAAACATAGCTACTGTAAATTATAAGATTACTTTTTTTTTTTTAAACAGTAATTTATTGTAAAATGAAACGTCCCAGTTTTTCATCATATATATAGTAAAGGGGATTTACTGTTAACCAATTAACAGGTTTTTACTGTAGATTTTTTACTATTAAAATTTAAGACTTTTTTTTTTTTTTGCAGTGAATGGCATTGATTCAATAACACTTTGTTCATCAAATTGTAATGATAGCTTACAAATAGGTGTTTTTTTTCCAGGGCCAAAGGCCTGAATTTCATTTGTGCATGACTCACTATGACCTGGCCAGTTATTGATTTTTGATTGGATTTGCGCGAAGCTGCACGAACAGCAGACTGTCTGAGACGAGAGATGAGCGCAGGCACCGCAGGGGTCTCGCGGGTCTCATCCGCCTCCATCTGCTCCCCGTTCCATTTCCACAGCATTAGTGTCACCAAATCCAGACAGGTTTTATTACATTGAATTCTAGGTATTCACCAGCTGAGTGCACCAACTTTGCATTTCACCTGCATTTTCTTCATTTAGTTAAAAGCCTACATAGCGTATCGCTATTGAACTGCCATCCTGGGTTCAGAGCCAAGCAGTCGTCTAGTTAGTAATCTGATGCTCGGCACGGCTGGTGTTTATTATATTCATGAAGAGGGATATTGATGGTCTTGTTGACGGAAGGGATTTCCTACCACCGTATGAATGCTATGTTTGACTCTGCCTGTATCATCGGGTATAAAAATCGTTTAACGGAAGGCATCCGTGAAGCAGATGGCACTCGCAATGAACGCTTCCCTGCGGCCTCCAGTGCTGGCAGGACCTGTTAAACCAACTCACGTGGAAACAAGGTGGGCATTCTGGTGCTTTAAAATGTTTTATGCATCTCCTCGTTTAGCGTGGAAGTGCTCGCTGAATAAAGCCGAGCGGGAAATCTCAGAGATCTTTGCTTTTCTAAACTCCATAAACACTGCCAGGGATGTGGGACCACACACCTTGAGTCTCAGCTGCTGGCAGACGGTCTCTAAATCCTTCCTGTGGCTCGACGCATTTATGACTGAGCCTCGTTTCTTTTCTGTAACTCCCTCTCTGTGAAGAATGGGTCAGTGATTGTTTTCTGGTTGGTTAATAATTGACTACATTGTTAGTGAGGTCAGCTACCAAGTTTATCTAGCTTTTTTTTTTTTTTTAATTTATGTAATATAAAATGTTCCATGTTGAAATACTTTCTCCTATCCCAGTTTATTTATTCAGACACAACTTTATGTAAGCCAATTGAAAATTATTTTTATATTTATTATTATATAATTATTATTTTTGTTTTTTTATGTGTATATATATATATATGTATATAAAATGTATGTGTGTGTGTGTGTGTGTGTGTGTGTATGTATGTATGTATATATATATATATATATATGTGTGTGTGTATATATGTATATATATATATATATATATATATATATGTGTGTGTATATATGTATGTGTGTGTATATACATGTATGTGTGTGCTGTCAATCTATCAAAATAATAAACTAATAACATTTTTTTCTGTAATTGCGACATTTATTAGGCTTTACAAAATAACTTTTAACTTAACTTCACATAAACCCATTATAATAAATGTCATATTTACCTGCCTATCAGGTAGGAAATATACAGAAATTGAATAAAGTTATCGCACTTTACAGTCTTCACTGCATAAATTATAAATTAAATACTTTAATCATTGTTAAAGCTGCAATTTTCTCTGTTCCCTTAGTTCTTTTATTAACATGAATGGCAGACATCACAGTAACTGGTTTATTAGGCTGCTGTCACTTTAAGAGCTGCTGCTGCCAAACATGACGCACGTCTCATTTTCTCATTCCTTAAGTTCAAGATGTTGTTAACTATGCACACGAGTCATGTGTGTCACATGACACTACATTAACAGATACAGAAACGCGTTCTCGTTTGTCTTGTGACGCTTGAATGGTTTAAAAGCATTTTGCGTGAATAATAATGTAGCGCTAGCCAAACCATGACGGAAAAAATTAATGCTGTTAAGCATTTTTACCACGTTAAGCTGAAAAAATTTATCGCATACATTAGCACTCTAATTTTGACAGAATATATATGAATATATATATATATATGTGTGAATAAAAAAGTAAATGCATATAAATATATATTTTTTCTCTTATCCCACCATATTTATTTAGACAAAACTTATTTTTGACTCTAGCTTCTAGTGCTAGTGCTGCAGAAATTATATGCTTGTGTTATATGAATCTTTTTTCACTCTGCTCCCTATTTTCTCTTCCTCTTGGCCTGTTAAGCAACCATCAGTTGTGTCCCGTGACTGCAGTGGAGCTCCTTGGCCGAGCTCTCGACCCAGTCGCATGTTCACATCCAGCTTGAGGTATTTATAGACGCCACACGCGTCTAGTTGTTGAGCTCTTGCCTCTGGAGCCCAGCCAGACCAGAGATGTATGTTTGGGGTTAGCGGCATGTGTCTGTGCGCTCTTCTGTTTATTAGAAGATGCAGTCGAGGGATTGCTGGATGTGTTTGTGGCCAGGGCTTTTACTTGACGTTTGTGTTGCGAGAAATCATTTCTTTGAGAGCGTTCGGCTTCTTCCCACTGCTGAAATTCTTTCCAGCAAGTCGACAAAAGACATCTGCTTAAGATATCTCCCTGCTTTTTGAGTTTCTCAGCAAAATGCCTTCACTCTTTCCACTTGATTTTCATTTAGCCTCTTTTAGATAGATTTGTATTGCTGCTCTGTGTGTTGGGATGGATAGATTTATTGAAGGAAGGGAAACCACAGAGATGTGATGGTCATCGCGGGACGGGGTTGCTGCTTATTGTTTTTATTTTCCATCTGGAGGGCGAGAGTGAAATACTGGACAGAGATGACCGTTTCCTCCACTGGGTGAACTCTCACCATTCTCTTTCCCACTATAATTGATCACAGATTTCAGCAGAAGACCACAACCAGAACTGGGACATTGTTTCCAGTTTACTCATAGTGATTTTGTAATGGATTTCCAACCTGCCAATCACACTTTATTTGGTTCCCTTGTGAGTCGTTTAATTTCTGCAAGTGCTGTTCTGTACGGCCCGATTTCACTGTGATCCTGATGTGAAAGCTAGGCTATTATGCCACATCATTATTAAAGAGCCAGTGGTGAATCCTGCTACTCTTTTTGTCCCAACCAGCGACATTTTGTTGATCGCTTGGTTTCTATTTCTTTATTAATCTCATCGGCCCAAACTCATGCTTCTCAAAGCCGTATGATACACATCAAATATATTCTGATTGGCTGTAGTTGACGTTCACAAAAGTGCGTTTCAATAGAGCAGTTTGGAGCAGTTACGTTGCTTGCAGCTGCACGCACATAGTGATGGCGGTAACAAATGGAGGAAAATGGGTAAAATCCACAGAATAAGAGATGTTTTGGATGTCCGAATCGGAATGCAAAAATATAGTCTTCGTTTTTATAGAGTACCGTCGTTAAAGACATTGGACTGATGAAACCTGCAATGATTAGTCTACTATTAAAGCATGAATTTGCTCTAATGTCCCCTATGAACTGCATATATAGCACTTACAGCATGAAATGATATTTAAACCTATAACATTTTACATAGACAAATTTTAAACATGGCCTAATAGCATTTTTATCTCATATCTCTGAGTTTATATCACAATTCTGAGGGGGAACAGTAAGAATTACACGATATAAACTCGCAATTCTGGGTAAAAAAAGACAGAATAACGAGTATATATCTCACAATTCTGTTTTTTCTTCTAATAATTGTGAGATGTAAACTTGTATTTGCAAGGAAAAATGTGAAATTAACTTTTTATATACTTTTATTTCATGGCTTCCACAAACTGCTACTGCAGAACGGTCATTTTCTGCCACGAAAAACATCATCACTGTTTGCAAACACAAAATGGGTCTATTGAGACCATGTGTTGTAATGTGTGACTGATTTGGTTGGTCAATGGCTGATCTATTGGTAGGGTGGATTATAGTATATATACTTTCATATACATTTGAATTTCATCATGAGCTAGATTTGTGGTGCTATGCATCTGGATGAGTTTCTAATTAATTTTACTCAGTGGCATGTTAAGAACAAACTGATTGGTGATTTTGCATGTCAGTCGGCCTTGACAGTGCCGATAATTTAAAAATTACGCATTAATTGTTTTAATCGCCAATCCTGGAGGATAAAAACAAAGTACTTCTCAATCAAATTCAGAGTGTTTTCCATGGCTCTGTTGATATCTGCATGTCTTCATGAATTATCAGTGAGCCCATGACTGCCATATTGAAACAACCACCTCAAACAATGGTGTGTGTGTGGCTGCAGGCTTGGAACAGGAGAGTTACTGTGACTCATCTCTGGCTTACATAAACACACACTCACAAGACACAGCGCCTGAAGCTCCACACGGCTGTACTGGGAGATGTTGCTATCATGAAACGGTCTGAACTTCAAAAATTGCTCATTTTCATTCATTTTTAATGTCATCGTTATCGAACCGATAAGAAAATTTAGCCAGTATATTAATATTAGAAACAATGGAGCGCATTACACAAAATACACATTCTGACTAGCATGTAACTTAGTTCAAGATCATCAGTTATGCAATTTGATTCTTTTTATGCAAGCAATGTTGTCCAATGACTTGTTTGCATTATTTAGGCATTACTAAGGCAATATATCTTTTTTTTTTTTTTTTTTTGATAAAGAAAGTTGGCCAAAGGAGTGTAAAATTAATTTAAAACTTACACTCGTTTAAACTAGGCTACTGTTCTGTACATTTGATTTGTTGAAGTGCTTGGGACATGGCTTTAAATTGGGAAACTTTTGTTTTTGGCTCAGAAAATTTTTATTTTTTTGTAGGGATGCACAAAATATCGGCCACAATATCGGTATCGGCCGATATATTAATTTTTAATGTTTGTAATGTTATGGCTGAAATATTAAAGTCAGTAAATAGTGAATTATTTTCTTCAGCTGAGACACTTCTGATGGTTTTGCTTGAAATATGACTGAAATCACTTCAAAAAGGAAAATACAGTTAATTACGACATGTACAGCGCAAGTCTGTCATATTGGCGACATAAAATTATAATTGTGTGCTTTGCGCATGGCTTTTAATGCTGAGGCTTTCGTTTGTGTAATCAGTCTCTCAAATTCTATAAAAATTGATTTAGATTTATCGGTCATTTATATTGGCTTTCAAATATAAAGAATTATTGATTATCGGGTACAGTCCAAAATTTTCACATCGCTACATGCCTAAAAATTTCGATTTAGATTTATCGGGCAATATATATCGGCTATTGGCGTTGAAATATAAAGAATTATTGGTTATCTGTATTAACCAAAATGTTCATGTCAGTGCATCCCTACAAAATCTGCATATTGTTCACAGTATACATACTATATATACTGTTCTATATGGTTTAGTATGGTTGTATGCTGTTCCAAACATAACCTTTGCTTGTGTAACATGTGATGCACCACAGCTATAAGGATGTTTGTGGATCTCTATTGCATAACTCTATTTAGTTATGAACATCCCACAAGCGCTATCTTCCCCCATGTCTGCTGGAATGCTCTCCAACCCGTCAGCTTTGTTTCTTTGCATGAGTTACTGAGCAGATGCCACGGGGCAGACAGCCAGGGGATCAGGTTCTGCTACTATTGTCCCGCCTGAGTTTCACTGCGTATGAAAATTGAAGGCTCTTCAGATCGGCTTGGAGCTTGAGGGACTTTGGAGTGTTTTTTTTTTTCAGAAGAGTTTGGAAATATCACATGACAAGCACTTGAACTTTGACCGCTGACTGTGCGAGAGGCGTGGATGGTGTCGAACTGTGTGTAGCGAACAGAAATGCGCTGTTTTGGTTTTGCACAAGCGACGAGGATCCAGCCATGTTATCAAGCTGCTAAAGAGAGCATGACAGCATGAACTTCTGCAAAGCGCCTGAAAGAAAAATATTAACACCACAGACATGGAAGTGAGGACCGCCAGACATCTGCCCTGCTGATGGATCGCTCAGTATAAAGTCTGCTTTACTACGCTTCAGGTAACGAGACTTTTCAAAAAAGAGGGATCGGCAGGCTTTTGAGGGAATGACGCAGTACATGTGGAAAAAAATGCTTGAAATGTGAATCCAGTGTGTTGAGGCCTGAACTATATCTACTCTTCTCTCTCTACATGTTTTATAATTCACTCACCTGGAAAACAGGTGTGTAAGTTAATTCATTTGATAATTAAAGTAATAATGTGTGTGTGAACAAGGTCCTGAACACATGCTAAATGTTTTAAATGGCTCGTACAGTGTGTAGCCTTACTCTTAAGACTAGGGGTGCATGATATATCGGTCTCATAAGAAAATTTGGCTGATATATTAAAGCCGATAAATAATGTAGTATTTACTTCAGCTGAGATGCACACTGGTCGCAATGATGGTTTTGAATTGCTTGAAATATGACTGAAATCAATTCAAAAAGGAAAATACAGTTAATTACAACATGTACAGCGCTAGTCTGTCATCTAGGCGACTTAAGATTAAAATGAGTATATTATAATTGTGTACTTGGGACATGGATTTTAATGATGAGACTTTTGTTTTTGTAATCCGCAAATTTGGATTTAGATTTATTGGCCATTATATCGGTTATCGGCTTTCAAATATAAAGAATTATGTTATTATTCTTAATTAATTAAGAATTAAGATTTCTTTTTTGAGATTTATCAGCCAATATAATTCTCAAATATAAAGAATTATCGATTATCAGTATCGGCGAAAATTTTCATATCGGTGCATCCCAACTTAAGACCCTATGAAATGGCTTGATGAATGGAATCTGTTGACGCATTTCCGGTTCCAACAGGAAGCTGGTGAAAGGTACATTTCAAAGGGCTTGTCCTTCCAAAAGAACTCATCCTTTCCCACTTTATTCCCATAGTCATGCAAAACCTCCCATTATAAGGGAAACTCATGGAAATTAATACTATTTTAAAGAGCAGCTGCTGTATCGAGTCTCGTGTTTTTAAATGTAGCCAATCACGTGACGTCAATTGGCACTAGCAATGCAAGCAGCAGAGCAAGACATTCAAAATGGATAAGCAGATTTTTCCACCGCCGACAAAAGTAAAATCAAAAATATGTGAGAATTTTGGGTTTTACGCTAAACCAGACAGTCAGACATTAGACATGAGTCATGCGATATGCAAGAACTGCAAAACAAAAGTTAAGTAAAACGCGATTATGCGACCGCCTGATTTAATGCATAATCAGCCAAAGTCTGCATATTTATCCGGGGGTCGCATTTTTTCAAATACGCCGCATAAATTGCCGATTTCAGCAAACAAAATATGCGGGGCTCGCATGATTTCATAATCCTTGTATTTTCGTTGCAAAAAAGTCACATATATCTTTGCAGAAAGTTGAAAAATGTTGCATTTACTTCACACAAGTAAAGCGCCATTATTTTCCCCCTATTGCCATGGGAACCTTATGAAGTGACGTAATTACGCAACGTGAACATCAACTGCAAACCCCGCGGTGAAACCACGGTGAAGCACGCAAATCATTCTCATTTGCCAATAAAAATGAGAAAAAAATCTGTGCAACTGCGTGTCGGACCACAGACGGAAGTTGACGCTGGAAAACCACTTGGCCACCGCCAAACATTTGAGGATGGTTACTCAATGTTTTGTAAGTTTGAGCCATGTGTTAATTAAGGTCTGAAATAAAACAGAATGAGAACTTAAATATTCTGTGATTTGGTATGCTTGCTTGTCGTAGGAAGTAATAAGAAATGACTATAGTGGTCATTTCAGTTACTGAGGCAGTGACTTTAAAAGCAAAAGGAAGAGTCATTCTAAGCTTTTTTTATATTTCATTTAAAACATTGTTTTTTTAAATAACAAAAAAACATTGTTTTTCAGCTATCACAACTGTTATAAACTCCGCTCAAAAGAAATTTAAATTCCAAATTGAACCATATCGTGATGCGTATCGTATCGTGACATTGTTGGTGATACACAGCCCTAGTGTACAGTATTTTGTCGAGCATCTTAAACGTTTATTTTGTAAGACAACATCATCATATAAATGGCCTGGATTGATGTGTTGGAAAATCTTTGTCGCGTTTGCTCAGAATGTTTTGTCATTATGCATATTTTTCTGTAGTTCCTCAGGGTTTATGGATTATCAGGTGGTTCTCTAGATTTCATTCAGTTATATTCAGAGAAGAAGAGGGAGTTTCAGATTCTATTCCTGCCTGGTTTCTCTCTAGAGCTCAAAGTCCACAGGTATCACCGCTGACCTTTTGAACCCACAGCCTATTTATGTCATTTAAGCACAGGAAACTGGGTTTAAGTGCAGCTTTGCCAACTGGACGGCTGATGTAGCGTGACTTAGCTGGAATCAGTCAGCTGATATCTGATGTTTTGATTAATAGCATGTCTGTGATTAATAGCTTTGAATTGTGTTGACTTGTTCTTTTAATTGTCTGTATCGCAGCACTGCATAGTACCTTATATAATGTTACAAAGGCTGTTATGGTTTGATGGGAGCCAGGGTGTAGAGTTTAGATTCTCTGCCCGAGCCGATATTTCCCGCCACTATCCTCGGGCCGGGCCGGTCCCTTTGATCAAGCATTGGTGTTTTTTTTAAATCATTACTTTAGCCCAATTGGGTGGGGAGAAAGCTCTCTCTTTCTCTCTCTCTCTCTCTCTCTCTCTCTATATATATATATATATATATATATATATATATATATATATAAAAACAGGAGAATTAACTTTGTGAAAGTCTGGAGGAAAGTCGGAGGTATGGAACCATTTTACCTCCGTCTTCGATAATTGCGCAACCAGGCCAGATTGTTTCAGGTATCCTTGTAAAAGGTCTGAAGATCGAATTTTATCTTCCACAGGGTCAAGACATTAGGGTTTGATTTTGTAGCCTACTGCCCAGAGAAAGCGGAACTAAAATCGTCGCTGTGTTTGTGCGCTATAGCCTACAAATAAACTTGACGCACCTGAAGTCTAATAACAAATAGCATACAAACTAGTGCTGAAGTAAAAAGGTATATCCGTCCTACAATGTTTTTTCTACTTTACCACAGCAAAGGATGTGAATAGGTAGCCTAATAGACTTAATTATAAGCAAACGAGAGGAAGAAACGTTTATAATCCCCTGCGAAAATAGGTGGGATACGAGTGAAGATTTGGAAGGGACAAAAACGTAAATAACGGCACACGTATTAAAAAAAAAAAAGGTCGGGTGTAAATCGGGCTCACAATTGCAGTTAATGTGTCGGGCCGGGCCGGGCTCGGGCTTAATTTTTTGGGCCCGATCTGAGCTCTACCAGGGTGATTATAGTTAAAACCAGAAAGGCAAATGAAACGCAACCTTTTCACAAAGCCTCATCTCTCATGTAGCATGCTAATATTTTCAAGTTATAAAAGGGCCGTACTGTAAAAGATTAACAGTGCAAAGTTGGAGTCTTCCAGCAAATATTTGCACCTAACTTTCCACATGCATAGTGTCAGTAGATCCGTCCCGTTCTCTCCATAAACCATTAACAATCTCTCTTTCCCTTTCAGTGTTGTTCCAGCACCACTGCCACTGGCTATTGATAAGGTAAGCGCTCCTGACTGTTTTCTTTCGTTATATATATGCAGGCTGTTTGTCTCCAGATTAAACTTGATCGTGAATGAATGAGTTCCAGTTCATTATGTTCCTTATAATTGTGTCTTTTGGATGCAGCTTTGCCGTGTTATGAATACCACTGATTTCCAAGTCCTTGCTGTTGCTAAATCCTTGAATTAACACCAGCAAGCATAATGTGCCGCTATCTGAGGTTTCCATGTGGCTGTATTTGTGAACAATCCTGGAGGTGGTCCAGATGAAGTTAGATAATGCAGTTATCCTCTCTCTCATACCGTCCTCTGTGTGGGATGCCTCTGTGGAGCTTTAACAGGGAACAATTTATTTGTGTGGCGAATCGTTCCCGGCAGTGCACAGAGGTGTCTTTCTTTAAAAGTTTTAAATATATACTCGCACTTGATCACATGAGTGTTCAAACAGAAATCTAATAGTATCATTCTCTTAATGCTTTTTGTTGCATCCAGAGTCAAATTCTATTACTGATAGCGTGTTGATGAGATCCTAGAATAATTGGGTCAAGCTAAATCCCAATTCGCATTGTGTAATGCAGTGAAGCACACTATATATTGTTCAAGATTTTAAAAAAAAGTCTCTTCTGCTCAACAAGGTTGCGTATTATAGTACAGTAAAAACAGCAAAATATTTTTAGTTCAAAATAGTATATCTATTTGAATGTATTGTAAGATGTCATTTATATCCAGTGATGAAAGCTGAATGTTCAGCATCATTACTCCAGTCGTCAGTGTCACATGATCCTTCAAAAATCTTTTGCTCCTTTTTTTTCAGGATTCTGTAATGAATGGCATTTTCAAAAAAAAACCATTTATTTAAAATCGAAATCTTTTCTGTTTTTGACTGTCACTTTTGATCAATTTAATGTGTCCTTGCTGAATAAAAGTGTTAATTTCAGTCAAACAACAAAAAAAAAAATCTGATCCCAAACTTATGAACAATTATGTATGCATACTTTTTGAGCTAATATTGCTCACAACCTCTTACACTAATGAGTTTGATGGTTCTCTTCTGACTCTTCTACAGCGGTTTTTAAATGTTGGAACCTTAAAGTGAATTAATGTTTTTAGGGAGTGTTTCAAATTTAGTCAGAAGTTACTCGGGCAGATGGATTAGGAAAAATAATTCGCAAATGACATCAGTGTGCTGAATGATGACATCATCTGCATCTGTGATGACAAAGTCATGCATGTGTAAATCAACATCGACTCTCTGAGCCTCCATCTGTTTTAGTGAAGACGGTGTAGAAAGACCCTCTTAAACCCCATGAATGCAGACCTGTCAATATCACGTCCATTTCCAGATGCATATAGCGCTTCTATATCCGACGGCAGCATCTGACGCTGTCAATTCAAAAATACTCTTTCTGACTTTCTCTCTGCTGTGGGAGTGTCTCGTCATGTGGATTCAATAAATGTAACAAAACTTGAGTCACGATTTCACTATTTAAATTATTGTGGTTACAATATGAGGAACAAGGGCCCCTATTCAGCCACACCGGGTTAATTCAAGGTTATTGGCCAGTTTTCACCATTTCAGAAGATGTCTGTTTAGTTTCTATTGGTGAGACTGAAAATTGCTTTTGACTGCTGATTCAGATGCATCAAGGACAACATGTGAAAAGATGTCCAATAGATGCAAGAGGTTTCATTGAAGCACACAGACCTGTGGTTGTGCAGAGATCATTTTTTTTCTCACTATATTTTTTTTCTTTTTGTCACGCAGGTGTCCGCAAATACACCCAGTATGTATTCTCAGGAACTGTTTCAGCTCTCCCAGTACCTGCAGGTATGGAGCAACACTGACCTCTACAGGCCATGTGCTGGTGTCAAAATGCAAAGATGAGATGTTTGTGCATTTTGTGTACTGGCCTTGAAATGTAATATATTAATAAACAGTGAATTAAAATACATTTAATATTATATATTTATTATATATAATGTGTGTCGCATTCGATTAAAAAATAGTAATGTTGTGAAATATTTTTACAATTTATTATAGCTTTGACTATATTTTTAAATCTTTATCAAAGCTGAATTTTTTCGGCATCATTACTCCAGTCTTCGGTGTGACATGATCCTTTAGAAATAATTCATCAATGTTGAAAGTAGTTACTTTATAATTTTGTGGGAACAATGCTACGTTTTCTCCGGATTCATAGAAATGTTCTTTGATGAATAAAAAGGTCAAACGAACATTTTTTGTAACAATGTAAAAAGTGTGTTACACTTTTTATGTGGCCTTGCTAAATAAAAGTATTCATTTCTTTTTATTGAATTATTTCCTACAAACTTCCGAACAGTAGTGTATATGTATATAAATATGTATTATATATATAAGAGAACAGATAATATTGATGTTCTGTTTGTGTCCTTCAGGAGGCCTTACACAGAGAGCAGATGCTGGAGCAGAAGTTGGCCACTCTGCAGAGGCTGCTGGCCAGCACACAGGAAGCATCAGAGAGCAGCTGGCAGGTACATCACAGTTATTAATTATTCAATGCATATGGCTGATTTGTGCATGTTTAGTAGTGCTCAGAATATGTAACTCTTGTGACATAACAAGGTCTGTTTATTGGTCTTTACAGGCTTTAATCGATGAAGACCGGTTACTCTCTAGATTGGAGGTGATGGGGAATCAGTTGCAAGCATATTCAAAAGTAAGGCCTGTGTCTGCTTTGAGTATTTAGAGTATGTGCTCACGGAAATAGACTTCGTGTTGCATCACTGCATGCTGTCTCCTCAGAACCAAACAGAAGACGGTATCCGAAAGGAGCTTGTAGCCTTAACAGAGGACAAACACAATTACGAGACGACAGCCAAAGAGTCCCTGAGGCGGGTCCTTCAGGAGAAAATTGAGGTGGTCAGGAAACTGTCCGAGGTGGAGGTAAAAACAAAAAACAAAAAAATTCATGATTATGCCAAAATGAAAGAGCCATTTTTAAACTGATAGTTATGGCCTCAAACTGGATTGAATGTTTAAAAATTTTGTTAAATAGCTGCTTACAACCTGTAAATAACCTACATTATGCTAATGATTTATAGAACTTGGAGGAATGGTTTGTGATTTAGGTAACACTTTGGGCCCTATTTTAACAATCTAACCACATGGTCTGAAACGCAGGTGCACTTACGGCTTGTCTGAATCCACTTTTGCTAGTTTAACATAGGAAGAAATGGTTGCGGCGCCAGGTGCATGGTCCAAAAGTGTTGTATCTAGTCTCTTAATGAGTCATGGGTGTGTGTTGGGCGTAACATCCAGTAAACCAATCAGAGTGTCATTTCCCATTCCTTTTAAAAGCCAGTTGCGCTTGCACCACGGCAGATTCGCTATTTACATGGCGGAATATAAACCTGATGAGTTTAAATATATGTGTGTATTGGTCAAATAATTAGCCAGTTTCATTCATCACTACTGCAAATAGGTAATTCTGATACATGCTTTATGACATGTAGGCATATGTACACAACAATATTTTACATTGGAATCCTTTTAATTTTAATATTTGGCATGTTTGCTATTGTGCATCTCTGTCTGTAACAAGCAGAGTTATAATATATACCCGAATATAGGCGCATATTACTAACACACCCTTAAAATAACAAAAACATACTGCGCCATTGACTTTAGAGCAGGTTTTTGTTGATCAATGGCGCAGTCGTTTTCATTTGCCACAGAATACCAATGCGCCTGAACACACCTCATTCTCAGACCAGCATTACCATGGGTGAACAGATGGGCGCGAGTGCATAGCGCTGGACGTGAAAATGATAAATGCATTGGGCTGAAACTAGCAAAAAGCACTCATGCGTCGGGTGTATAAGGCCCCTAATTTCGACGGCCCAGTTTAGACATCCTACTAATGATAATTAACTTTGCAACTTCATGTCAGGCTTAATATCTGCTAACATTTTTATTTTGATGCTCCTCATCATTCTACTGACTATAAGTAACTTTGTGACTACGTCAACTTTATGTACTTAGTCTGCTAACAGTAAATGTCTAAAGTGGACCATTGAAATTACGTAACTGATTTATTTTAAATTAATTTAAGTACTGAACAATAGTGTTTTATTATGATATATATATATAGCAATATGCAAAACTTAGAGTCTGTGCATAAAGATTTTCCATGGTAGGAGGTTTTAG
Source organism: Zacco platypus (assembly GCA_038088235.1). Lineage (NCBI taxonomy): Eukaryota > Metazoa > Chordata > Actinopteri > Cypriniformes > Xenocyprididae > Zacco > Zacco platypus. Next base: position 2,085,721 of record CM076064.1, read on the forward strand.
TCAAAGCATCATGCTCAGTTTATATCTATTAGCTGTATTTGTCTCAATCGGCTGTCTTTGTATTGCAGAGGAGCTTGAGTAACACGGAGGACGAGTGCACGCACCTGAGAGAGATGAACGAACGCACACAGGAAGAGCTCCAAGAACTCGCCAACAAATACAATGGAGCCGTCAATGAAATCAAGGATCTCACAGAAAAGATCAAGGCACGTCTATCATCACCCACTGTCGCACATTAAACCTGTCAAATTGTTAAACCTGTTACTTCTGTGTTTAGTTGGCAGAGGGCAAACACGAGGAGCTCACTCAGAAAGGCCTGAGCGAGAAGAAAGAGCTGCAGATGAGGATTGAAGAGATGGAAGAGAAGGAACAGTCGCTTCAGGCTCGAATCGAAGCTCTGCAGGCGGACAACGACTTCACAAACGAGAGACTAACGGCCCTGCAAGGTAAAATACACAATCGTGCAGTATTACAGTACAGAACTCCCGGTTGAGAACGGTGGACATCTGTATCACGGTGACTAAGTAGATGGTTGAGGAGGAGCATCTGTCAGTATAGAGCTCAAAATCTTCTCGTTGTCGTTTTCCAGTCCGGTTAGAACAGCTGCAGGAGAAAAGCATAAAGGAAAACAACAGCTTAGGTGAGTTGGAGACGCATGCGTCTGCTAGTGTGCTGCTAACCTTGCATCGCCTCTTTGACTAATTCAGCATGGGAGCGCTCGCCTTTGGTTGCCTATTTTTCATTTTTTTTTTGTTCTGTCCCTCTTTCTTTCTGTCTATCTGGCTTTGCTTTCATAACGACTTGTGTTGTCTCGAAGGCCTTGATCTTTTGCACCGAGCATGTGTGTTCATGTCGACACCTGTGTGTTCAGCCTAGGAGTCTTACTTAACATTTTCCCCCTCATTTGGCTGTTTGTCACTAAGTTATCCCTGTGTACTTGTTTAATTAATCCGAAAAATGAGGGAAGTAGTCTGATGAAAGCGTTTTAGTGTGAGGTGGATGGCCTGTTTAGGCATTTATTCTAGATGCTTTCAAGATTTCTTGCTTGATAATAAACTTCTGAATGTTTAGGACCCATTTTAATTCTGCTAATTGATGTTTAATTAGCGTTGGCATTAAATTCTGCAGGAAGATTGGACACCCTTGGTGTCTATGTAGTCAGTACACAGCGAGGCTGCTAGGGTTTCAAACGGAGCCCAAAATTCAAGAAATTTATATTCCCAAACACATTTCAAGTACTGTATTCTCTGGCAGTAATATAAGAGGCAGCGTCTTCAGAAATGAAACTACTGTTCCCTCTGATGTGGCGCACCACATACCACAAACATCTTGGCAGAGACATTCCTCTCATTGAACTATCCTTTTATCATTCATTTTCATGAAACGCACTGATTTCAGAAATTATGAGGTAAGACCCTTGTAGGGAATATCATCCTGTGCAAAGCTGAAATTGACCGAAAACTTCAAAGATGGTGTCGTTTGGCATGAAAATGTGTGGTGGTTAAACCACGGATGATGTGCGTAACGTGATTGTACAGGAAACTGACTTAAAGCTTTTGTAAAAGGGCAGCCAGATGGAAACTATAGGGAAAGCTAATTGCTGCTTTTCTAATAAAAATTACCCTTGCAATTTAAAATGCTGTTTTTTTTATTATTTATCTTTTTATTTTTTTAGTAGAGGTTTTCAGTTTGGCTGAAACATTGTGATTATCAATATGAAAATAATAATAATATTAATTCAAAAGATATAAGATCAGATAAAATAACATTAGAAATATTACTATTGTAATTCTCTGCAAAGTAAAAAAAAATATTCTTTTTCAAATATTAAACCATATATATATATTATTTAGAAGATTCCCAGTCAAATTCAGTGTTTCTGAAACTAATAAGAGGTGGAATGATCTGCAAAAACATCCTAGATTATCAGTATCAGACCTCTGTTCTAGTGGTGACAGATGAATGACAGGTGTCAGTCAATCTCTTCAGGGCAGTGAGGCGCAGGTCCACGAATAGCTGCAGTCTCCCGTCTGTGTCCTTGTCCCGCCCTTTGCATCTCTGTTTGGTTCCGTCTCGTGTTGTATCCTGTAGATCTGGCTTATGTTTTAATATCATCTGATGCCCCTCGATGTGTGGTCCATTTGCTGTTCATTTAATGGAGGGTTTTTCTTTCTTTGGTAGACCACTTTCTTTTAAAGAGTGGAGGAGACTGCACTTTAATCCAACAGTACATTGAGTGTCAATGTGAGTACACCGCATTCTTTCCAAAGTCTTCCAAAGCCATACTAATAAATAATCTTTTTGATGAGTATCAAAACAGGAAGCAGTTATTGTTATTTTACTGTTTGTAAAGTGAGGAAGGTGTTTACAGGGACATGAACTCTAAGAGGGTTTCAGACTGGAACTAATGTTGTTTTTTATTTTTTATTTTGCGACCAATTTAAAGTCTCTACGTGAGCTAGTTTCTGCCACTAAATACAAAATAAAAAGGGTCGTTGTGACTTATTTCACAATTCTTTTTTTCTTGCAATTTTCTTTTCTCTTGCAATTGCGAGTTTACAGCTCATAAATCTCACGCTTTTTTTTTTTTTTTTTTTTTAGAATTGCGAGATTTAATCTCATAATTGTTATAAAGTCAGTAATGACCCTTCACAAAGAATTGACCCTCCGCTTTAGTTACTGTTGCTATGCCCGACAAACCATGTGCTCTCACGCCACACATCATGTTCAAATACATTTCGGAGCAAAGAGGACAGACAACGTATGAAACAGTTTCATATTTAAAATATTGTAATTTTTTAAAGAAGTTTAATCAATAAATAGCGTCTAGTGTGTGTTTAATGTGTGGTGACAGATCGCTGTAGCTCCTCGTGAAGCGATCATCTCTTCATACTAGTTCATTTATAGCATCAAATAAACATGAATGAACATCAGAAGGAATGTTGTTTCAAGCGCCGAAAGACGTGAATACACACAATTTTTCAAGTTCGCCAACGTGACAAAATGGTGGATTCGGGGTTATGATTGATTAGATCACCTGTGTGGGTCAATTGTGTGTTAAAGTGAGAATTGCGAGTTTATATCTCACAATTCTGACTTTATAACATCCAATTGCGAGTTTGTTCTGAGAAAAAACTAAATTGGACATTATAACATGCAATTGCGAGTTTGTGTATCACAATTCTGAGGGAAAAAAAACTCACTTTTCTGACTTAATATCACGCAATTCTGAGAGAAAAAGTCTGTTGCTTTTTTTTATTTTTGGTTTATGGTGGAAACAAGCTTACTTAAATCTCTTCTGGCGATAGTAGGGAAACATTTGCCTCTGTCCATATATGGCTCATCAAATATCATCTTGCGAGGTGGTGTTTGTAAATTACATTTTTTGAGTGCATGCCAATGTTTCCTGGATCTTTCTGTGTTGCACGCGCAACAAGAAATGCAGTGTGAGCAAATGACTCTTGTGAAGTGATTCTTTTTAGTAGGTAATTAAAACGATTCTTTGAATTTGAATCTGATTCAGAATCGTTAGAGTTCACAAATGGATCCATGAGTCATTTTGAACCGAGAACCAGTACAGTTATTATTCAGGTGACATATTAATAAAGATGCATAATCATGACATACTTTTATTGTAATAAAATGGTAAATCTAATTATTTTACAAAAGTATTATTGGTTGTTTTCCAGCATAGTGAAGTCCAATTGTAAGGTTGAATTGATTGGAAAGTGGTCAACTTTTTTTGTAACTTTTTAATGGGAAGAAATATGCAACCGTCTATATCAAGTGATTGTGTAATTTGGATGCTAAAAACGTGTTTTGGTGTTGACTCTGTAGTACTTTTTTAAGCTCCTCGTTCCAAATGTTGTGAAACGTCATCTTATTTTCTTGACATTAATCCAAAAGATTGTTATAGGGTTAAAATATTGTTTAGTGTATGCTTTCATCCAATTCAACGGAGTGACCTCGAGCGCATTTAGGGTTCAGTATTGGCTCTATCTGTTGCGTAACGTTGAATCTGTTTGTCTACAACTAATCATAACCTGTCCATGAGATTCATGTAGTCTCTTAGTACATAAGTAAATATCCTCGACCTGGATTCTTAACGAAAACATTCTGCATGCTGTCTGTTCTCACTTCACCTCCAGCTGACTTGGATTTGATCTATTCCCGGGAATTTTCACTCTCACCAGCATGCGTTCTGAGGTCTATGAGCTTCCACTGATGCTTTTCATGTGTCATTTTCGCTTTGTTCTGTATGTATGAAGAATACTACAAATGCGGTGTTGTTGCTGCTGATAATGTTCAGTTGGGCTGCATCATTGTCCTTTAATAACTGAGATTTAAAATTTAATAGTTGCGTGATTTAGTGACCATAAAGAGGCGTATACTAACATGACATTTCCCTTCTCTAACCAGCGGTGAGGCAGCTGAAGGAAGCTGTGGACTCATCCATTAACAAGCTGTCCAACTTTGACGGTAAGATGATTTTTTATTATTATTTATTTATTTGTAAAGGAAATAAGGGCATGTTGACATTACGTATCGTGGTGTTCACTTGTTTGAGGTTCATTTGATATTTTTTGGACTCGAGAACAGTTTGCCGTTTGTGTGCACTTGAAGAGACCTGTCAATATTTTCTTGTTTCATTCTCAGAGGTCATTGATGCGCATCTTCAGAATAACCAGACGACAGTGGACAACAGCTTGGCCAGTCCAGACAGGCTTAAAGGTATCGACACATTTCTGTCACTTCAGTCAAGTTTCATCAAGTCTGTTTCTTTCTGGATTAAGCTAGTTTTGAGAGAACAGTCACGTTACATTATGATGCAATCTGATGGCAATGAAGGCGCATGCTTTTCACCACCGGCCTCAATTTAAAACCAAATTAAACAACTGTGGACTCTGGGTGGCAGGAATGAACATTACAGTTATTTTTAGCATGACCTGGACAGGGTCATTACCGTACCGTATCATCACCATTATCAGTTATGTTTTAGCTATCTATTATTATTATTATTGCTGTAAATAATAATAATAAGCGTTGAAAAACTCTTTTATTTTAAAATGTTTAAATCCATTCCGCATAAAAATAATAATAGGTAAAAAAAAAAAACACTCTATATGTTGTAACCTTTTCTTTTACAGTTTGAAATATTAAAACCAATTCAACCTAATATAATAATTAGGACTGCACCGATTTTAACAAACAACTATGAGCCCATACCAATATTTGTCACTTGCTCTTTTATTTTTGTCATTAACTTTTGTCATTAAGATAGCGTTTTGAACAGCAAAGTTAAAAAAAAAACACACTTTAAGTTATACTAGCTAGTTTATTGCTGCATCATCAAATAATTTCTAATGAACATGATTGGATCCATTTAACATTCAGCAGGGCAACATAAATACAACAGAACAAACGTACATATGAAATAAACAGTGCTTTTAGGTAAGTTTAACAGTCTTCAGGTACAGGAATAAAGTAAACAAATGCAAAATAACACTGCATATTCTTCACCATATAAATTAAATCCATATTTTATGATTACATTGAGGCGTAGCTAAATTCTACTGTACAACAGTAATTTATTTCAAGTTAAACTGAACTTTTATTTTGACGAGTTGCCATAAAGATCTTCAAGTTTCTGTGTGTTATGATATCACGATAGATTTTCTCAAATGCGACAGTAAAAGTGACTCTGTAGAGGAAGTTCATGCATTCACGAGGTGCCATTTAGACCTTGACCCGGTCGTCTTTGTTGCATCTCTGTGTCCAGCTATTGACCCGCTCAATCCCTTGGGATTAGAGACTAAGATTACGGCCACACGGATTAGACCATAATTCACTGATCATCTATTATCTATGACAACATCATCTTGTTCTTCTCTCATCAGTCCCATTGAGTCACTACATTGAGTTCAAAAGATCTATCTAGTGATATAACAGCAGGATTTTTTTTTTGAGGTCATATATTGATTGAATGCTTGTGCAATGTTTGTCCTGGTGTCTGAGAGTAATGAAAATATGTAGACAGCATTTACTGGTACTGATTTTCTGATGAACATTTCTAAGCACTGAAAATTTGAAGAGCAATTCAATTATATCAGATGATGCATTATTTGTGGCATGAACATGTTCTCAGAAGGTTTTCTTTAGACTGCCGTCACCTCCCCCTGTTTCAAACCCCATTTATAACTCATTTTAGTCCACATGGATACTGCTGAGGCACAAAACAAATGCGGAAACTAGTTTAGCATGTGACTGACTACCCATTTTGAAGCCCAGGTCACTCAAATGACCATGTGTGGGCATTAACTACCACCAGTCAGAGAGGACGAACTACAGGGGGCTCATTCACTGCCTGCTATTGTAGATCAAGAGAAATCAAGTATATATATTAACAACCTACAAACGCACTGCTGTTTAGACTAAGAAATTGAAGCGGAGAGCCTGGCAAAGTTCTGATCGCTGTCATTTTTGTTGTTTTAATGTTGTTTTAGTGTTGTTTTGAGTTGTGTCCCCCCTCTCTTCTAAGTGGTCTGTTCTGCTCTGCCTCCATAGAAAACCAAATAGACGCTAAAGAGTGCGATATGTCAGATACTCTGAGCCCCAGCAAGGACAAAAGCAGTGACGACACATCAGGTATGTAAAACATGGTTGTATTTTTAATGTATGAATTGCTGTTTTGGTTTCTAAAGCTTTTTATTTATATATCCTCTTCTTTACAATTTTTTTTTTTTAAAAGGGCTATTAAATTTTTAGTTCCAAAATATTATATGAAAAACTTAACTCTAATACTTCTAATATATTTTTATATATGTATATTTTATCACTTTTTTTTCAAACTATCTCCCTTCATTTTTTGTTTATTCCTCTTTCATTCTGTAATGTTTTTATTCTTTCTTTTTTTCCCCCCCTCTTTCACTTGTTCCCTCATTCCCTCGTTCCAGACGGACAGATGGATGAACAAGAGCTGAACGAGCCCCAGAACAGGGTTTCTCTTCTGAAAGGTAATCCCTCCATTCTTTTGTGTTGAACTTCCCTGTCTGAAATGCCAGTGTTGATGTGGGTGTGTTTGTGTGATTTGGCTGAACTGGAGTGTTAGTCACCCTCTTTATCTGCACTCATTAGAGGTCAGTGGACTGGTATGCGGTACAACTGTGCAGATTAACAGGGTGTGTTATTCCCCAATGCGACTATATATGGTCTACATCTGCTGGAAGTGACAGCGGTGGGACCCACAAGGTGTTAGCGGTGGGCTTGAGTCATCCTCTTGGTGTGGAGCTGAACAGGTGTCTGCGTCATCCTGGTTTATCTCCCTCCCTCAGATCTTTCCACTCGTCCCACTTTGTTCCAGCGGAGGACATTGTGGAATGTAAACCAATTACAGCCCAATTAGACACTGAGCGCTTTCACAATGTCACGTACAGCTGTTCCGACGTCTGTCAGAAGAAAATGACTGTTGATAGGATCAGGGTTGGTTTGATCTGATATAATGTATCTCTTTTAAGTTTTCACAGAGTTCTAAATGTTACATTTTCAAGCTTTCAAGTGATTTAAAGGGATATTCCACCCCAAAATTAAGTCATTTACTCACTTTCATGTTGTTCCAAGATGGTATGAGTTTCTTTCTCGAATTAAACATTTAAAGATATTTTTTTATACAATGGAGGTCAGTAGACATTTTGTTTAGTTCCCAGCATTTTAGTTTAATTTTGTGGCGGAGTATCCCTTTAAATGACTCTGAAACCTTCACATTTAGAACAATGTGGAATTAAAAGTTAAATAAGTAAATTGGATTTTAGTGGTACTTGTGGAACTGAGACTGTTGCTCGTACTACTTAGGATTTGAGCAAAGCATGGACTCAAAAAGACTTGAGTCATATCTGAGGATGAATACAACATCCTAAAAATACTCTGATCATCTTAGCAACTGCATAGTCGAGCTGGGAAATATATATATTTTATATAAAAACGATTGACCAATTTTGATTTTTTTATTTATTTTTTTATTTTAAAATATTCAACTTAAAAATGCAACTGCAATATGATTCAAGTAACTTTCTTTTTATTAACCATCTGGTTAAAAAAAAAAGTTCTATTCCATTTGCACCACACCTGAAGTGATCAATGTAAATGTAAAACAAATTACTTGTTAAGTATCTTGAAAATATGCATGAAATATGAAGACAAATGTTGTACATATTTATCTTAAACATGTCCTATGTACTCAGAAATAATATAAAATGAGAAAAATGCTAAATATATTCTAGCCAAAAAGTAATGGCAATAAACAACACCAGTAATCAGCTATTATTAACAGCAAATGCTTTGTTAAAACAGAAGATGGCAGCAACTTTCAGCCTGTCATGCGGTTCGTCTCAGATGTCATTAGCTCAATTGGGACTCTGGCCCACACACGTTGAAAATGTCGATCATTCATCCACTCTCGCCCTGCTGAGTCACACCAGACGGCAGTACATGCAGACATTTGACTCTCACACATCAATTTCTATTAAAGTTTATCGCTGTAAGAGTCATACTGCTTAACATTCATAATGCACAATTCCATTTATTGAAACTAAACTGCAAAAGCAGAACACACAGAAATCATCCCATGACGTCATAATTATGAGCATATTAGTCAAGCCTTTATTTATATAACGCTTTTTACAATGCAAATTGTGTCAAAGCGACTTTACAGTAATAATTGGCAAATAATTTTTGGCAATTTTTGTTTTAGCTGCACAGCAGTTCTTACTGATTGTCATTGTCCAGCTTGAATAAATTCAGTATTGATTCATTCCGTTGTAAAAATCAATAGTTATTAATTTAGTTAATTTATCTGTATATCAGCACTGGAGAAAACAGAGATGTAATCGTCCAGCTCAGTTCAGTTTGCATACAACGGTGTCAATGCAGGCAGATCAAGTCAAATGTCCCCAACTAAACAAGCTAAAGGTGACATCAGGTGACCAACAGGTGGCAAAAATGGAGAAAAAAATAAAACCCAGGTTCAGTCTGGGGGCCAGTTCTCCTCTGGCCAACAGCAAACATTGCTTGATTGATCCGATTTGGGATCGCAACAGTGAAAATATTTAATCCAGTTCCATCTAGTTGAAGATCGTATTCGGTTTGTTGGGGATCTGTGCCACTGACTCGTGACTTCACAAAGGATAATCTAGTTGACACTGCTGACACTTCAGGGCTGCGTTGGGGTCGTATATATGCGCAGGTCCTCCATCTGACCTGGATCCGGCCCGGATCCGGCTAATTACGGTAAACCTCGGGATAAGCAGAGAGACTAATGTTAGCATGGACGCCATTCCTCTTCTGATGTAACGAGTACATCTGATGTTATAGGAAGTGTTCCCGTTTCCGGCTGACCTAATCTATGCAACCTTACAATCCTTTAACGGATATGAAAACATAAATTTGTAATGAGTTATATGTATGCCAGGTTAAAGAGATGCATTTTTAGTCTAGATTTAAACTTTAAGGAGTGTGTCTGCTTCCTGAACAATGCAAATAAGATTGTTCCAGAGTTTTGGTGCCAAATAGGAAAAGGATCTACCGCCTACGGTTGATTTTGATATTCTAGGTTGTAACAACTGGCCAGAATTCTGAGACGTGAAGGACTATAATGCATTATTAATATTTGACCACCCTCATTTACATATTCATTGTCCATTGAGTGTTCAACAACTTAACCCATCTTAATGAACAACAAACTGAACTAATCAGAGGTTATGCGTAGAAGTCTTTCAAATACAAACAGCTAGTTTAATTTTAAGGGTCAGATTGCTTGGAAAATTATATTTATGGGTGTTGTTGGTGCAAATAACACTATATGGACTTTAAGGTTGCAAAAATGAATACATGGCATCTGTAAAGAAGTTTAAAAGCTGTTAAGATCCTGCTGCTGCATCTAAAAAGCCATTTCCATTTCTGTTTGTAGACTCTTTGTCTCTGTGTAGCTTTAGCTTGGCCATGTGTGACTCGTGTCAGATGACCTGGCTAGGTTTGCTGGTGAACCATGTCTATCTACCCTACAAATACCTAAATAAGAGATATGACACGGTGGATAATTTTGGAAACTGTTGGTGGGTCCATTCAGAATGACACCATTATTTTAACAATTACCTCATTCATTTTTATAATCTGTTCGAAACTCATATTTTCAATTTTTCCCCATGTTTTTCAGATATTGTTTACCAAATAAGCCGAGTTCTCATTGAACAAAAATGCTGTTCAGACTTGCTTCGCATTTGGTTTAAGTCTATGTGGGCTCTCGTGATCCCAGTGAGCTCATGTCCTTTAACGGGACGTCAGATAAGGAGCACTTGCTCTTGTTTAATGGATCAGGGAGGAAGTGCCAGTTTCAGCACCTCATTGTTTGTGGCCACTGTTGATGAAGTGTAGTGCGTGCCAGGCAGACTCAGAGGCGGCCAAGACGAGAGTGACGTATGCTCCCACCTCTGAGGATCATTACAGTCCGTTTTTGCCTTTCTCTTCCTTTATTTTTTGTGCTTGATTAAAGGGGGGGTATTCTACACTTGTGTAGCATGCACATGTTTCCTGCTGAAGATATTAAGCATAAATCTGGATAGATTCTATTATTCCTAAACACCAGAAGTTCTAATGATGTAACTGTTGTTGGAAAGTCAACTGTTTGGTACAAAAAAACCCACAAGCAGCATAAGTGTGTCTCGGACCTGTACATTAGGTCAAGTTGCCGAATATTCAATATGCATTGATATGTTAATGTGCTAATATAGAAAAATTATTTTTCATAGTGTATTCATTTTGTAATACAACCAAGGGAAGTTGTTTTTTTTTTTGTTTTTTTGGACTCTGTTGTCCAAAACAATATTCAAAATATATATATATATATATATATATATATATATATATATATATATATATATATATATACAATACAATACAATATATATATATATATATATATATAAGATATTATCTGGTGTTTCTGCTGTAATGGCAACTATTTTTGTCTATAGAAACTAGAAGTGAGAAAATATTAACATAATTAGTTAAAAGTAATATTTATTACTTTATTATATTATGTTAAAATCAAAATAGTTCAATCCTGTCATTTCATAACGTTTAAGAAATTAATGTTCATTGTTTAATAGTGACTTTAAATTACCTATAAGATGTTTTTTTTTATTAACTCACAAAATGTACTTTCTCAGCTATTTCTACTCAATAAAACATTTCAAAGCTTGACATTTTTTAAAATCCATTTTCCATATTTATATAGCCATGACTTTTTTCAAAAAGTCTAAAAATCTCACTTTTAAAAATTACTTAATATATCCAAGTTTTCCAAGACAACAAGAACCCTGGTTTTTTGTCATATATCAAATCATTTTTTATGGCCCACAAGTGAATCGCCCTGATTGAGAACCACTACACACAGAAGTCATGTGTCTGTGAGGTAAATATCTTAAGCCAACATATTAATTGTTCCATTTATTGTCAGTCAGCATTCTGCTGTATTTGTTTTGGATCATAACACATTTGCATTTGCTTTCTGATTTGATTTGTCCAACAAGCTTTTGCAAAATGTGCCTCTTGGGGGCGCTGTTGAATAGATATAAAATGCTTGTTTTTTTTTGCCACAAGATTGCATCTACACTGGGGCGTCTGGCACGAGTTATTCAATTGCCTTTAATGAAGAGTTATCTGCACATATGTAACCTTATAAGGCTGTGATATTCAATCTCAGCCATAAAATTCTTTTGAGACGCTCTTGATGAAATCACCAAAGGAGGAGCAGAATGAGATTACACACCATTTTATGCCCCCTCTCATTAAATGAATGGCAAAACTTCAGAAACGACAAGTTTGTTACATCATTTTGCCTGAAAGCAACTCCCTCGCTCGCAGTAAACACCCTTCGTCTGACATCATGACGGATTACCAGCCCTTAAATTAGCACATGACTTCACCGACATCTGTAGAGTGTTCTGAGAGGGGGACGTTCATCAGTTTATGGTCAGAGGAGGTTTCCCAAAAGCCTGTTGTTACAAGACCACATGAGAGACCAACTGGATGCTCCTCAGAGAGACTGCAGTGGCGCAAATGTACGTTTGCTCAGCATGAAGTCATATGAGAGAACTCAGGAAAGTGTCCAATGTCTCTTTTGCTTGGCCTCGTGCAGGTCATCCCAGTGGCCCATTTGTAGATCTTCCATTAGAGCGTGCTCGGTTACGGTCGAGCTTTAAGTTGTGTATAGTCTGATGCTTTTTGGATGTTATGTTTTCCTGTTTGGTGCATGTTGAGTCATTCACTGACGGATTGAGCACACAGAAATGCTTTGTGCTTGGAAGAACCTTCACATAATGAATTGATTCTGGTTTGCAGTAATGAAGTTTTAGTGCTTGATGTTTCTGCTCATGTGGTCTAATGTTTGGGCAGAGTTTTGACCCATCGTGATGGATTGGTCTCACGCTTTTACGAAAAGCAGATGAGAGATGTGTTTTTAGCACAGAAATGTCTGCAGTCTGAGAGAGTGAAAAGATCAGTTTATTAGAAATGCTTTTCTGTGAAAAAGTCCCCTAGTTTTCAGAGATCCAGTGTAGTAGTATTTAACCATTAATAATAGTTAAATCAACTTCACTAGCTGACATTTTTCATATTCAAATGCAAAGTTTATATGTATAGCATTTTCCAGAATATGTAATGTTTCTGATGAAAATACATGTTTCAATGTTTCAATCTGAAAGTATTATGTCGCTTGAATGAATGGTACAAAAACTATTCAAAGTTTTTTTCAGGTCTTTTCCTAATTTCATCATTGGTTTGACAACGTATGTTTATAAATTAAGTGGTATTAAAATACTACATTTTAAATATGATTTGATATCATTTTTTATTAGGGATGCATGATGTATCGGCCACCATATCGGTATCAGCCGATGTGTTCAGTTTTAATGTGATCGTTATCGGCCTGAAAATTTGGTCGATGTGTTAAAGTCGATAAATAATGGATTATTTCCTCCAGCTGATACTCTTCAGATGAACGTTGTCCACCATGATGGTATTGAATTGCTTGAAATATGATTAGTCACTTCAGAAATCAATAGTTAAGTGCAACATGTACAGTGCAAGTTGTGATATAGAATTAATAAAATTATAAATTATTTATAAAATTATAATGAGAACATTATAATTGTGTGCTTGGAACATGGCCTTTAATAGTGAAACTTTTGTTTTAGTAATCAGCAAATTTAGATTTATAGGCCATTATATCGGTTATCGGCTTTCAAATATAAAGAATTATCGGTTAACCGTATCGGCCAAAATTTTCATATCGGTGCATCCCTATTTTTTTATTACAGTATTTAAATGTGCACATGGTGAAATTCCTTAACTTTTATTGACTGTATGTAGAATTAAACGTTTCGTAGTTTCACATTTTTCATCCCTAAATGTTGCAATTTTGCAATGCTTTCCCAAATTAATAGCCTAATGTAAGTTTTGTCTAAATGAAATGGGGATTTTTTTTTTTTTTTTTTTTTAAATTAATCGGCTCCTCAACTCGGCTCCTCCTTTTTTACATTATTATACATCAGACGTGTGTTTATTATTCATGTTTAATCAATCATGTCCCATTTGGTGCTTAAGATTTCACTAATTAGGTCGGTTTATCACTCTTGTTGTCTTTTTACCTCATGTCAGCCATGTTATTTCTTCATCCTTGCCTCACTGTTCCATCTGTTTTGTGTGTTTGTAGAAGTGGACAGGAACCTCGAAGCTGGAGACACAAAGCAGGCCATTCCACACCTCCACAGAGAGCTGCAGGAGGCCCAGGAGCTCGCCAACACCGGCAAACAGAAATGCCTTGAGCTTCAAGGTACGTCAGGGTGTTAAGTGCTCATTTAATAGTGATTCAGCATCAATAATCGAGTGTCAGGATTGCTCTGGGTTTACCGTGAATCACTATCTTTTTCTCATCAGCCCTGCTCGAGGAGGAGAGGAAAACCAACAGACAGCAGACTGAAGAATCTGCTAAACAGATCCGCTTCTTACAGAGTGAGTCTTTCTGCAGTGTATTTTTGACACTGTCTCTTCATAAAGTGGGGAGTTCAGACTTCACAATCTAATCATGGGTTGACCTGTATCTTTTTTTAACACCTTCTGGTGTTCATTCATGTTTATTTGGTGCTATAACTAGTAGTGAAGTAGGAAGAGATGATCGGTTCACCTGAAACTTGAACTGAGGCGCTACAGAGATCCGTCACGGCACGCCACATTGAAGAGTGCCAAAACAACATTTATTGAATTTTCTTATAAAATTGACAATCAGAAGTAATAAAGCACACTTTTTGTGATTATTGGTTGGCAGCTATGCTATAAATAATGTTTAGTGAAGTTCTGCTTTCAACTGATCTCAGTTCATCAGTGATTTCAACCCTCCTAAACGGTTTTGGACGAAACCAAAAATTGCTGAAATTCCACCGTATCACCACCTGTCAATCATGTCATAATCACGTTAACTCGTCTTTCTCTTCAGCTCAACTAGCGAAGCTCCAGTCTGACATGGAGGCTTTGCGTGAGCAGAGGGAAAACACTATTTCCACCACCCGAGAGGAGCTCTACAGCGCCCAGGAGGAGATCCTGGTGCTCCGGCATGCCATGGAGGCCGCCACTGCTGAGCGGGAACGGGATATCGCCGCCCTGCAGGGAGACCTAAGCATAGTCACCGCCGAACTGGACAAATGGAGACAGACGGCAGCAAAGTATGAAGTGGAGATCAGCAACCTGCAGGCCAGCTTCCAGCTTCAGAGCCAGCACCAGGAAAGAGCTAGCCAACTCCAAGGTACTGACACTCGTTTTTTGGTCAGCAGTCAGGCCAGTTTAGCGTGTCGTCATCACAGCTCCTGCGGTGAACCTGCTGTGTCCCTGATGTGCCGTTTGGCTTGTAATGTTCCCCGTCTCTCTGGATGCCATAAATCAGGCTGACTTCAGTGGAACAATGGCTGAGATCATCACTGATCTTCTGTTCTTTGATCTCTCTCTCTTCTTTAGTGCCTTTGATTCCTGTTTGGAAACATTTGTTTCCTCTCGTTTGCATAGTTTGAGTTTTCTTTTTGAGTTTATATACATTAATGGCCATGCCAAGAAACTGAGTAAAAGATTTCTATTTTACTGCAACCAGCAAGAAATGTCTGTTTTAGAACATCAAAAAATCCTGAGAAAAAAAAAAAAGATCGGTTTCCATGAAATATTACACACCAAATCATCATATTAAAATGATTTCTGAAGGAACATGTGACATTTAAGACTGGATTAATGATCCTGAAAATTCAGCTTTGATCACAGGAATAAATTACTTTTTACAATATTTTTAAAAAGAGATTGTAATATTTCACAATTGAAAGTTTGAACATCAATTTGCACAGTCAAAGTTTAGTGTGTATGTTTGATGGTTAAACTATCAAAACAATGTAATTTTATTTATTTGCTGTTACCCATTTTTATTTTATTCACGTCTTTAAGTTCCGTAACATTCATTTAATTACGCAAGACTGATTTCTTCACATTGAGAACACACATGCGGTTTTAATTTGGCCCTCTTACTGGGGTCCTTCTCTCCGGGCCCTCTTTAATGTGTCGTTCAGAGTCACGGAAACACTTTTATTATCGTCCATCCTGCTGGGTTTATTTATTATTTATTGGATCCTTGTTCTGTTTTTCACAGAAAAATGTATATGAAAGTGTTTTGACACTACTTCTTCTAAGAGATCTTTTAAATCCATGTTAGGCTACACAAACTCTCATCCAGTGAAATAAAACATGACAGGATAAATTTAATAGTAATTAAACCGAAATAAAAATTCTAAAAAGTCTGGACACAACACACTGGGCTGAAAGCCAGAATATGCAAGTATTACATTTTAAGTTTGAGTGTATTTTAAGTTTTAAATTGGGGGATGGTTTTAACTGATGTGCAGAAAACAGAAATACACACAATTTAGAGTGGCTGAAATTTTGGTTCTCATTAGTTCAATTCAATTTTACAGATTTTCTTCTGAATCATATACGTCAATATATACAGTGAAACCAAATTCGTGATTCTAACTTAATGGGGGGTGTGAATGGAGGTGTTCAATTTGATAATTTTCTCTCTCTGTTTCTGTCTGTCAGGTGAATTGGAGAAGCTTCAGGCCGAGTGCTCTGGTCTGCAAAATGAATGTGACAGTCTTCGGGCTGAGAAGACAACGCTAATGCAGAAACTCCACAGACTAGAGGAAGAGCTCGACAGGTGGGTCACATGCACACAAACGGTCCATTCACAACAGGGACGCTTTGACTGTCGTTTAGACAATTTCACACAACAAAAGTGAGTCACCAGGATTTAAAATGTTTTCAAGTACATTGTCAGATTCCACACCTGCTCTCTTAAATGGAGAATGTTTGAATCACTCACCATATTACACAATTGCGTCTTGACAGGTTACCATTATATGATGAAGTACCTTTGTCCTGTGCTTAAGCTCCGCTATGAGCTCATCTGCCCTAAAGCTTCACATCAACATTCTTTTTCATAACATGAATTTATTCCATTAATTAGTTCATTTTCTGAAAATTCTACGGAATGTTAACATTTATTTCCCTTTCTTTGTATCGCAGCTCCAGAGAGCGGAGCGCGACGTTGAGCAGCAGTCTAAACGCTCTGGAGAAATCCCAGGGTGTCCTGGAGGATAAACTGGGCTCAATACAAGACCAGCACCAACAGGACGCTAGCAAACTGAAGGTCCAACTGGCCCAAGCAGAAAGCCGTACCAGAAACCTGCAGAAAGAGGTACGATCAACTGAAGATCTGCTCTCCCCGTCCACCCAGACCATGTGTGCAATTAAGCTGAAAAAACATCACAATCATGATCGCCTTAACATTCACTACCGTACAAAAGTTTTTTATTTGATAGATGTTGATTGTTTTATTCCGCATGGGCACATAATATTGCAAGTGACCGTGAAGACATTTATGGCCCTCTGATGTCCGCGATGCAGAAAACGCGGAGGGAGTCACGCAATCAAGTCATAAAAATGTTATTTCCTGTATAACACGGATTGTCACGGAATTTGTCATATTTTTTATGACTAAATAAAAGTAGGTCAGTACACTTGAATCAAATTGCGATTATGTGTCTCTGAATATTAAACCACAAATAGGGCCCATAAAAATTAAATTGTTGTTAAATTGTATGTCATGATTTTAATTTCTTAGACATGCTTTTTGATTGCTAAAATATAATCTAACCATTAACAAGGAGTCCAAAAAATTTAAAACGGGGGAGGAAAAAAAAAGAAAAAACGGTATCCAGAAAAATGAAAAAGGGAAAAAAATGGAAATGAAATGAAAAGAGAAAATGAATTTCATAGGACCCTAATTATGGTACTAAAGATTTGTTTCAAATAAATGCTGATCTTTTAAACTTTATATTCATCAAATAATCCTGAGGGGGGGATCAGTTTCTGCTAAAATATGAAGCCGCAAAACCGTTTTTAACATTGATACTAATCATAAATGTTTCTTGAGCAGCAAATCATCATATTAGAATGATTTCTGAAGGGTCATGTGACATTAAAGACTGGAGTAATGATGCTGAAAATTCAGCTTTGATCACTGGATATAAATTACATCTTACAATATATTCACATAGAAAACCGCTTTTTGAATTTACAATATTTAATCATTTTTACAGTATTTTTGATCAAATAAATGTGACCATGGTGAGCAGAAGAGCCGCCTTAAAAAAAAAAAAAAATCATCAGCCCAAAGTTTTGAACATTAGAGACCGTAAACCCCTTTTTTTTTTTTTTTTTTTTTTTTTTTTTAAATGATTGCTTGTTGTCTCTCTTCCTCTCTAGTATGACGACACTCAGAATCTGCTGTCCGATCTACGGCAGCGGTACGAGCAGACGGAGCAGGAGAAACACTCCATCAACGATGAGCTGGAACAGTGCAAGGTCAACCTCAAACTCCTGCAAGAGAAGGGCAGCAATGTGAGTCTCGCAACCAGCACGTTTCAATCCCAATGCAACAAAATAAACCTTGAACACACTGCATTTCAGCCTACATGAAGATCTTTATACTTCATTAATTAGCTGTCGTTTACATTACGCCATTTAACGCGGTTGTCAGCAACCAGTGACAGATCTTACTGCGCTGATTTGCACGGCTCTGGAAAACACAGTAGAACACACACGCACGGCACGATTTTGTGAGTTGTTAGCGACTATTCTTTGCTGATGCCAACATTTTCAGATGTGACAAGTTAGAGAGAGCATGCATTCAAATGGTTTATTCAAACAAAAATGCTCAATAGGTTTAATTGGATATTGATGTTTGTCTCCATTTTGTTTGTTATATATTGTTATATTTCACTTTCAGGGTTCTCCTTTTTTCATCATTATGACCTATGAGGAGAATATTTTCTGCCCTTTTTTTTTTGGACACTTTTTTTATATATAGTTTGTTGCTGATTTTTGGCTATTTGTTCATTTTTTTGGGGGGGGGGGTACAATTTGCTACACAAAACTGCAGTTACCACCTTAATATCCCACAATTCCCTCAGTACAATCCCTCGCACACTGCTGATTTGGAGTCACAATCACTTCGTGTGTCATTGATTTGTAAACTTAACAGATTGTAGATATATTTAGTTGAATGCAAATAACCAGTTTTTTCCTTTCCTGTGATTTATTAATGCCTTGAACACTGTCCTCGTTCCTGACGTCATGCTTCTAGATGTTCAAATGTGTTTGTGGTTCTGGGGCGTTTGTGTTGGTTTATCAATGGCTCCTCCCACTGCACCCTTTTTTTGTTTGTATGTTTGTTGTAGTTGTACGACTCCCCCAGCCTGATTTCCGTTGAATAGTTTGAAGATTGATTTTTTGTTTTATTTGTAATATCCCTTCCCTCCTCTAGCCATCCATATTGCAGCCTGTCCAAGCCATTTTCATCGGTCTATTCCTGGTTTTGCTGTATTGGTGCTTCGGCCAGTTGTGGTAGAAAGGTACACACGCTCCTGTTGAGTCTGTTTTTGTGTGTCTCCTGTTTATCCACTTCTGTATATATCATCACGTATATACGACTTGTGCATGGCAAACTCGCATTCGTCATCTCTGCATCCGCTTTGCCCCAAAATCACTTTTTTGGTGCTTGGCAACATATGGGGAACTCTTAACCGATTCCTCGTCCACCCAGAATCACCTACTACTAACCAATCACATTAACTGTCTGTCTTGCTTTAATCACTATAACGGTCATCTAAATCTCTGCATTTGGGGATTTTGGATTCTTTTTCTCTTTTTTTTTGTTCTGTTTTGGGGCATTTTGGTCATCATATCATCATCATCTTTTGCTTTTCTTCTTTACTTTTATGAGATTAAAGGCATATTTCACCCAAAATTACCATTGTCATGTATTCACCCTTATGTTGTTTCAAACCTGTATGACTTACTGTCATTCAAAAGAAGAGGTTCTGAAGAAAGTTCATGCTGCTCATTTACATACAATAATCTAACAAAACGGCAGCATAAAAGTGTCGTAGAAATAATCCAATTGACCCTACACAAAGCCCCGCCCCCTTTTAGTTACTGTTGCTATGCCCGCTCTCACGCCACACATCATGTTCTCACGCAGTGAAAAATACATCGCGGAGCAAAGAGGACACTGATAACATATGGAACAGTTTCATATTTAATATATCGTAATTTTATAAAGAAGTTTAATCAATAAATAGCGTCTAGTGTGTCTTTAATGTGTTCGATCGCTGTAGCTCCTCGCGAACCGATCATCTCTTCATTTATAGTATCAAATAAACATGAATGAACATCAGAAGGAATGTTGTTTCAAGCCCGGAAAGACGTGAGCACACACAATTTATCAAGTTCACCAACCTTAATCTACTAACTCCCCTGACTGCTTTGTCGGACAAAATGGCGGATTCGGGGTTATGATTGGTCAGATCGCCTGTCAATCAAACCGTTTGCGAAGGGTCAGTTGACTGTTGCATTATATTCCAAGTCGTACAATAGAATTTTGTGACAACCATACAGAATTTTAAGTCGTTAAACCCTAATGATAGACATCTTTTTGATGTAGCTCATTCATGCATTTGAATATTCAGACCTGGTACATGAATAATAATAATATATGCCATCAGTGGCACTAAATGCATTTGCTTCTTACTTGCCACATGAAGGGCTTTTACACCAAGTAGAACTAAATTTTCCCCTGTATGGTAATTTTCCTGGTTGCCACGTTTTCAAAACAAAACCCGCACAATTGCTACTTAAAAGTAGCCCAATTGCGTTATGGGCGTCCCCCGGTAAAAATCACATTATTATCATGTTATTTGGAGTCGCTTCAACCCGCAGACATGAAAATCAACCTGCGCCAACAGTGTTAAAGTACACCAATTTTTTCCCACAGACTTAGCAACACTGCTGGTTACATTAACACTGCCTGTAGTAACTTTGAGGTGACGAAATTCAACAACTGGAGGACTGGTGATGCTGTAATCGGAGCTGTTTTTGTTGCGAGTCGTGGGTTTCGTGATGACTGAGATTTAATGAATGCATATAGTTATGCGATTGAAGGAGCAAAAAAAGACTAAATCTCCTACAACATCTTGTAGTGCTGCACATCATCGAGGCTGAGAAAGGAACATGCTTTTAAAAATTGGCAGGTGCCGGTGTTTCGTATGCATTCGGCCAGTCAACATACACTTACGTCACCGGTAGTTCCTGTTGGACACAACTCTGAAGTGGGAGTTAATTTAGCAAGAGGCATTACTATAGCTATTGGTCACCTGGTATTAAGATGCGTTTTGGTTGTAAATACAGGTGTAAATGGGGTCTAAAACGTTTTGAGCTTGTCTATTTTTGACCAGAGGTAGTTGAAAACGCATTCGACCGTTTTGGTTTTGTAGTGGAAACACTCATGCATTTGAACAGCCTAAAGACCGCCTCCTCTCCACCTACTGAACTAATGCATAAACATTAGGGGAAGCTCGCTAGCCAGACTTTGTCAGCTGGAGACCTCCGGGCGTGTTCATATGTAAATTGCGCCTATTTTGTCCATCAGATCAGAAGATCTGGTGAAAAAACAACATATATTTACCCTCCCCAAAGAAATCAGGACAGAAGTGGTTGAAAGTGGACAAATGAACTGGATTAAAATATCAGCTGGAAATGGGATCTTCATGGGACTTCTGATCCGATCGACCAAACCGCATCTTAATACCAGGTGGAAACGGGGCCTGAAATCATTCCCAGTTCCTGCGGTCCGAACACGCCAAAAAGCTTGTACTTCCTCCAATAGTTAGAAGAACAATGAAAATGTTCCTCCGTATAGACTGTTCACAGTATAGTTCTTACTGCTTTTTTTTAATACCATATTTATATGGATTTCCATATTTTCCGACCTGAATAATGACTTATGTAAATAGCGTAAATCGGAGAAACAAATTTCTGCATTTTCAAAAACATTTAAAGTTTATATATGTGTTGGTTTCCTGCCAAAATAGAAGTTCTATAGTTGAGGTCTGTGTGGGACTTTTTCCGTCAAGGTTCTATTCCCACCTGATTCTGCGGGTTCTATTCCCGCCCGCTGTCCACCAATAATGATTTTCTTCCATGCTAAATTTAAACTTCCCCTAAAGATAAAGTGATTGAAGATGACAAATATAAAATGTTGGCTAAACAAGATTTTTTATTTATATCTTCTGATTCTGTCAACACCTTAAAAAATGTCAGAGAAAAAATTAAAATATGACATGTCAAAAATGCAAACCTCAACATTTGAAAGCAAATATTATAGCGGATCACATTCCTGCTTTTTAAAGATGCGTGAAAAAGTACTAATTTGGTGTTCACAGCAGAAAGTCACACAGGTTTGAAACAACATGGAGTTAAAGATGTCTGAATTGTAATTTCTGAGTGAACTGTTCCTTTAAACGCAGCTTTGAGTTTGAAGACGGTTGTGTTTGCTTTTATTTGCTTTATAACTCCTGTGAGGTAACTGGTTCTCCCAGTTTTACTTAAATATTTGCTTTTCCTTTTCTCCTCCCTCTTTCTCTCCGTTTATTTGTGTATTTCTTGAACTCTTTGTCTCTTACTATCATCCAGGTCTCTCTGTCTCTCTAGCTCCAGTCTCCAGTGCTTCTGTCCTGGTTGCTCTGGTGCGTCCACCTAACAATGGCCTTTATTAATTGCGCCGCTGTTTTTGTCGTCCTCGTTTCAGAGCGGATGGATGCCCTGGATGCCGGTGGTTGCCGCCGTGGTTGCAGTGACGGCAGTGGTGCTTTATCCCAACTTGTCCAAGAGCTCCTCCTGAGAATGTTAACCTATCACAACACTCGTCTCCACCACTTCCTGTCCCTGGCACGGCCCTCTGTCCAATCCAACGTCAGTTTTAATCTGAACGTAATACCTCTCGTTTTGACAATTACAGCCCCAATGTCTGTGTAAAATGCAAATGTATATAGTATAGAAAGAAAGAGGGAATAAAGTTCTAATGCATATTATAGAATAAATAATCTATCTGCATTTTTGTCACTTGGATGGGAATTTTGATTATTAAAATGGCCTAAACTAGGTCTAACGTTCTTTTTTTGTTTGTTTTCTTGGATGGGTACCACGTTTTCTGTTAGCAAGTTTTTGTTTCTTGGACTCTTTTTGTGGTTTTCCATGTTAGATGTGGTAAACCAAAATAGATGTACAGCCAAATCAGAGGGCACGGAGCGGAGAAGTGCCTACTTTAAATACTACTAGGACTAGTTCACATTGAAGTGCCACTCTTGATCCACTCATGCAGCGTATCAATTCGATCTTGAATGGAAAAAAAAGTCTAAATTTCACGTCATCTGTGCTGTTATTGTGTGTTCGATCCAACATGCTTCTAGCACAGTGATGTCGTTGTTCTCTATGGCTGTTTTCTCTTGTATTATGTATAAGCAAATGTTCATGTCAGAGACACTACAAGTATATAGGTGATTTTGAAATTCAACGTTCTTGACATGTAGGATTGTGGTCGATGTCAAATGTATGGAAGCTTGTTTCCGCCGTGAAATAAAAAGTGAAGGTAATTTACTCTTTATATATCGCGCTTCTGACTTCTTTTCTTGCAATTGCGAGTTTTAAAGTCAGAGTTGGGATATAAACGCAATTGCGTTTTATGTCCAATTGTGAGAAAAAATAAGGAAGTTTACAACACAATTGCATTTTATATAGTCAGAATTAGATATAAATTGAGAAAAAGTCACAATTCTGACTTTCTCAGAATTTCACATTGAAACAATTGCATGTTATAAAGTCAGGATTGCGATATAAATTGAAAAAAGTCAGAATATATATCTCCAATTCTGAGTAAAAAGTTGGAATTGTGAGATATAGTCAGAATTGAGTTGCGTGTTATAATGTCCAATTGTGAGACGTTTTTTTTCTCCAAATTGCGAAGTTATATCTCATAAATTCTGACTGTTTTTTTCTCCGAATTAGAGAAATAAACACAATTGCATGCTATAAAGTCAGAATTGCGAGATATAAATTGAGAAAAAGTCAATTCTGATATAAACTCCAATTGTCCAATTGTGAGAAAAGACTTTTTTTTTCTCCAAATTGCGAAGTTATATCTCACAATTCTGACTTTCTTTCTCAGAATTTGAGATATAAACACAATTGCATGTTATAAAGTCAGAATTGCGATTATAAATTGAGAAAAAAGTCAGAATTGCGAGATATAAATTGAAAAAAGTCAGAATATATATCTCCAATTCTGAGTAAAAAGTTGGAATTGTGAGATATAGTCAGAATTGAGAATTGCATGTTATAATGTCCAATTGTGAGACGTTTTTTTTCTCCAAATTGCAAAGTTATATCTCACAATTCTGACTTTTTTTTTCTCCGAATTTGAGATATAAACACAATTGCATGTTATAAAGTCAGAATTGCGAGATATAAATTGAGAAAAAGTCAGAATTCCGCAATTCTGAGAAAAATTTGTGAGATATAAAGTCAGAATTAAGATATAAACGCAATTGCGTATTATAATGTCCAGTTGTGAGAAAAAAAGACGTTTTCACAATTCTGACTTTAACTCGCGATTCTGAGGGAAAAGTCAGACTTGTCAGATAAAAAGTCTCAATTACCTTTATTTTTGTATTTAGCGGCGGCGACAAGCTTCCATACAAACGGAATGGAGCATTGACCTAAAAAACAAAAAAAAACAAATGTTGTAGCTTTTTACCAACACACTGTCCTGCTGTTCGGACTAAGATTTGAGTCTTTTCTGTACTAAAACTCCTACAGTACCTCCTGTAAAAGGCTCTGGGATTTTGCTGCCTTACCTGTAAAATAGGTTTCTTCTTACAGAATGAATTTGGATTGCTTTAAAATGAATGTGGAAAAAATGATAAAAGGGTGGAGGTGTCTCACATCCACTCCGGTGAAGCACAGAAACGGGTGAGAGTGAATTATTTTGGGGGTGAACGCAATGAGTTGTTTAAATTTTGGATGTGCGAGCTGCTTTGAGACTGGAGGAAGACGAATTAACCAATGATGTGTTTGGTGTGTGGTTCACATTTGTCTGCTGTGCTGTAAATAAACAGTCTTGGAGCACAAAGCCTAACTCATCTGGTTCAACGTGTCAAGGACTTTTGTTTTTTGCATCTTTTGTTGTTTTCCTGGATAGACATACTCCAACAAAAATCCGTTGAACGCTTCAACATGGATTTGACCACGAATGCAAAAAAAGCAAAGCTTGTAGCACAAAAAAAAAAAAAAAAAAAAAAGGATAGCTTTAAAAACACATCTCATGCGTTCTTTAAACAGCATGATGGACTTTTTTATTTTAAACATCCGTTGGGAACGTCGTCCTTCACGTTAGAGGAATGCTCATAGGCCGTTTTGTAAATATGTATGTATGAATGTTTGTGTGTAAATATGTTATAGTCACAAAATAAAAAAAAATTGGATATAAATGATATTGGTCATATCTAATTTGCTGCTGGAGCCAGTTTTCAGGATATGATGCATTGGCCTCTTCCTTTCCGGAGTTCTCCGTTCCATTTTAATGCAGTTTTATAGATGCATTCTTTTTATTTTTTTAGCTTGAACATGCATTTTTAAGTTTTTTTGGCATGTTTGACACTTGAGCTGACCGAGGGGTTTTTCTTTTAAAATGCAAATCTGGAGGGTGTTAATTCGGTAACTTGCTGGTTTTTGTAAGCTTAAACTTTTGTTTCTCTGTCAATTCGAAGATTCGTGGAATTATATTTCTCCCGAGTCATAAGCCAGGGCTTTTGGGAAAAGATCTCTTTAAACCGGTCACCAACTCCGTACAGCACACTGCCTGTATATAGTTTTGTTCGTATGTTTTTTTTAATTTTTTTTTCTTGAATTGAGAGCTCAGAATGACACTCTTGTTTTGAACATCAAATATCGTTTCACTGTCAGAATTCTATTTTGTAAAAACAATGATATAATACAGATAAAGGGTATTTGCACTAACAAGTGTGATGTGCATGACTTCAATAAAACAACTTCACTTTCCTCGACTAGTTTGATTCTTTTTGCTCAACTTCGTATAACGTTTACCCTTTTTTTCCTTGTGGATTTATCTACTAACTTGTAACATTGCAATCATAAAGACTCCAAAACGTCTAGAAATGTTGTTTGCAGTAATGAACACAAGATGGCAGCCCTCACAAAAGAAGCTTATGTTTCTATTTTCTCCAATGTTTCATGAAGCATATTTTGGGACCATGAAATATAGTTGTTCTCCTGATAAGATTAAGTGTTCCTTTCTCGTGCACATCTCTTTGATCTTGTTTTCTTCAATGTCTTGAATACCTTTGTTGCATTGTTCTTTTGTCTGGAATTCGGGACAGATCTGTGAACTTGAGATTCCATGTTTCCTGCAGTGTTTTCCCGCATTCTCGAGGAAGCCCTGTGGCTGCTGATTGAATGCCAGCTGTCTGCACCGACTGCTCATCGACTCTCCTCTGACACATCCGGGGCCCGTTGAGGCCGCCGCTTTGACATGGCTGAGGCATGTGGGTGTATAAACCTCCCTGACTCAGCACATCATCGATGACAGGAAGTTCCCGCCCCGTCTGATAACACTCGACCCACCCGTCCTGAGATTTATCCCGCGTGCTCAAGTCATTAATATTACTCATACCTCAGATTCAGGGATTTGAACGGCTATAGGCCTGCGTAAGCGCCTTCAGTTTTGATTTTAAAAAAGTCATTTAAATTTAGAGTTTAGTTTAACAATATGCTGTGTAACTTAAAGATAATAAAAATAATGCTTTTAATTAGAGAGAGAGAGAGACAAAATCTTCCAAACCGTAGCGTTCAACCATTTCAGAGCTGTCGGGACGGTTTTCGCGGGAAAACCAGCGCGCTAAAAGTTATATAGTGAAGCTTTAAAATGCGTTTCAGATAGTTTGACGGTGATGCAAATCAAGTCAGCTTACACTAATTGGATAATGATATTTGCTGATAAAGGAATGTCGGTTTTAATCACGCTAATCGCAATGATTTGCATATCAATTTTAGAGACCCGTTTCTCAGTTCTCCAGAAATACACATCAGTAACACTTTAAGGTCTTTTCCATTTGCAGAAAACCTGATAACAAGGTATAAGGAGTGTGATATAAATCATACATTGAATAAACAAAGCAACAGACAGTTTATAGTAAATGGAATGAAACGAATCGATAGCCTACTTAATGATATAAAAATGGAAACTTATTTAAAGCATGCTAATAATGAAAATAGTATTTTTTATTCATTAATAAGTAGGCTAAGGGTGCCAGGAATGTTAAACAACCTGATTTGGTTGATTAATTCAATGTCGTTATTCATAAAAAAGACAATCCTTATCAACTACCAACGAATGACTGGAAAAGTGTGTAGTAACTCAATTTTTTTAATTAAATGCAACCATTTAACTTACTTTTTTAAGTTAATCCGACAATTCTTTTTGTACACAGTGGTCTAATTTGGTCTGTTTCCTTATTGTTTGTCTAGACAACAGTAATCAAAATGTTTATGATTCAATCTCTGTTATTATTTATTTGTATTTTTCTATTAACAAAAACCGGGGGCAAAAAGCCAAGTCTGGGAATCCTGTAAATGTAATGTCTCTGCGTGGCTGATTTCATCACAATGAATAGTGATAACGTCTAGCAACATTTTGATGATTCAGATTCACCTGGAAATATGATGCCAGCACTATCAAAAATCACATGCAATCGGCCTTACCTACAGTATGTCATCATGCAGACGAGTCAGTCTGTGCCTGAGGGCCGGGATTTGGCACTTTTCCGCCCGGACCGACAGACAGGGAAGCAGACGGCACACGGAGACGGTGCTTCAGACACGTTACTCAGATCATATTGTGCCTTCCTGATGCATCCTGAGGTTAAGACATCACTCGTATTTACTTTATAACATTTAAAAATCTCTTTGTTTAGTCTTTATTTAGACATGCAAAGTGTTGGCGAACTCTTTCTCAAACAGAACAGCCATATCGCAGATGTGTGGCTTTCTTTTTATTTTTAAGAGCATGATGCAATGTCGATCCACCCTAGTGACTAATGCTGATGGAGTACTGTACTGCATGGGAAACGTCCAGGATGGCAGGGAATAATAGCTGCTGTTGATCCTGGAGTGAATGTTAAGACTCCTGTCAGCAAAGGTGCAGGATATGAGGGCACGTGTGATGAAGTCTCTGCAAGAAAGCGTCTGGATACTCTGTTATTATTCCAAAGCTTTGCTGACACCTTCCCAGAGACAAAACAAAGCAGTTAGTGTGAGGTTCAGGAGTTTGCCAAATGTGTGGGAAGATTTGCGTCTGGCAAATCATACGGAGATGCATCTGAAATCTGTTAGACTGTGTGAACTGCTTTTATCTGAGAAACAAAAAGAGTTTGCGGCCATTTCTTTTGCAATCAATAGATCTGGATCGCAATGGAAAACACATGAGAGCGCAAAATGAAGCTCTAAATTTGTTTTATCCTTTCGCTTAATCTTTTATTCTCATTTTAATGATTTAGAAACCCAATAAAAAGAGCATGAAACACACCATGAAGTTTCAGGACAGATTTGAGAACGTGTATTTATACTGAGACATACGGTATATGGTTTATATACTTATTTTGGGTGTATTTGTTTATTAATCATTTTTGCTTTAAAATTTTGAGTTTGTTGAAATTAAAAAATTGAGTTAATCCAATGAAAGCGAACAGAAACTCAAAATATTGTTATCTGAACCACATTAATTATCTAAGTTGATTTGGCAAAAGAAAAAATGTTGTGATAAATCATGAATTTTTTTTTTTACTGTAATATATACAGTAAAAGTAATATATATTCTTTTTCATTTTAATTTTAGCTATAACATTTTTTTTGTGCTTTTGTCATTTTTACTTTTTAATTATGTCAAGTTTCCAGTGCTTCAACAAACTTATTTCAGTTATTTGCCCAGGAAACATTTCAAATTTTCATTCACTTTAAGATTTTCATTTAATATTTTATTTTGTTTCAGCCTTTTTTTCAATTAACGAAAAGCCTTTTAACTATCTTAGCTAAAACAATATATATATATATATATATATATATATATATATATATATATTCATGATTTGTTATAGTACATTTTTCTTTTGTCAAACCAACTTACTGTAGATAACTTCAGATAACACAATCACATTCTTTGTAGTAACTCAATTTTTTTAATTACACTGAACTCAAAAATTTTAAAGCAACCATTTAACTTACTTTTTTAAGTTAAACCAACAATTCTTTTTTTTACAGAGTGGTCTAATTTAGTCTGTTTCCTTATTGTTTGTCTAGTCAACAATAAAAAAATGTTTATGCTTCAACCTCTGTTATTATTTATTTGTGTTTTTCTATTACAAGAACTGGGGGCAAACACAATAAATAGTAATCCCATCTTCTTTATTATTATTACTACTCTCTCCCCATGTGTTTTCCTTTAATTTCATTGAGCTAATTGGACAGAGAAGTACTACGAAATACAGGTCGGGTTTGATGCGGCGCAGGTGGCGTCATCCGCTTGCCGTATATAAGAGCGCGCAGGCGCGTCCACGAGAGGGAAAGAGTTCGGAATATAGTAGGAGCGCACGAACGCAGAGCAGCGACACGCGCCGCACAAACACACGAGACCGATCCAGAGTTGTTAAACAGACCACATACGAGTATTAAGCCATAATGCCGGCCACAGAGAAGGACCTCGCGGACGACGCGCCGTGGAAGAAGATCCAACAGAACACGTTCACGCGCTGGTGTAACGAGCACCTGAAGACCGTCAACAAACGCGTCGCGGACCTGCAGCTGGACCTGAGCGATGGACTGCGACTCATCGCGCTGCTCGAGGTGCTCAGCCAGAAGAAGATGTACAGAAAATACCACGCCAGACCCACTTTCAGACAGATGAAGCTGGAGAACGTGTCTGTGGCGCTCGAGTTTCTGGACCGGGAGAATATAAAGCTCGTGTCCATCGGTGAGTGGAATCTGTTCACATTTATATTTATTAGACGATTCTATGCAAAGCGACTTAAAAGTGAGAAGTTGCCCTGAGTGGGGATCGAACTCGGGTCTGTGGTGCGCTAGAAGGGAGTGTTTACTCACTGAGCTAACCTGTGTGGAAGAAAGTTCAGTGAAAGTGGCGATCGCGCCGGCAAGGTACTTAAATTTGAATCAAATTACTCTTTGTGCACACCTGTGATCATATGGTGCTGAAAAATAATTCTATTCATGTACTAGAGCTGGTTTCGAGTAGAGATGACTATTCTCCCACGATTCTGAATGTAGAACCAAACAAAATCACATGTAATTTACAGGGCTGGGTTGGTTACTTTTAAAATGTATTTCACTACAGATTACAAAATGCATGCTTTAAAAAAGGTAATTTGTAACGGATTTCGTTAGATTACCGAAGTTTTATAACTTAATCTAAATACTTTAGAATACTTTGGAATACTAAGTATGTAACAGACACAAAAAAGGTAATTGACCCTTCGCGAACAGTTTGATTGACAGGCGATCTGACCAATCATAACCCCGAATCTGCCATTTTGTCCGTCAAAGCAGTCAAGGGAGTTGGTAGATTAACGTTGGTGATAAATTGTGTGTTAATAAATAAATTGATAGATAAATTGCGCTATTTATTGATTAAACTTCTTTAAAAAATGACAATATATTAACTATGAAACCGTTTCATTCGTTGTCAGTGTCCTCTTTGCTCCTCAATGTATTTTTCACTGCGTGAGAACATGATGTGTGGCGTGAGAGCGGGCATAGCAACAGTAACTAAAGTGGGCGGGGCTTTGCGAAGGGTCAATTGTGAGTTTTTATCTCACAATTCTGACTTTTTTTCTCAGAATTGTGATGTAAAGTTGCAATATATAAATATAAATTTTTAAAATGCATTTAATTTGAATTATATTATATATAGAAATTAAATGTATATAAATATATATATATATTTAAATTAAATGTATATAAATATATATTTAAATTAAATGTATATATATATATATATTATATATATTTAAATTAAATGTATATAAATATATATATTTAAATTAAATGTATATAAATATATATATATATATATATATATATATATATATTTAAATTAAATGTATATAAATGTGTATATAATTTCTTTCAGTGTGTATACTTTTGTTTAGTCTCCTCGTATCCATGTCTGTCTCAACATCTTGAAAGTGTGTTTGCAAAGTTGCGACATCAACCGAAAGTATTTTGCGCATATCATGGTGAGATTCCTTCTCCGCAGATAAGAGATGACCTCCACCCGTCGTCTATTGATTTGATTCATCCGTCTTATCTCCGCCGCATTCCCTTATTTGGACTGGCATGAGAAAGTTGCACCATTAATTGCATTCTTATGTTCATTAAGATTTAGAAATCCCAAGAATTTCAGCATTCCAGAGGCTTAAATATTAAGATTTTAGTTTTAACAACTGTGTGTTTGGTGCCAAACCGCTTTCAGTGGCCTGTGACATTCCTGAACCCCATCCAAATTCATCAACCTGCGTTTCTTGGAGGATTTCTCATGCCGTCTCTGTTATTGTGCAATCCCGGGAATAGATTATTGCACACACTTGTATACGCACTTGATTCTCAGAACAGGTGCTTATATCACCTGGAAGTTTCCTCCGAGTTTGATAATCAGTTTCTCATTGCAAAATGCATGTAAACATTGTCATGGCAACGCCCAACCTGATTTCCTGGCATTTCTTGCTTGGTTGCAAATGTTTTCAAGTAAATAAAATGCATCAACCACCATATTTCTGATGAAGTATGAGGTGTGATGGACTTCAGCGTTTGCGTCAGAATGAGCTCGAGGTATTTCATCATCATTCTGTGGCGTGTCAATGCCGTGACCTGATGACAGTCACCATGTTCTGGCTCAGACTTCTCCTTTCGTCACAGACCGTGGGAGTGAGTTAGATTTAGATTGTATTTATTTATTTTTTTTATGGTCTATTTGTGCCGCTGTGCCTTTAAGAAATGGTCCCTTTGCATGGTGTTTATACATTGGCTGACAATTTCTTACTTTTATTTCCACTGCCTGGACGAAAAAGTCACTGTTTGGATTTACGTAATTAATAAGTAATTGTGTTTCTAGCATATTATATGTTTGGCAACAATTCTTCTAACCCTAATTGGAGAGTTGCTTTTCAGGGAAATAAATGTTTTGATCAGTTTTTGCTCGATTTTGTCGTCAATGCAAGAGTCGAGCACTCTGTAAAGTCTCTTCCAGCACATCCCAGAGACTTGCAATGAGTTACGGTCTGCTGGACGCGCGTGTGAGCGATTCCCTTCCAAACATTCTTTCCCAGTTTTAACCCTGATGAGTGTTGGCATCGTCATCATGGAATATGGCCGTGATTCCTGCGTGGTTGTTTAAGACACGAAAATCTGCAGACTCCATCAGTTAATGATCCAATCGTACACTGAAGTATTTGCCTAACCACTCCTTTCCTGGTAAAAACAATTGAGTCTTCGTGAACAGTTTGATTGACAGGCGATCTGACCAATCATAACCCCGAATCGGCCATTTTGTCAGACAAAGCAGTCAGGGGAGTTAGTAGATTAACGTTGGCGAAAAATTGTGTCCTCACGTCTTTCCGCGCTTGAAACAACATTCCTTCTGATGTTCATTCATGTTTATTTGATGCTATAAATGAAGAGATGATCGCTTCACGAGGAGCTACAGCGATCTGTCACCACACATTAAACACACTAGACACTGTTTATTGATTAAACTTCTTTAAAAATTACAATATATTAAATATGAAACTGTATCATGTCTGTTGACGTATTTTTCACTGCGTGAGAACATGATGTGTGGCGTGAGAGCGGGGCATAGCAACAGTAACTAAAGGGGGCGGGGCTTTGCGAAGGGTCAATTGACGAGTCGAACATGTCAGTCTCTGACGCTTCATTTATTTAAGCCGAGACTTAAACTTCATTCCATAAAATGAGTATAATGAATAATTTATGGCTCCACCACGTTTTAGAACTACCCAAAAAATCAGAAATAGTTCACACTTGCGTTATCGCGTCAAAAACATTTTAAAGTTTGATTTAAAATGTTTAATTTTCCAGTAAAGGATACATTTATTGAGATTTGTTAAATTGAATTACTCCCTACATACACTTATTTTATTTTAATGTTTATAACGATATATAAAATTATATAACTAAAATATTTAATTGTGTATTACTTTTAATGTTATTGCTTAATGTTTAACATAACTATAAAATAGTTAAAAATATAAGCTAATATTAAATATTGTGTATTGTTTATATATTTAATTTAAATGTGTATGTTTACAATATATTATCAAATTAGTTTAATATGAAATATTTATATAATATATATATTTTTATATATATAATTTTTATATATATATTATTTTTTTTTTTTACATGTATATATATTTATAATGTCATTTTGATGCTTCAGAAAGAATATAGGTATGTAAATGATGGCCATGTGTTGAGATTCATCTGTATGATTTAAAGTTCATAAAGAGTCATTTTAGAAGTGTAGTTTCAGAAATCTTTTTTTGGACTGTGGAGGAAGTTTTGAGTTCTGCAACTTGAAGGTTTTTTTTCTTTTAGTGTGTCTGTCTGACTGATTTGGGCTAATTCGATCCCTCATGACTCACTTAAACTCTGATTTTACTGAATTCTTCCCTGTTGCAGTTTTTACACCCTGTTGAAATGGTTGTTACTCGTGTACACAGGATAGTTTTGGATTCACACAGACACTTCCTGACCGACGGTATCTTCCCATCCAGAAACGGTCCGTGGGCGTTCTGAAGGATGCACAAATAGATGCGCTTGGAAAGGTTGAGCGTTATCGCGAGGGCCAGCGCTCAGACTTTCCACAGTTTCAAAGGGCAGACGTGTTCAGAGATGGGCGAGAACTGATAGATAAACGCAGAGGTCACGCCGTCTGGTGTTTTATCCTCTCAGGATTACATGTTTTTGTTTCTCTCCAGTGTGAAAGACACTAACTGACCCTTCACAAACAGTTTGATTGACAGGCGATCTGACCAATCATAACCCCGAATCGGCCGTTTTGTCCATCAAAGCGGTCAGGGGAGTTAGTAGATTAACGTTGGTGAACTTGAATCACGTCTTGAAACAACATTCCTTCTGATGTTCATTCATGTTTATTTGATGCTATAAATGAACTAGTATGAAGAGATGATCGAGGAGCTACAGCGATCTGTCACCACACATTAAACACACACTAGACGCTATTTATTGATTCAACTTCTTTAAAAAATTACTATTTTTACTGTTTCATACGTTGTCAGTGTCCTCTTTGCTCCAGGATGTATTTTTCACTGCGTGAGAACATGATGTGTGGCGTGAGAGTGCATAGCAACAGTAACTAAAGGGGGCGGGGCTTTGTGAAAGCTCAATTGAAGCGCTTTATGAGCTTCTTCTAGTCTTTAATCTTGATTTGGTGTTGAACTTGTTTTGCACGGATCTGTAGTCCAAGTATTAGCATGTTTCTAACCCGTTGCCACATAATTCCGGTCCCCTTTTTTTTTGTTTCCCCCACAAGTGTGGTTTGACATGATCGCTCCATACCGTATCAATTCATTCCAGAATAAGTCTTTGATCATCTTGTGGTCTTCAGCCGCCCCTAAAATTAGACCCAGTGGCTCTATTGATGTTCTGAGTCAGTCAGTTAACTTTGATTCTGCTGACATTTGTCCTGATTTTTCCACAGTTGGAGGGAAGCGACGGCCGTGAGACATGAATGAAGTCATGATGAAAGTGTCTTTGGGGTCGTTCGTTATTAGTTTTCCATTAGAGAGGTGTGGGTTGAGGACGTGTGTGTGCTGATGAATAAGTTCCACGTCATCATGTGACCTCATTAGATTGTGCTGGATGATTAGGCGTCGTCTTCCTGTCTGTGCTCAGAAAGGTTGTGCACGTTTGATTCGCAGACATTCGATGATATTTTAGCGTGCAGTTTATACACTGTGCCTAGAAATCCTGCCAACGGCAAGTGCACCGTTTGTGAATCGAACTGCCAAACCTAGCAAGTCTGCGACGGCTTGTTGGAGAGGCTTGACCCTGGAAGAGGTGGAGAGCTTGTTCCCGCTCGCATCCTCAACCTAAACAAATGGGATTCTCCGGGCGGAGCGGTCATGCTCATGGAATTCACTGCTGTTTAATGTCCTTTAATCACAGCATCAAGCACAAGCCACCACGGCCTCCCTCTGAGATCAACACACATTCAGACTTTAATCTGCGCAGAAAAGCTCTGCGTAAACAAAGGCGACTGCTGCTTTTTCAGTTTGCTCATGTTTTTGGGTCTCGGTGAGGTTTTGCTGCATGCATAGATGTGCTTTGGACCCGAGTAATACCTTAAATTGTGGCTAAAATGATAAATAAATATTACAATGATTGTAAGTGTTTATATAGTGTGTGTGTATATGCATGTATAAATATATACATATTTATACATGTTACACATTATGGAATTTTTTTAAAGATTATTTTTGGGCATTTAAGAAAATAATAGTTGATAATGATGATATAATAATTTGGCCCAAGTAACTGATTTACATAACAGGATTATGCAATTAATGTTTATTTTTTTCAATAATTTGATAATTTTTCAATAATGATGATAAAAATAAAAATGATGATAAAAATAAAAATGATGATAAAAATAAAAATGATGATAAAAATAAAAATGATGATAAAAATAAAAATGATGATAAAAATAAAAATGATGATGATAAAAATAAAAATAATGATGATAAATGAAAATTATGATAAAAATTATAATAAAAATTATTTTATTATTATTATTATTATTAATACCTACTACTACTACTACTACTACTACTACTAATAATAATAATAATAATAATAATAATAATAATAATAATAATAATAAAAATTAGTATTATTATATAATAATAATAATTTATTATTTATTATTATTATTATTATTATTATTATTAATAATAATAATTGCTCAGTCATGTTGATATATAAATCAAGTGATTAGTAGAGATTTATATATAAAATAAATACAAATAAAATGGTAATAATAGTATTATTACATAGTCATATTGATATATTTGGTTTTTGGCCAAACATAATATTCATCATCATCATCATCGCATTTCAATGTAAAATAAAGAGCATTTAAGAAATTAAATAAAGATTAATCTATTAAAAGCTTGCTTATATTAGTGAGATATTGTTAGAATCATAATCATCATAATAATCAAATGATATTTACAGTAAAATTGCTGTAAAATTACAGTATTAATCTTAATTAATTTCCAAACGTTAAACAAGCTTTTTTTTTGGCAACATCCCGTTCATAAATTCCAGCAGAAGGTGCTTAAAATACAGTTTTGTTCCATTGTAATGTTTGCTTGCTTGTGCGTTTGTTGCCGGTAAGACCGTGTCGGGGATTTTTGGAGTGCATTTGTGAAGGACTTAGTCACACATGAGCTGACATCCAAAGCCGAAGTGGTCCGACTCGCTCAAGATTTAAAACTTCCCCTCTGAGAAATTCAGAGCAAATTAAGACGTCTGAAAGTGTTCCCAGGGCAAAGCCTGATGGAAAAGCGTATTATTAAAAACCCGTTTCGACTGTGGTCTCTCCGAGTGCCAGCTTCCCCACCAGAGAGTTGAAAGAAATTTGTACGGGCTGTTTTTGAGTAGCATTAAATTATGGTTTAATTTCGTGTATGTACGGTTCGTACTTTTTTTCAGTATCACGTTTAATCCGTTGTAGATTCATAAAAATGAATCGGAACGAAACAAACAATTTAGGTCGGTCCCTGCGGGTTGGATTGTCTCCTCTCATTATGTTTCGCTCGAGTCCGTTTGTCTCTAAATGATCTTTGGTTTGTCGAGCAGCCAATGGAAAAGCATCAGATGTTTCTGAGTCTGAGGTGGTTACCAGGTTCTCCTTTTATTTCCATCGCCGCCTCCCGTCCCTCCTGATGCCCAGAACAGAGCGTGTCTGTGATTCCCGCCGGTCAGCGGTCGGCTGTCAGATGCCGTATCTTCACGCTATGCAAACGGTAGCGGGAACCGTGCGGGTGAGCCAAAGGTTTGCTCGTCTTAAGTTGCAGCTCCCTCTGAGTTTTTCCTCCTTCGTTTTAAAACGTTCCCTCTTTAGCCTGTAGAAAACCTGCAGCAGCTCAAATGAAGGATTTTGGGAGCTCGAGGGATGAATTGCTGTGGAAGGGTTTGGGTTACGGCGTGACGGCAGTGAATCTCAGCCGTATCGGCGTGCGTTTGTTTCTTTCGCTTCGTAAGTGAAAGTTTTCAGGAGTTGTTCTGACAGGCAGCTGTGTGACCGGATCAAATGTTCAGGACGTGCTCTTCAGGCGAAAGACGGAGTTTGAGGCTCGGATTCGTCGACGCAACAAGGCCAAGAGTCTACAATCTAGTCTACTGATTTTAATTTTATTATTTCTGGGTCTAATTTACACTTTAATGGCTCACGGTGGAAGTTTTGTTTTACTAGGACTGTGTGGTTTAATTGAAATCGTGATAAAATTGCGAAGTGAGTGATTTCTAAACCATAGAAAGCATGATTTTTTTTTTTTTCCCGCCAACCCCTCAGTGTGAAATCTGAATGCAGCCTAAATCTAGGCCCTGTTTACACCTGGTCTTTAAGGGGATTTATTATGCCTTTTTCACTAGATGTAATATCAGTCTCTGGTGTCTCCAGAATGTGTGTGAAGTTTCAGCTCAAAATCCCCCACAGATCATTTATTATCGCTTGTCAAATTTGCCTCTATTTGGATGTGAGCAAAAATACGCCGTTTTTGTGCGTGTCCCTTTAAATGCAAATGAGCTGCTGCTCCAGAAGAGGGCGGAGCTTTAACAGCTCAACAACAACAAAGCTGGAGAATCTCACGCAGACAAAATGAGGAAAGTGTTCAAACTGATGGAGAGACTCAGGAAGAAGTTCCAACTTTTAGACGTTTCTGAACGGTTAGTGGATAAATTGATGTCGTTGCTGTGGAGTTGATCAACTCATCACTAGCATCATGTTCATCTTTTTTTCGTTGAATCGACCCTCGTTTGTGAAGCAGTCCGGCGTAAAATGACGGCATCAACAACACTCGACTACAACAACTCTTCCTCTTCTCTAAAGCAGCCCGGAATGGCCCCGCCCCCTTTGTTGAGTGTCCTTGGGGGCGGGGTTTATGTAAATGTTAGGATTAGTGATGTCACAAACCCAGGAGGAAGCTTGTTGTAGTTCCTACCAGCCGTTTATTCTAGTCCTTTAGCGATTTCTGTAAAGGAAAATATCTTAACTTTGCAGGTGTTGTTTCTGCTCAAACAGCAACATTACACACTTACTAAAGTTTAAAAAATCATAATCAAAGACCCTTTAAGATGCGTTTTGGTTGATCGGATCTCAAGTGGACGAGTGCAGACGGGGTCTAAAGCATTTTGAGCTTGTCCACCCTTGACCACTTCCAGACCGGACTGTTTTTAGTGTAGAGACTGTCCACTCTCCGCCTACTGACCTAATCCGTAAACATTATGGGAAGCGTGCTAGCTGGGATTTAAACTTTGTTGTCTGAAGACCCAAGTTCAGTTTGAAGTCAAACAAAAGTTCAAAAGATCTGAAAAAACTCCGCCCATAGTCCCTCCCCTCGATGAAATCGGGACAGAAGTGGTTGAAGGCGGACAAAAGAGACGGATTAAAACACCAGGTGTAAACGGGAATCTCATCTACGGTCCGATTGACAAACGCGTCTCTATCAGATGTAAATGCAGTCCTAGTGCGAGAGCAGAACCGTCAGTTCAAAGCACCGAAACGGGGAATGAATTCAAGGCAGAATAATAATAAATAAAAAATTAACATCCATGGTTTGGGAATATTTTGGATACAGGAAAGATGATGCAATGATAAAAGCCAAATTGTGCTGCTCTAAAAGTATAGCAAACCTGGAGCTCTTTCTTTCTCTCTTTTTTTTCGAAATCACAATTATCAGAAAACTCTCAATTTGATTTGTGGTCATTGTGGTCGAGCATCTGGACTCATCCCTCAATTTATTATTTGTGATTGATTTTTATTAATTTTGTCACACTATATATTGGCTTGTCTCTGCAGCTGCTGAGAATCCTCCGAGTGAGTGACCGCACTAGTTTTCCCAAAGTTATCCGACTCGCTCTCAGACGCAGAACTGATTTGTTTACACAAAGCCAGACTCTCAGAACTTGTTGTACTGGATCGGTGTTGAGCTGTCGCTGGCCTCAGGCTGCCCTTTAACACACACACACACACACACACACACACACTGAGGAACACACTGTTTGTATTCATGTCAAACTGACTGTATAAGAATAAGATAAGAGATTCATATCAGCTTTTGGTGTTCAGATGTACAGAATAACTGATGAAATTGCATGTTTCATTCAGAAATAGAAGTTTTGCATTAGATAAATTTTTATAAAAATAATAAAAATAATAATAATTATAATAATATAATTAAAAAATAATAAGATAATGATGAAAGAAATAAATGAATAATAAAAAAATAATAATGATACATAACAGATTAATTTTTTTTTTTTTTAAATTGGTGAGCATAAAAGACATTTCCATAAAATAAAAAAAAACACGAGCCCCCTTTTTTGACCAAAGTCTTGATTTTTCCTGGGAAAAAAAATTCCCAATATTTTTATTTTTGTTTTGAAAGATCATTGTAATAATTTTGTTCAATAATATTTTGATTTTTGAGGGGATTTTATGACACTATGCAATATTTATACAATTTTATTAGCCTTTTTTCCATTGAAACACTTTTAAAAAAAAATTCAATAAATGCAATATTTGGAATTCAAGTTTAAGGAATGCACTACACAAATCCATGTGCGGATTCATCAGGTGTCCAGGTTCATGTTCGAGTAGGTTTCCTGCCGGCAGTTCGGCCCACCAGCATGGCTCTTCCTGGACTTCCTGTCAAAGCTGCCATAGAGCGCAACAGTCAGGTTTCCGGAAGTAAAAACTCCCTTCCTTTTCTCCATAAGGAAGTTGATTTTTAACGATTGCTAAACTTACAAACTTTTAAAGACAGACATAATGTGATTTCAGAGGTTGTTAATGGTATATGCTTTTGTTGAAGTCATCCAGTCACATTAACTTTAAAAAAAAATAAAAAAATTAGCAAGTTTAACATTATTATTTTTATTTTATTATTAATAATAATAATAATAATAATAATAATTCATATTTATTATTTATATTTTTATATTATTTATATTTATATGATCAATTTATATTATTATTATTATTAATATTATTAATATTATTATAACATAAAAAATAATGATAATAATATAAATATAAATATAAATAATATAAATATTAATAATAATAATAATAATAATAATAATAATAATAATAATAAAAATAATAATAATAATTACAAATTTAATTGTTTTCTATTTGAATGTTTTGAAATGTAATGAAGTCCAGGAAGAGCCACACTGGTTGGGCGTAACTGCCGGAAGGAAACGTACTTTAACATGAACCTGGAAACCTGATGAATCCCAATGGATTTGTGTGGTACATTCCTTGGAGACTAAAAAGCAACAAAAGGGCTTCACTACTACATCACTAACCATTTGGTTTGTCTTTCCCTCTCAGAGTTCAGTGGCTCACAGTAAAGCCAGAAGCTGCTGATGCAGAAATCTCACATTCTTGCTTTAGAATCGATTGCATCACAGTTTCAGTAATGCGTCCCAGATACTGTCGTTCTGCCCTCCGTACAAATAGTGCTACCAGAACATGGAAAATGAACATGTACAGCAGTGTTTGAGAGTCCTTGAGCAAATATTTCAGGGTTGCTATAGAGCTCTCTTCTTCAATAATATTCTCAGTCACGCTGCATTTGAAAGCGCAGGAGAGCCAGAGGACGTGAGGTTGCCTAAAACAACCGTCGTCTGCACAGGTCTCTCCTGTGGTCAAAGTTTTAGCCGTCATTTACGTCTTCCATTACGTTAAGTCTGACCACACGAGCCTGCTTGGAGTTTTTCACCGAGCCTGAACCTGACGGAGAGCGAAAGGGGAATGTTTTTAGGTCAACGCAGGAAATGCTTCTCCCATCTGCATGGTTGCAAAGGTCAGATTCCATTGTTTGTAATGAAGCTGTGACCTTCGGGGGCCGATGTAAAAGAAGCAAACAATGCAACTGACGTCACGACTAAGCATTTTCTCTTTCTTAAAGTGAACCGTGTTCTTCCAGAGGCCGTTTTCTGGATCACGCCAACACTTCTGTCAACGTAATGATCGCTCTTTCACCGTCCCGATGTTCTTTAGACCCGTGCAGTGGGTCAGTGTGTGATTAAAGTTAATAATTTACTCTCCCAACATGCCATCTGTGTCGAGACTGTGCGATGATCTCATCGAGACTCACCGCTTGCACAACCACGCTCCTTTTAACCTCTTCATACACATTTTTCAGATGCTTTGACTCTGATGTCATTCTTTAATTCAAAACCTCTCTTCCATTTTCTCATTGTTCATTGCAGGCAGAAGCACTACCGATCACCTCTTTGGTCAAATTTTACTTTTTTTTGTTTTTTTAAATGTTTCGTCAGAATGGGATGACACTTAGTGAGTTTTGTTGCTTTGTGAACGTGCAAAAAAATCATGGACATGATTCGGATGTTGATCTGAAATTGTATTTTCTTCAATAAATGCTTTTTTAAAATATTGTATATTTCAATGGAAAATTGTAATATTGCAAAGTATCATAAAATCCCCTCAAATTTATGAATAATAATCTCAAAATATTATTTATTTATTTTTTTTTTACATTGTAATATTACATTGATTTTTCCTGAAAAAACAAATGTTTTTTTTTATGAAAGGTTTTTTATGCTCACAAAGACTCTTTTTTTATTTATTTAAAATAGTAATAATCTGAAATATTGTTTCAAATTTCAATAACAGTAAATTATTAATTATAAAATATTGTATATTCAATGGAAAATTGTAATAAATATTGCCAAGTATCATAAAATCCCCTCAAAATTATGAATGATAATCAAAATATTATTGATTTTTTTTTTTTTTTTTTTACTTCGTAATAATATTACATTGATTTTT
Source organism: Zacco platypus (assembly GCA_038088235.1). Taxonomy (NCBI): domain Eukaryota; kingdom Metazoa; phylum Chordata; class Actinopteri; order Cypriniformes; family Xenocyprididae; genus Zacco; species Zacco platypus. The sequence continues at coordinate 2,127,467 of CM076064.1, forward strand.
TTTCCTGAAAAAAAAATAGACTTTAGTCACACAAATGATTTTTTTTATTTTTTTTATGAAAGGTCTTTTATGCTCACAAGACTTTTTTTAAAATTTATTTAAAATCAGTAATCTGAAATATTGTTACAACAGTAAATTATTAATTATAAAATATTGTATATTTCAATGGAAAATTATAATAAATATTGCAGAGTATCATAAAATCCCCTCAAAATTATGAATGATAATCTCAAAATATTATTGAACAAATATGACATTGATTTTTCCTGAAAAAAAAAAAATAGACTTTGGTCATAAAAATGGGGCTCGATATTTTTATTTTTTTATGAAAGGTCTTTTATGCTCATCAAGACTTTTCATTTATTTATTTAAAATCAGTAATAATCTGAAATATTATTACAAATTTCAATAACAGTTTTCTATTTGAATACAATTAAAAAATAATTGTTTCCTGAGGTGTTTCATCATCATTACTCCAGTCTTCAGTGTCACATGATCCTTCAGAAATCATTCTGATAATCTGATTTGCCGTTCCAGAAACATGTGCCCTCAATTCGAGGCTATACATCAGTTTGAAGTGATTAGGCATCGACCGCTTCAGGAATTATGTTGAGTGGCTGCTACTTTTAAAAGGTCAAAAAGGTTGCAATGTGCTTCTCAGGCCGAAAGCGACTTTAAATTGCATTAACGTGGATCCTAAGAAAAATATGAAGAGTTCCTTCAAATCTTGACGTCTCGACTCTTGGTCAGGAGCCAGTGTTTCTGTGCTCGTATTGCCCGGTGGAAGGTACCAGAGCTAGTGTTTGATTTACAGTTCAGACATGTCTGGCAGATCAGGGAGTGCTGGGGATTTTTATGAGCGCAAATAAAACGAGGAAAACAAAGAATCCTATAGAAATGCAATCTGCTTGTTTGGAAGCGACCCAAAAGGCCAGTCGTCTTTCTGTTGATGTGTGTTTTCACTGCTGTTTGTCACCGAGCCGTAAGTCAAAAGATTTGCGAACGGTTGCACAGATTTCCTGCCTACTGTGTTATTTACTTTGGCTCGGCCGAGCCTGGATGACTTCAGACGTGTAAAAAAAAGCTTCAAAGCCTCTTTTTGTGCACCGAGGCAAGTTTAGACATTTGGACTTTTACAAAAGATTCGCTTTTCTTGAATGCGTTTGCTTTTTTCTTAATTTATCATGCTATTTTTATTGCAAGAGAAATTCTGTTCTAGTACCTTGAAGAGGGAAACCGTAGCGTCCGGGTTTCCGCGCATGAAAAAGGCCTTTTACGACCATGAGAAATGTCATTTGGGCGTTCAGGACGCCCTTTCTCAGTGTCACGGAGAGTTCTCGCCGGTTTCTACCTCCTCTCGTCTTTTATTCTTCGCCTCCAGCTCCTACAAAAGACACTTTCTGAGATTACACTCTTTCATACAGGAGCTGTTGTGTCCGGCTCCAGGCGGGAAACCCGAGACGGCCACCGGTTGGGTCTGCTTTTGCAGGTTCTCTTGTGCTACCGTTTGCAATAGCCGGCCAAGGATCTGCTCGGATACTGAGTTTTCTGTGCGTTTTATTGGGTGCTTTGTCATGCAATTGTTGAGCAGTAATTGAAGACTCTGACAGGAGAGTATGAAGCCAACCTGAAGAATTTCAGGTGAGGTATCGATTTCTGTTCACTTCAATGAAAGTGAATCGACCCGTTTTGTTTAACGGAGTCGTGAGATGCAATTTGCAAGCGAAAGTGAGTCATTTCCAATGAGAGTTTGACGTTTTTCAGAGTTTGTAGGTCACATGATCCTCCTCCTGATGCAGTGATTGGTTAATGTGGTAAACCTCCCTAGCAATTAACAAGCTTTTAGCGTTTCTATACGTCGTTCGTTTTACCTCGACGAACCGTTTCATGAACCCAAACTAGATCCCACCCAGATTTGAGTCTAGACAGGATTGGACACGAACGTAAATGGGAACTCAAAACAATAACTTAAAAGTTGTGGTAAGATTGTTCTCCTTCCTTCAATTTCAATGATTTAATAAGGAGCTTCTCCAGACACCTTTTGGTCTTTATTGAATCCCTCTAATTATACTCCTCCCTCAAAACAGTACTTTCTGTGTGCAATAGTAGCTGCTTGTTGCTTTGTAAACTTCACGCTTGGATGCTGGTTGGTGTATAGTCTGGTACACTCGCTCACTCGGTCAATGAATGACCTGAAAGTGACTCTGTGGTGTCATTTGACTAATTTTAGCCTGATTTTGGACTGTAAAAAAATTCTTGTTGAATCAACTTCCATAATGTGGTTCAGATAACTTAATATTTTGCATTTTTTGATTTTAAATTGGTCTCCATTGTATTAACTCAAATTTTTAACTTCAATGAACTTAAAATTAAGTTACACTGTTAAAAAAAAAAAAAAAAAAAAAGAGTTGGTTTATCTTATGCCATTACCACAGCGACACGATCTCTGTAAACGTACACGTTTTAACGCTTGCAAAACGCCACTTTTGCTTTTAAAATAAACCTGAGCTCCAAAAAATCGCTTTATTTATTTGTGTGTTAAGCAGAATCTTAGGAGTGGGCGACGAATCAATATTTATGAAAAATACGTTCACAATATCAATGATAAATTGATATTTAGCCTACATCTTTGTTGCTGTAAGTTCTGTTTAACTTGAAGAAATTACAACAAGTGTTACTATTGTAAAATTCAACCATAAGTTACTATAAAATGCATTTTTTGTTGTTGTTGTAAATTATTTTAATTTGTTCACATTTAAGTTGAAGGAATTCGTTCATTAGACACTAGGGATGGCCAGATACCACAATCAGGGCTGGGTAGGTTACTTTTAAAATGTATTTCACTACAGATTACAAAATACATGCTTTAAAAAGTCATTTGTAACGTATTTCGTTACATTACTGAAGTTTAGTAACTTAATCTAAATACTTTAGAATACTTTGGAATACTAATAAGTGTGAAACAAACACAAAAAAGGTCATTGTGAGTTTTTATCTCACAATTCTGACTTTTTCCCTCAGAATTGTGATATAAAGTTGCAATTGTGAGTTATGAAGTCAGAATTATGAGATATAAACTCGCAATATTGAGAAGTCAAAATTATGAGATATAAACTCACAATATTGAGAAAAGTCAGAATTATGAGATATAAACTCACAATATTGAGAAAAGTCAGAATTATGAGATATAAACTCACATACTAAATTCAGTTGCAAGAAAAAAAGTCAGTATTGCAAGTTTATATCTCCCAATTCTGACTTTATAACTTGCAATTATGAGTTTAAATCTCGCAATTCTGAGAAAAAGTCAGAATTGTGAAATGCAAACTCACAATTGTGAGGGAAAAAACAAATTGTGAGAAAGTTGCAGTGACGAGTGAATTATACAATGACTCACAAACAACTATCACAAAACATGAAAACAGTCAAACATGAACCTTAACTTTGTCACACTGTCAGAGTCAGAGAATCACCAATCGCTGTTTAAATGACATTAAAACTCAAAGTAATCACTTTGGTAATCTAAAACACTTTTCAGATGGAACTGGAATCTGATTACCACCCATTTAAAATGAAATACAGTGACTCAAATTTTGTATTTTAAATGCGTAACTAAGTTACTTGTATTTCGTTACTCCCCAACCCTGACCACAATCTAATACGATATTAAATCGATACTATACAGGGTCTAAATTTTGCGCATAATTGTACTCCATTCTCGCAGGTTTCGCGTTTACAAAGTGAGAGATTGTCGCAAATATTAATAAATGAATCAACCCAGATTATCACATCAAATCAGTAGTTTAAAAACTTTCTTGTAAAGTAATTTCAGCAATATTTTCTCTCTCCTCTCGATCATCGCGCCGGTACTATACAAGAGAGACGTACGACACTCTCGCGTGCATTTCAGACAACTGACTGAAATCTCCTGCCCAAGTCTTATAAACGTTGCAAATTTGAACATCCAAGAGATTTTGATTATGATTATGTGGATTTTAAATAGTTTAATGTTATGCGTCGTTACATAACGTTTGTAACTTTAAATTAACTGTAAGGATTTACTGTATTATTGGCTCAAACGCACGCTGGAGCTTTCGTGTTATCTGAAGCATGTGATCTCATACGTGCGTCGATCAGTGTTAAAAGAAAATAAATGTCTAAATTCGGTCGTTTGAATGGCGTACTGACCTGTCGATCTCGTTCAAGTCAGGATGGGCGAGTGACATTCTTTGCAAGGTTTGATGGTTCTTCATTTTTTGATAATCAACGTAATTCCAAATTATACGTTTACTACTTTTCATTATTAGTTTTAGGTGTGTTGAGTGCAATTCAACTGCTTTATCCGTCATGTTCCTCTGTCACATTTCGCGTCGGTTTGGATCGCACGCTGCCACCTAGCGGTGAACTTCAGAACAGCAACATATACCGAAATCGGCAAAATCATGATATCGTACCGTTTTAAATAAAATATATACCGTATTTTCCCAATACGGTATACTGCGCGACACAATATTTGTGTACTGACGTAAAAAAAAAATACGTGGAATGCGTTTCCTTCGCCATTATCGTATGAATATTGATTTTGAATGACTGTGAAAATGTTGTGATTTTAATATTAGCCATGTTACCTCGTGCTAGAATAAATTAAACGTAATCCGTGCCGCTCATAATGTGGTTTCCTGTCGCTGTATGTACCTAAACATATTAACTAGGTTATTTTCAAGTGGGGGGAAAACATGACCCTCAAGAGAATTATGAGGTGTTAAAAACTGCAAAGTGATTGTGTTCCAGGGTTGTTTTTCCGAAAGCAACCTCATGTCCACTGGTGTTTTTGCATCCGCACCACATCCTGGACGAAATCCTCGGATAACTCCACCAACAAGCCTCCTCTTTCCAGTCCTCATTCCGAGCGAGAGTCAAACAATGCGTCGTATAAACCATATGGTCTCCTCCCAGCAGTTAAGTGAGAACATCATCTGCATTTCCTGTAGAGGAGTGAGGTCATCGCTCCACACGGCGCCCCAGAAACACATGCAAAGGAAACTCAAGCGTTTCATGAATATGTAGACCTTCTCGGAGAGGACGGTGTGTCGTGTGAGCTGGACGCGGCTCCGCGCGCTCGTGCCACGCCAAGGGTTCTCAGAAACCCAGAGTTTGTGCTGAAATAAATATGAAAGAGAAATAAGTTGCTGTCAGCATGTGTGTGTGTGTGTTGGGTAGAACTCTTTTACAGCCTGAAACGAAAACAGTTACTTTGTCAACTTCTTCTTTGAAACTTTTAATTCAGTATCCTCTGAGAATATCTGATCCAAATCAATCCGTCACGGATCGGGATACTTAGTCAAAATTATGCACACTTGAATTAATGATGTTTATTTATTAGTGTTTGCATCTTTGATTTTTATTTTTCATTATGTATTTATTCAAATCCAATAGAATCTGACAATTGAAATGATTAATGGTTAAAGTAGACTAGCTGTGGAGGAAGCAAGATTTATTTAAAATGTATGAAATTAATTCTCATAATATACAATATTATAGTACATATCATTCTTTGTTTTAGCTGATGAATGAGTATCCATCTGCATTTCTGCTAATAAGAATTAATGTAATTAATGCATAAATCTTTAGGGGCTAAATATGAGTACATATACTGTGAAACATGTATTAGCATATTTTAAGTGACCACTGATGATTGGCTAAACTTTGTCTGATTGCTGAATGTTATGCAAATGTGGGCGGGCATATGTTAATGAGCTTATGGTTGTGCTGTTGTCAAATTTCTGAACTAGTGGTTTTGTAGTTTTAAATGTACATTTTAAATACTTTTACTTCAAACGACATGAAGAGAAATCCTATTTTTTTTTAATATATATAATTTATTATACTTAAATAAATATTAAAAATATAAAAAATATATATAAATAAATAAATAAAATATATAAAAAATATAAATAAATAAATAAATAAATAAATAAATAAATAAATAAATAAATATATATATATATATAATATAATTTTATTTAAATAAGTAAATAAATATCCTTTTAAAATCCATTTTCTATTTGTAGGTTCGTAATCTCATCCCAAAACCCGTGCAGTAATTTGAGATGAATGCATTAATGTAACGACTTTAAATAGCAGGTTATTTCATGCTCTTATGGAGTTCTGGTGTTGCGCTCCACAGCCGAGCCGTTTCCTCCCTCTGTCCGGATCTCAGAGCTACACAGTCCAGAGCCAGAAAATAGAGTAATCAGAGAAACCGCCCGCTAGAGACCGTAGTGTTGCCCACTTTCAGAGAGAGGAGGAACTGTGTGTGTGTGTGTGTGTGTGTGTGCGCGGATGAGGCTCTTTTATGTAAAGGCCACCATGTAATAACTTTATCCACTATAATTATATTATTTTTTCATATACAGTCAAAGCAAAATGTATTCAGACACATTTCACACGTTGTTTATTCATTGTAGTTGGTAGTAAAATATGAGAAGGACTCTGTTAAACTATTGGGGGGAAAAAATAACCTTCAGAGCACTTCAGCAAAACATGGTCGGGTCAAAGTGTGTGAATTTTTGGGAATAATGTCACTTTACTTTATTTTGCCATCCTCACTTGTGTAATGACCTGTAGTGTCCAGCACATACTAGTGAAAAAATATCAAATTATATCTAGTGTCTGAATAATTTTTTTTTGTTTGACTGCATATGTATTTCTTTTGTCCTGTATTGAGTAATATTTGTGTTTTCGTGAGATTTTGGGCTTTATTTATTTACCAATAATTGAAGAACCCACTTTTCATGATCCAATCACTTCCCACTGAATATACTATTGCTTTTAAAATTGCATCACTTTATAAAAATGAAGTGCATTGCAAATAATATTCATGTTAAGTATTTCTGATTAGATCAATGAAAACGAATGAAGTTCGGTGTGTGAAAGAGTCACTGAAGTCGGTTTGAACTTCTTTTCTTCTACTGTGGGATTTTTATTAGAGTCGAGCGATGGCAAGAGACTTGAGTCTCTTGAGAGTTTAACAAGCACTTTGGTCACATTAGTTTTATATATGAGAGTTTATTTTACACCACCAGAAACCGTTAATGATTTCATGCGCCGGCTCTGACACAACAGTTGGTGAGGGCTTCGGCCGTCTGGACGCGGCTCACTGGAGTGTTTTGGGAGACCTGACCGGACTGTTAATGGAGGGTCTCGGGTGAGCGTCTTTGTTCCCTGCTGTCTGTGATTGGCCGCTCCCGGAGGGGGCGGTCATGATCTCATGGGAATGGAATGTAGGTAGTGCCTCCCGTGTTCCCGTCACGGCCTTCTGCGTATGATGTCACTTTTGAGAGATGTGGCGACAGAACTCGGGCTGCTGCCAAATCCAGATCTTTATTGACCGCCACACACTTGTTAGTTCAAGCATTGATTGCCGTTTTCCTAATTGGGAACATGGATGTTTAATAAGCCTCTCTAACACGATTGTTTTATTTGCTGCGGTGTTGTTGTTGCTTGGAAGTTTTGCATTTGTGCATGTTCTTCTGAAAATGTAAATCTCTGCCGTCATCTCAAACGGGACTGCAGTGAATACAGGCTTAATATTGCAATCTGTGGAAATGCGGCGGGACTTTGCTCTGCCTAGAACAGCAGTACTTTCATTGCCGTGCCAGATCCTGTTTCATGCTGATCTTGTGTGTCAGCACCTTTAGATTAGACCTGACTGGCTTAAAACCTGCTATTTGAAGAGATTGAGCACGATTTTTAGCCAGTTTTACCACCTTTCTAGTGCCTGTTCCGGCAATGTTCTTCTGTGCAAAATGTTATGGAGTGCAGGATGAAACGCATGATGTCATGCCGTTATTATGCCTGGGCTCGTCCGTTTCAGACAATTAATTGTGATTAGTACTGAAATCTCAATGACTTAATCCGCTTTACTCATCCAACAACATTGAGTTTTTAATAATAACATTAATTATTTTTATTTTTAAATTTATTATTAATAATTAAAAAAAAATAATAATAATAAAATAATTATGAAATTTATTAGATGATGATTTTTAATTTCATAAAAGTAATTTAATAAAGATAATGAAGTATGTTTAGGACCATAAAGATCCTTTTTAATTTACTTTTTTTTTTTTTTTTGCACAAATTGTGATTAACAATTGTGCACAAACTTATTAAACGTTAATGAGTTTAAGCAAGTAATGTGCTTAATTATTAAATTAATGTAAAATCATTGTTTGATCCCAGTATGTTTTTCATAAAAATGAATGGCTCTTAAATTGTGCTTTTATTTTTCATTTATGTAAAAATTCTTTGTCTTTATTTCGTTTTTTTCTTTTTATATATTTATATTTATTATTATTATTATTATTATTATTATTATTATTATTATTTTATTATATATAAATATATTTTACAATTATTATATATATTTTTTTTACTATTTTATATAATGTATATATATATTTTTACTATTTTATATAATGTGTATATATATTTTTATACCATTATATATATCTTTTACTATTATATATATATTTTTTTACTATTATATATTTTTTTTTACTATTATATATATATTTTTTATACTATTTTTTATATATATGGTTTTATTTAACATTGTTTACTGCTTTTTTCTAACATGTTCTGTCAATGCATTCTGTACAAAATGATTATAGAATACAAGATGAAAGTCATGACATCATGCAGTTATGATTTTACAGGCCGTTTCAGCCAATGAATCATTGTTTAACTCGTCCAACATCGTCACCCAAGTTGGTCCATTATAGCATCTTTAGACAATTTGTAATACTTTCCAGAACGACGGTGTTCATGTACAGCATGTTGGACTCATGACATCATCACCCGGGAGGTAATGAGCCAAACCACAGGAAGTGAGCAATCTGAATTTTAATATGGATTGATAATGCTTTTGCTTCAAACTCCAAATTAAGGGCCAAAGTCGTGCTCTTGCGGAGGAATCGCAGGTGTCTCTGAAAAATGAAGTGTCTGCTATAAGCCACAGACACCGTCCTGCACATAATGAGGCTTTTTTTTTTTTTCACCCCATTGGAATTCGGCGTCCAACAAAGGAGGCTGTCTGCTTTATTTATGGATCTACTTTAAAAGGGCCACGAAACAAACGGCTCTCTGTTTCCAAGTGTTCCCGTGGCGGCTCTGTGATTTAATACATTCAACAACATTTAATCACTCTAAAACTGCTCATCACAGTGTTTTCACAGCTTCCCAAACTCCCAGATTCCCAGTGTGACCGTGGATGTGTTTATCTGGGAGGGTCGCTCTATAAGTCTTGGCTTCTGTGGATGAACGTCTAGCGTTTAGATGCTGCGCGACATAATCGTCAGTGGATAAATGCATGTTTTTACCTCTAGCAGTCATTAAAGCATTAGTTCACTTCAGAATTAAAGTGTCCTGATGGTTTGCTCACCCCCACGTCATCCAAGATGTTTACGTCTTTAGTTGAGGAAAACATTCCAGGGTTTTTCTCCATATAGTGGACTTCAACAGGGTCCAATGGGTTGAATGTCAGTTTCAGTGCAGCTTCAAAGACTCTACATGATCCAGACGAGAAACTAGAGAAACCATCGGACATTTTCTAAAAAAAAAAATAACATTCATGTACTTTAACCACGAATGCTCGTCTTGCATTGCTCTGCCACGCATTACGTAATCACGTTGGAAAGGTCCCGCGGAAGTACTGCGGTAGGACAAAAAATAATCCAACATTTTTACCTTTTGTAAAGGCTGTTTGACTTGGTCTTTTCACGTTCGCTTTGTAAACACTGGATCGGTACTCCTGCCTATGCCACGCGTGACCTTTCCGTCGTGATTACGTAATACACATCGCCGTGCAAGACGAGCATTTATGGTTAAGTATCATTTTTTTTTCTTTTTTTTTTTGGGAAGTGACCGATTGTTTCTCTAGATCAGACACTTATTCCTCATCTGGATCATGTAGAGCTCTTTGAAGCTGCACTGAAAGTAAACCTGTTGAACCCCATTGAAGTCCACTATATAGAGAAAAACCCCGGAATGTTTTCCTCAAACCTTCATTTCTTTTCGACTGAAGACATGAACATCTTGGATGACATGGGGTGAGTAAATTATCAGGAAATTAATCCTGAAGTGAACTAATGCTTTAATATCAGCTGATTTTAATGCTCAACAGATTATAAGTAACTTTGCAACTGCATTTCAACTGACTCCATTAGAATATTAATTTGGATTTGGGTTGGTAGAATAAGTTAAAACGAGTGATTTCCCCTGAGGATGGAGATTTGGCTGCTCCATGTCGTCCTTTCTTGTTCGTGTCACATCTCTATTTGTGGAAATGACGAGACCCGTTTGGGAATCCCTAGTTTGGGGAAACCCTGCCCTGGAGATGAATCGGTCCTGTTAGATACTGCATCGGTTTCATTAATTGTTGTAGTAGCAGACACAGAGGTCAGTCGTGTTTGTCTCTCCTTTTGTTTGAAACTTGGCCGAGAGTCGAGAGCTGCTTCCTGTTTACAGCGTCCAGGTGCGTGAAGTTCACTCATTGTGCTTGAATGCTTTTCAATTGAAGGAATAAAACGCAGCAGTTCGTTTCACTGCCATTCAAAAGTCTCTTCTGCTCACTGCTGCATTTATTTGATCAAAAATACAGATATTGTGAAATATTACAATTTAAAATACATTTGACTGTGTATTTGCATTGAACTGTTAATTTTATATCCAGTGATCAAAGCTGAATGTTCAGCATCATTACTTCAGAGTCACATGATCCTTCAGAAATCATTGATATGCTGCTCAAGAAACTTTTATGATTTTTTATTATTAATGTTAAACAGTTGTGCTTCATATTTTATGTGGAATCCGTAATCTTTGATGCGTAGTCCGACTGAATTCCTCTAAAATGGAAATCGATCTTGCAATTCGTGACATACATTTTGAAGGGGTGTTTTGGATCTGTCAGTTTTCAGTCATGATGAATGCAATTAGAAACATTTTAATAAATGTAAAGTTATCCGAAGTAGCTGGTGTTTTCAGGTGAAGCTTCTAGGATGAGTCTAAAGTCTGTGTCATTCTTGGTTTCGGTTTGAGGCATTGCTTTCTCTTCCATTGGTACTTTCTTGGTTTCATCTGTGTGTTTTTTCTGAACATCAGGTTTTCATCTTGGCCGTGATCCACGTGAAGAATGCGAACCGTGTGAAGACGGGTGACGGGGAGATCTCTCTCCATGTTTTGAAAGAGCTCTTCTGTAGTTTTGTCCGTCACTGTAAACTCACTTGAAGCGTGGTATTGTAGGAATGGTTTGATTCTTTTTGGCACTGCTATGTTCTCATAACATCGAACCCGGCCAAATGAAAGTTCAAGTTCTGTGTTCTCTGGATTTACGTGGTCGGGACACTTTTCCTGAAATCCCGTTGGAGCTTGTAAATCAGACGTTTTATAAGCGTTTTAGTGGGAACACTTGACGGAACTATTGGCGGCTCTTTATGAGCGCCGTTTTAACCGAACGCAGGCAGACGCAGAAGATTTATCAGGATGTTACACCTACATCCGGTTGAGTTGGTCTCGTCAGTGTGTCATGAGGACATGAGCGTCTGTGATGGTTGTCATTACACAGAACAGGTGTGTTCGTCTTGATCTAAAGAAACGCCTCTCTCTGTTGTTCACAGTAGCTCTTCACCTGCAGAAGGTTTGGTCGTGGCCTGCGGCGCAGGTGTGGTCTGCTAGTTTCTGAATGGAGCAGGAAACCCCTATTGAATTACCAGCAGCCACAACTTTACAACTTACACAAACACACACTGATGTTCAACAAAAACATCCCACGTCTCTAAGGAACCGCTGTCATTTGTCAATGAAACGACAGAATTTCATTTGCAGGGTAGCTTGTTGAATGGCATGAGATTTTAAGAGTCTTAAAATATATATATATATATATTTTAAGACTATTAAATAAATAATAAAAATATATAAATATAATATATATATAAAATATATATATAAAAAAATTATATAAAAAATATATTATATTTTATATTTATTTATATATTTATATTTATTTATATATTTATATTTATTTATATATTTATATTTATTTATATATTTATATTTATTTATATATTTATATTTATTTATATTTATATATTTATTTATATTTATTTATATTATATATAAATGTATATAAAAATATAATATATAAATATATATATTTTTATATATTTATATTTATATATAAAAATATAATATAAATATATAAAAATATAATATACTTATATTTATATATATATTTATAGTAATAAAAATGGTAATAATAAAGCAACACTTCACTTTAGTAAAAACTGATTTACAAAGTTTGATTTATGTATGAATGAGTTCAAACTGTTTTGTTATAATTATAACTCATATTTTAAATATTTATATAAATCTACAATATTCTATTTATCTTATATGATATATAATTTTATATTTTTATTGTTTTATTCACTTTTTCACCCAGCCCTAGTGCTTGTCATAAATGTGAGTGCTATGAGACGATAAGAGACGGATTGTCTGGAAACCGGTCCTGCCTCCTCCTCTTCCCTAGTGTTGTCTTCCGTTTGTTTTGTCTCCATGGTTACCAACACAAGCATTGAACTAGTTTTCTTAATCATTTATCTCGGAATATACAGGCGGATGTTGGTGAAAGGACGAGACTATCACCTGGATTCTTGGTTGATCACCTGTTTTTTTTTTTTTTTTTTTTTTTTTTAAATATTACTTGTTTTTAGTTTCAGTGATACTGACTATTTTCAGCTTGACAGATACTCAAATAATTCGATACTCATTTGAATTTCATAACATTGCTGCATTTCATTCCAAAACGAGGGGAGGGGAAATGAGTTTTTAAGCATAATGCTTTTGTTTGCGTTTTGACTTTTCCGAGTTAAACCAGGTTTTTTTTTTTCTTCTCTTTCTAATTACCCTCGCATCCAGATGTTGTTTTAATGACTCAAAAACCGCGTACATTTCGTTTAGTGCAATGCTTTACTAAAGCACAATATTTTATGTTTAAATAGACTATGTATATTATGTTTCTGCAGGCTGCAAGCGTTGAGGGAACAGAGATGTAATGTGGATACTGTATGACGGCTGTATGGGTGGAGTCTCTTGTGTGTTTGTAGGCCTCGGCGTTACTCCACTCTGGCTCAAACGCATTTCCAGATGTACTTCTTGCTCATGTGCCCGTTGTCAGACGGCCAGGCTTAACTTTGACAGGTTCAACTCATCTCATTTCTTTTGAAAAGTCTCAATGTACCATAAATTTCTCCTTTTTTTTTTTAGCTCAGTGGTCTTTGTTGAATCTGATCAAGGCTTATTTTCATATATGCTGGTGGAATATTTCCAAGATGTCTCCTTTATCATTCTGAATGTTCCCATGTGCCTGCCGGACCATCTCAACCCTTGTTAGTCTACGTCTTGTTTTAGCTCTTGAGAAGTGAATGGAAAACCTTAGATTTACCCCAAACCTTTAATAGAGGGATCTGAGGAAGCGGAGCATCCCAGTGGAGATCCGTGTGGCCCTCATGCTCTCTGGGTTTGTGGGTAGATGGTGTGTCTCTGAGGCTTGAGAAAGCGGCTGGTGTAATGGTTCGTTGGGTTTTGGGAGACCCGCCCTGAGGAAATCTGCTGCCTGTGCCTCTTTTTCTCACCTAATCTCATGGAAGCAGAACCATGGGAGACACGCCAGCAAGGGGAAAGAATGAAATAATGGAGCAATGATTTACAGAAGGTCACAGCTTTTGAGAATACGTTGAGGTTTTTGCGGTTGCGTGTGGCGTGCAGCAGGGTTACGTCCTCGGCCTCTTACATTTGGCAGTCAGAACGAGGTACTGCTCTATTTTCTTGGTTAATTGTCTTGCATGGTCACATTTGACCCCACAATTCAACGGGGCATTGTGTGCGTAATTGTCATGGAGGTAATCTTTTGCAATTCCAATTCGGATTTTAGTGTTTCTTTAACTGTAAATGTACAACAAATGTTGTTTTTAAAATGGCATAAATCACATTATAAAATGCAGCGTATTTGGTCCCTTTTTCATTACACTGCTATATTAATTTCTATTATTTAAAGGGGTCTTTGATTATAATTTCAATTAACTTTAGTTTGTAATGTTGCTGTTTGTTTGAGCAGAAACATCTGAGAAGTTAGGACGCTCAATTCAAAGTTATACAACCAACGGCTGGTAGGAACTACGATCGTCTTCCTTTCGTTAGTGACATCACAAACCCCAATTTACATAAACCACACCCCCAAGAATACTCAACAAAGGGGGCGGGGCCATGTTGGACCGCTTTAGGGAAGAGGAAGAGTTGTTGTAGTCGAGTGTTGTTGATGCCGTCATTTTACGCCGGACTGCTTCACAAACGAGGGTCGATTCAAGGAAAAAAGATGAACATGATGCTAGTGATGAGTTGATCAACTCCACAGCAACTACATCAATTTATCCACCAACCGTTCAGAAACGTAACGTCTAAAAGTTGGAACTTCTTCCTGAGTCTCTCCATCAGTGTCGACTCCGGTTTGAACAATGTAAGGATGAACACTTTCCTCATTTTGTCTGCGTGAGATTCTCCAGCTTTGTTGTTGTTGAGCTGTTAAAGCTCCGCCCTCTTCTGGAGCAGCAGCTCATTTGCATTTAAAGGGAAACGCACACAAACGGCGTGTTTTTACTTGCACCCAAATCGGGGCAAATTTGACCAGCGATAATAAATGATCTGTGGAGGATTTTGAGCTGAAACTTCACACACATTCTGGAGACACCAGAGACTGATATTACATGTTGTGAAAGAGGCATAATAAATCCGCTTTAACAGTACATGCCATTTAATTTTTGCATAAATGCAAATAAAACACAATTTTGACATTTGAAGAGTAGTTCAGATCAAGTTCATCCACCCTATAAAGTTGATGAACTGCAAAACACTCAATATTTACATGCATATCAATCTCAAAATGAGACGTATAAATTGTAATGGTGCTGCTATAGTTTTATGGCCATTTTTAAAAGCTGTAATTTGATTCTCAGTCAACAAAAATTTGATTTGACCTTCAGAATCCCGTTGTTTGATGACCAGCCCTTCAGGATGACCGTGACTCCTTGTAATGTGAGGGAGGAACCGGCTACAGCTGCTCTGATCACAGTTCTTCAGTTTCATAAGCGTTTGTTGATCTCTCCAGGCCGGTTCCCAAGGAGATATCAATAATAAAGCTTCTGGCACCAGAAGCTCGTGTCTTATATCGAAGTCTTGACCATACTAATTCTTGAAACTTTGTAAATGCATTCATGAAGAACTTTTAAGCTTGTTTGTTAGAACACACCGCTCCAGCCGACCAATCGTGCTTCTCAGGAGGAGGGGTTTCATAGAGACAGGAAGTAAACGGAGTGTTACTGACAGACTGGGAAGAGAGGAGCTGCAACAATGGAGGATAATGAACATTCAAGCATGTAAAGCTGTTCTTGTAGAGCCGAAAACATCAAGGGCATAATATGGCTTCTTTTAGTCCAAGTTTTGCTTGTTTTTCTTGGTAAATCTTCAGTTTGTACTAATACTGTAAGTGCACGTTTACGGTCTTTATTATTATTTTTTATTTTTTTGTGCGGTCCAGTTGTACTGACTCATTCATGGGTGTAGCATGCGATGATCGGTTGTGTATTCTCGTAATTGGATTATGTCAGTGTTTGGATACAATTTTGGACACCTTTTGTAATCACGGTTTTTAGCCATCTGTTTGGATTTATCCTCATTGGATGTCATCCGGTTGGAATGAGTGTTTCTGATAGTGAGACTAATGGAATAGCGGGATCAGCTAACAGATGTGTTGGTGTGTTTCCAGGCGCTTGGCTCAGCCGGTTATCTTAAGGAGTTTTAAAGTGACAATCTCGGATTTCCTGTCATGTAAGAAATGCTTGTAGTATTCTTCTGAGCGGGTCCTTCCCAGCTCGTTCAGGCAGGATTTTCCTTGACTTCCTGGTCTTTTTAGTGATTCTCCTCAACTGACCTCCTAGAAACAGTGACTTTCCCGGATGACGTTCAGTTCGGAAGATGTCATTGCTGTATCATCACTGTACGTTTCAATTAAGCCCAGCGTTTAAATAGTGTGTGTGTGTGTGTTTGTTTTCAGTAACTTTCCAAAACTTTCCGCTGCTCATCTATTATTCATGAAGGAGTTTGATTGAAGCTCCTGCTGTCATGGAAACCGTCATTCTGCTGTTCCCTGAATGCAGACAATCGGCCGTCGTGTTGTTCTATTGTTGAGTCCTCCCTGTGGCGGGGGTCTTTATGGAGATCCCATTAAGCAGGAACCTGGTGAAGGCAGGAAGGGGGTTTTGTTCAGCGCTGATGAATTATGCCCAGCCGTGGCCGGCAGTCCAGAGATGCACGGAGCCCCTGTCTGGCACTGAGCTTGTTTCCAGCCTTCTCAAACCCTGCCAGAACATTCCACCCGTCTGTCTCGTCGTACCAGTGGCGGCATCGGACTGATCCGCATGGCCATGTGGAGTTTAAAACGGTCACTGGGTCAATCCATGCATTTATACTGCAAACTGTTATAGTTAACACAACTTTGAGGAATTAATACCTTTTTAATATCTCCCACTCGCTGTATCTTTTTTTTATATATATACATGTATATTATAGATATAGAGAAATTTATACATTTAGACAAATATATTTTTTAATATAAATAATTAAATATATATATATTTTGCACATGCACATCCATGTTATGTTAGTAGAATGTATATAATATAATGCATTTAATTTAATATAATTTAAGTAATAAAATTTATTATATACTGCTTAAATAAAATTATATACATTATATAATTTATACATATTATAATTTAAAAAATAAAATTATATACAATTATACATTCATTATATATATCATTTATATCATATATATATATATATAAAAATAAAATCATTAAATAAATAAAAAAAATGTGTATATATATGCAGTATATAATACATTTTTTAATATATTTTTATATGAATTTTATAAATGCTTATTTATATTTTTATTTAAATCACGGTGTATGATGTTAAATCAGTAAGGTGTACATTAACTTTTGGTATTTATTTTGTATATATTTAAAAAAACAAAGCAAACCTGAATGTGAAACTGCAACTTTAAGCTAGATTAGTTCTGTTTCTTGTCAGATCTTTGTCTTCGCTCCTGTGTGCTAAAGTTCAGCTCCATTCCTGATGTTTGCAGAAGAGGCTGATAGTGCAGACGAGGGAGTGGCACGCACACACACGCACACACACGTCAAACATATCACGACGAGTCTGAATTGTTGATTTCTGGAGTGTTAACTATCACTAACAGCTGTGATTCCTGCTGGAAACATTTGCTTGTCTTTATTGGAATAGTTTCAAGTGTGCTAAACCCTCTTTTCCTCTGTGCTCACTGCTGATTGGTCACTTACCATACTGAAACTGAACGCTAATCTTGTTTGTATTTCTTCTGGAGATGTTGCAAGATGTTTATTTCATATTAATTCCTTTTACCCGTTATATATGATCTGATTATCCAGATATGCCACTGATTGGGTTCCAGTGAATCAGATTCACTCCCTCTCTGACGGGTGTAATATTGTGTGTCCAGCTCCTCAGAAGTCAAATAACTCTCTTTGCAATGGATAAAATGCGGAGTCATTTGCAAACATGCTACACCCCCCATTTATCTACTTATTAGTCAAGTCAGTGTTTGCTTAGGCAGAGCTTTACTATTATTATTGGTCATTACGCACTGCAGTGTTCCTGACGCGTTTACAACCCTAATACATCGAGTCATTAGTGTGCCTGTATTCATTTGATCACCTTTATTTTATTTTGTTTTTATTTGATTTTCACTTGTTTTATTTGTTTAATTTAATAGATCATTTGTTTTATTTTATTTGACTATTTATTTGAATGTTTGTTTTAATTGTGATTCATTTTATGTATTTAGCCAAATAGGTTATTGGTGGTTTATTTTTGGAATTTGTTTCATTTATTTATTGTCTTTATGAATGATTTTATTCAATAATAATAATAATTAATTAATTAAATAAATAAATAAATAAATAAATTAAATAAATATTATTTTTTATTTATTTATTATTATTTATTATTTATTACTACTATTACTACTTCATTTAACCTCTTTTCTGTCTCTTAACAGACAGCAAAGCGATTGTGGACGGAAACCTGAAGTTGATCCTTGGCCTAGTATGGACCCTCATTCTCCACTATTCCATCTCTATGCCTGTCTGGGAGGATGAAGACGATGACGAAGCCAAGAAACAGACACCCAAGCAGAGATTGCTCGGCTGGATCCAGAACAAAGTGCCCGACCTTCCCATCACTAACTTCAGTCAGGATTGGAGGAACGGGAGGGCTCTGGGTGCTCTGGTGGACAGCTGCGCTCCAGGTGAGGTTTCGGAGCTCGTAATGTAGATGAGGGTGAAGGTGTTAGTAATGCAAAGCGTTTCATTCGTGCAGATATTGTTGTTTATTGGACACCTGGGTTTGTTTGATTCGGTTTATCTAGATCCCCAAAACATCTGCGAACACGTCCAGAACTGTGTGCGGCGCATTTGTTTACAACGTTAACGTTTTATTTGTGATTCAGTTGAAGAGGACCTTTTAGTGCATGTTTTCTTGTTTTATGATCGTTAGATAAGTCTACAAAAGCTTCAAATTGCAAGCTTTGTAGTGTTCCCGTCACGTTTAGTACGTATATTGCATCATTAAAGCTGTTAAATATTGCTTATGCTTAAATTCCTTGTCCTTTTTATTTTATTTTTTTAAGGCCTGTGTCCTGACTGGGAGATCTGGGACTCAGAGAAGCCAGTGGAAAACGCCACGGAGGCCATGCAGCTCGCTGATGATTGGCTGGGAATTCCACAGGTGAGCCCGTGACCTTTGACCCCTTGTGCATCAGGATGAGATTATTTAATCAGCAAGAAGGCGCCACAGATCTGCGACGTGTGTCACCAGTACTGTGAAGGGTGTGATTGGACAATAACACAATTTTCCTCCATTCCTGCTCCCAGCTCAATATCATCAGATAAGAATAAAGGGCTTGTGTTAGGTGTGCACACACACATCCATCAGTAATAGCCGCTCTGTTTGCTACAAAGTTAATATGATACTCGCCACACCTCAATCACTCCTCTGCAAACACATGTTGCTGATCAACTTCAGTTACATCTGCGTTCTTTTCATTTTCTTTTTAATGTAGTGTATGAAAGCCGTTTGTGAATGTAAAAGGTCTGCAAAGACGATAAATAAAATGTGATGGAGTTTAGAATCGATTCTGAACTGCTAAAACAAGTCGTCATTAATTGCAGTCTCACTTACACCTCCAGCCTATTGGCTGCATGCAAACATCTACTTAGCCCCGCCCTCAAACGCTGTAGCTGACACTGGATGTTTTGCTGGCGGTCTTCATGTCGAGATGCTGTTTCCTGCTCTGTGAAAGCACTTTGCATCACTTCCAAAAGATGAGATTGATATGTTAAACCCGACGCCGTTTTGAGGAAAAACTGAAATTCGGACATGGTAATGGGCGTTTCATTTCTGACACGTGCTGTTAACAGCCGGCCAATCACAATAGACTGGGCCTTCTGACCAATCAGAGCAGAGTAGCTCTCAGAAAGATGTTTTCAGGAGACTGAGTGAGGGAAGAGCTGATGCTGAAATATACATTATATGAAAATTAAAGTGTCCTTTTTTTTTTTTTTTTACCTTGAATGCATCTAAACCTATAATAGGAGACTCCAAATTATGCACTTTAAATGCATCCACGTGTTCTGGCCAAAATCCTTTGTTATATTTCCAAATATTCTGCCTTTTGATAGGAAAATGCTTTAAACTACTCTTATGCTACAGTTTTTGATATCCAGTTCAGAAATATTGTATGGTAAGACATATTTGTACAAATATGCATAAATAGAAATCATCATAAGTTCAGTTTCTATAACTGTAAAAAGATTGTGTTTTGATGTTGTGAATAAAACGTTTTGCAAGAAAATACTCTCAAACTACTATAAAATACTACTAAAATGTCAAACCCTTTCAGAAGACTTTCGTTCATCTTTCGAACACATGAAATTGAATTGTTTGTGAATAGACTTTCACTGCAGAAATCGGATTTTATTAAAAATATCTTCGTTCCAAAAATGAACGGAAGTCGGTTCCTCCAGCACTTTTCCTCCAGTGTAGTAGCACACCAAATGTCAAGCCAGCTGTTAAAGTGTTACTACTCTTCAAGAATCGACATGCTAGTCTCTTACGGTTTGCTGCTCATCAAACCACGAGTTTTTTCTTCAACACTGTCTGTCGTTCCAGGTTATCGCTCCAGAGGAGATCATTGACCCCAGTGTGGACGAGCAGTCAGTTATGACGTATTTGTCACAGTTCCCGAAAGGCAAGCTGAAGCCCGGAGCTCCCCTCAAACCCAAACTCAATCCCAAGAAGGCGCGCGCATACGGGCCAGGTGAGACGTTTGCGGGTATTCCTGTTCTTTAGGTTTGCACAGAAACATCTAGCGTTAACGATGAAACACGAATGCAGATCTTTATCACACCAGAGTTTCAGGTTATTGTAATTCTCATGAACCTTGTCAAATTTGACTGATGCATCAAGAGAAAGTCTGGCGTAACACTCCATTCACGTCTTCTCATGCGGTTTCATTAATGTAGCGTGAAGAGATGTCTCCTGCTTTGAGTTTGGTCGTGTACGTTAGGACCGTGTGAATCAGCACAGCTCCGTCAGGCTTTGTGCAGGACTGATGGAAATGTGCCTCTTACCTGTTGTAAATTTTGGCTTGAGCTGTAAAAACGGTGGCTAATGAGTTTAAGAGTTATGATTCTCACCCCAGAGGTGACCTCTACGAATTTACAAAAATTAACCTGTGGTCTTGGGGAAGTCTTCACCTCTTGTTTTTGAATAACCCTATAATTTAAAGCAGAGAATGAAAATGTCACATTTATGTTGTTTCCATTAAGTGAATTATATCCTTTCTAAAAGCACTGCAAATAAAAAGCAACACGGTCGCCCTTGTTTCCTAAATCACATGTTCCCTGTAGAGGACTTTTGATTTCGGTGGTAAATTGAATCACTGTTTGGAAATAATGTATTTTATGAGCTCAGAGGGCCGCGTGTTTGTGGGGTTTTGTGGTTTCCCTTAAACTATAAACGGAGTATTTTTAGACCATTACGTTTGCGCTTCTGAGGTCAGTTTTCTGACAAAAATGAAGGTGTTGAACACAAACCAACATCTGCTGATATCTAATATTTGTGTTTCTTTTGTGTGCATAAATTTATGCACCAGGTAAAAGATTAAATACAAACTATTTTGCCCCAGAATATTTTATTTTTTATCCTTGAACGTTCAGAAAACACATTTTCTCCATATTTGACGTTGCTGCGGCTCTTGTTTATTCTCATCTGTTGCTTTTAAATGCTTTAAAGCATGATGAATTCTGATTGGTTGTCAATAGTTGGGTTCCAAATGATGTAGTACAAAGTATGCACTTGTGCACTGCGTAATTAAAGCTGCGACAGATTCCAGGTTCCACTTTTTTTCGGTTAAGTTCACCGTTTCTATTTGGAATGTTCACGCACTACTCGCACTATTTGTGCTACAAAATGGCATAGTATAGTGTGTAAGTTATGTGAATTGTCTCTAAAAATGTTTTAGAAGGCCATTATAGACCTGAAATGAGTTGTTGTGTGTTGGCAGGTATTGAGCCCACTGGTAACCGGGTGATGCGTCCGGCCGTGTTCACGGTGGACACCTTCAGCGCAGGTCAAGGACAGGTCATGGTCTATGTTGAAGACCCAGAGGGCCTCAGAGAGGAAGTCAAACCCGTGCTTAATGAAGGCAAAAAGACCTACAGCGTGACGTACATCCCTCAGGTCATGGGACCGCACAAGGTCAGGATGAAACGGTCAATCTACAGCAGTGGTTCTCAAGATTTTACTCCAAAGCCCCTGTCCGGTTTTTTTTTTTTTTTTTTTTTTTTTTTTTTTTGTGATTTACTGTTTATAATTTAGCTAAGAATATACAAATGCATGAAAACAAATAAGAAATGAACACTTTTATACAACAAAGAAGCATTGAATTGATCAAAAGGGACAGTACAAACATTTCTAAAGTTTAAATTCATCAAAGAATCCTAAAAATAAGGTCTAGGTTTCAATAAAGATATAAAGCACAATTGTTTTCAAAATTAATAATAGCCAGAAATGTTTCATTAGACTGATTTCTGAAGGGTCATGTGACTCTGAAGACTGGAGTAATGATGCTGAAAATTCAGCTTTGATCACTGGATATAAATTACATTTTACAATATATTTGCATAGAAACGTTTTTTTTAAATTGGGATAATATTTCACAATATTACCGATTTTACTGTATTTTTGATCAATGAATGCAGCCTTGGTGAGCAGAAGATTTTCTTTTGTAATAAAGTCGGACTGTTTTTACACATACGCCTTTATGACTATGATAAATACAGGGCGACTGTTTCCATTCATTTTTTCTGTGAAATATAGTTTTTTTTTGTGTGTGTGCAATCCTCAGGTCACTGTGCTTTTCGCTGGACAGCAAATCCCAAAGAGCCCATTTGAGGTGAATGTGGACAAAGCCCAGGGAGACCCCACTAAAGTCACGGCTAAAGGACCCGGATTGGAGCCGTTGGGCAACGTTGCCAACAAACCCACATACTTTGACATCTACACTGCAGGTCTGACATTTCTGACCTGATTATGGGATTGTTTTCTTAAAGAAAATAAGTCTTGAAGCCGCTCTACTCTGTGTTAATCAGGTGCCGGCGTGGGCGACGTGACGGCCGTCATTAAAGACCCTCTGGGTAATAAGAACACTGTGGAGGCCATCATGGAAGACAAGGGTGAAAGCGTCTTCCGTTGCACCTACAAACCGATGCAGGCTGGTCCTCACGTCATCAACATTACATTTGGAGGCATCGCCATTCCGAAAAGTCCCTTCACCGTCAATATCGGACCAGGTACTTTACCCGAGCATGCATCTGGTTAAACGCGTACTGTTGAAGGAAATTGCATAGTTTATTAGTGTTTTTCATTAAACATGCTCTCTGGTGGTTGTAATTGTACAGTTAAGTGAATTAGCGCTGTGTTTTAGGCTCTCAGACCTGTGGATTGCCTCATACGGTTGTGTTATTGCTGCAGGAGAGACTCTGGTAATTGCATGTAGTTATGGGGTTCTGCAGAGCTTTTACACACTATAAAATGCGTGTAAAATAGCCGCAGTTCACCAGCGCGCTCGTTTGTGGTGTGTGTGATGCCGCCAGCTTCTTTAAAACTGACCCGTTGTGCCATTTAAGGTCAGGTTTCATTTCCACCCCTTCATTTCGATTATCTCTTTGTCCTAAGAATGTTAGATTGTCAGTTCGGTTCTCAAGTATTGAACACAAACGCCGCTCAAATATTATGGTTCTATTCATGTACCTTTTTTTTTTTTCTTGCATGACTTGTTTTAAATGGGACTTCTATGGAAGATTGTTTCTGATGAGAAATAAAAAAAAGGTAATTGCGACTTTTTATCTCACAATTCTATCTTTTCTCAGTTGCGAGTTGAGTCAGAATTGTGGGAGATAGTAAGTGGAAATTGCGGGATAAATTGCGGGATAGATAGTCGGTGGAAACTGCAGGATAGATAGTCGGTGGATAGATTGTCAGTGGAAATTGCGGGGATAGATAGACGGTGGAAATTGCGGAATAGTCAGAGGATAGATTGTCAGTGGAAATTGTGGGATAGATGTGGAAATTGCGGAATAGTCAGAGGATAGATAGTCGGTGGAAATTGCGGGATAGATAGACGGTGGAAATTGCGGGAATAGATAGTCAGGGGATAGATAGTCGGTGAAAATTGCGGGATAGATAGACGGTGGAAATTGCGGGAATAGATAGTCAGGGGATAGATAGTCGGTGAAAATTGCGGGATAGATAGACGGTGGAAATTGCGGGAATAGATAGTCAGGGGATAGATAGTCGTTGGAAATTGCGGGATAGATAGACGGTGGAAATTGCGGGAATAGATAGTCAGGGGATAGATAGTCGGTGAAAATTGCGGGAATAGATAGTCAGGGGATAGATAGTCGGTGAAAATTGCGGGATAGATAGACGGTGGAAATTGCGGGAATAGATAGTCAGGGGATAGATAGTCGTTGGAAATTGCGGGATAGATAGTCGTTGGAAATTGCGGGATAGATAGTCGTTGGAAATTGCGGGATAGATAGTCGTTGGAAATTGCGGGATAGATAGTCGTTGGAAATTGCGGGATAGATAGTCGTTGGAAATTGCGGGATAGATAGTCGTTGGAAATTGCGGGATAGATAGTCGTTGGAAATTGCGGGATAGATAGTCGTTGGAAATTGCGGGATAGATAGTCGTTGGAAATTGCGGGATAGATAGTCGTTGGAAATTGCGGGATAGATAGTCGTTGGAAATTGCGGGATAGATAGTCGTTGGAAATTGCGGGATAGATAGTCGTTGGAAATTGCGGGATAGATAGACGGACTTATTGCGAGTTTCTCGCATCTCTGAGGAAAAAGTCAATTGCATGACTAAACTCACAATTGCGAGAGTTAGACGAGTTTAAATCTCTCAATTCTGAGAAAAAAGACAAAAAATCTGACTGTACAAAAAGAAATGGTATTTTCTGTGCAGTCCCAACTACATTTTGTCTATTTTCTGCCTGTTTGTACATGGTTCCGATGTGGATCTGTGCGTCACTAAAAGCTTTAAACCTCGTAAAACACCAAATTCCTTTTCCCTGAAACCGCTTTTCCGAAGCAGGTAATGTGCAGCGGCTCTGTTTTAACAGAACTGTTGACTTTAATTGATTTTCCTGTGTTCGTTAAACACTATCATGCTGCTGATTTCACAGGCTTGTTTTTGCAATTTGTTTTTAATGTTGCTGTTCAAAACCGAACAGTGGAAGCGTTGTTGAATCCTGTGATGTGCATCGGATGACGACGACTTCTGCTTTAAAACAAATGCCCTGCGAGTATTATTATAAATTATTATTATTATTGGCCAAATTGTTCAAGCACAGCAAACCCCTGGAGCTTTTTTTATTGTTTATAATTTTTTTTTTTACAGAAATTCATGTAATTCATGGTTGTGTAGTTATTGTACAGACAGTAGCTTTAGTGTTCCCTTTGGATGCTGTAGATCTTTTTTTCAAGCGATTTGTAGTGGGCAGGTTTTGATAAGTATGACCTCATGAACCTGAACGAGGAAATCGGCCACATGTGCCGCAAACAAAATGAGACCCACAGGAACGGAGCTTATGCAGATATTTTTACTATTACAGCACAAGATGTTATTTTAGGACATTTCACAAGCATAAATTCATAAATCCGTTGTGCACACGTTCGAATACTTAACCATGCTAGGAATAAAATAAAATCTTTCTTCTGGAAATAGAATTAAAATACACGCATATCCTCTGCAGCTGGAACGGTTCCTTCGATGTTATTCAGGTTTGTGCTTCAGACTGGGAGTATTTTTAGAATTTAGGATTTAACATCATCATGCAGCAAGTCTATATTTAGGTCACAACGGCCTGTGTTTTAAGCTCTGCGTGAATGAAGCTTTGTGTGTCAGTGGCACTCGGCTGTCCCGCTCCACCCTGATTCACATCTGAAGCTAATGAGAGAGCAGAACGGGGATCGACCTCATCGCCGCGGAGTCTCTCTCGGTCCAAGATGCTATTACACTGAATGTGGGTTTTGGCTCGCTCTCTGTGGACACTATTCTGGTGTTCTGGAAACATTACAGGACTTCATATTGTATAATGGTAGGGTAATAGTGGAGTGTTTAATTGTATGTCTGGTATTACGCAGAGGGATTTTTCATTCCGCGGAGCTTCAACGGCAGCTCTGAAGGCTTAGATGATGTCTGAGGGACGGCTTTTGCAGGGTTTTGCTTGATTTGATCTCATACCACTTCATATTTTAAAATATACAGACGTGCCAAGATTGGATTTTCTTTAACCGCATTCTTTTAAAGAAAATTTTAAAGAAATTATATTATAGAGAATATATTCTTTTTTTATACTGTATTATTTCTACTAGATTTCATTTTATATATGAAATATACTAAACTTAAATGTGTATAATTGCATATGTATTTTTTTGCAATGCTTAACTTTACTATTAATTTATTACACTTTTTATATATATATATATATATATATATGTATGTGTGTGTGTATTTATATACAAGTAATATATAAATATACACGTATAATTTAAAATTAAATTATACTATATACCGTACTTTTTAAATGATAATATCAAAGAACATGCATTATATAAACGCATACAAGTATAAAATAAGTATGATTTCATAAGTATGAAGTGTGTGTGCTATAAATATATACATTAAATATATACACTATAAATATACACATAAAATATATACACTCTAAAAATATATATGCTAAATATATACGCTAAAAATATATATACACTATAAAATATATACTCTATAAAATAGTTAAAAACATAAATTTAATTTAAATGTAAATATTGTATGTATATGTGGATTTTATGTGTATATACACACACACACACACACACACACACACACACACACACACACACACACACACACACACACACACACACACACATATACACATATACACATATACACATATACACATATACACATATACACATATACACATATACACATATACACATATACACATATACACATATACACACACATACACATATACACACACATACACATATACACACACATATACACATATACACACACATATACACATATACACATACACATACATACACACATACACACACACACACACACACACATACACACACACATATACACACACACACACATATATACACACACACATATATACATACACATATATGTGTGTGTGTAAAAATAACACTATATATAATCACTTTTTTTATTTTAATGAATTATATTTAAATTATACTATAGCAAGTACTCGTACACAGGTCTAAATTTATACACGGATAATTATAAACGTAAATCAAATGTATAACTTGTTTTTGCACATAAATAATTAGCTTTAATGTTCAATAAACCAGTGGCTTGTCGTGATGTATCCTGTGTGTTTGTGTTTCAGCGTCTGTTCCCAGCGCGTGTCGCGCCACTGGACGAGGTCTGCAGCCCAGAGGCGTGCGAGCGCGCCAGGTGGCGGATTTCAAGGTGGACACTCGTAGCGCTGGAAGTGGAGATCTGAAGGTCACCGTCAAAGGACCCAGTAAGTACAGCAACAACTTGATTTGGTTAGAGATACATCTTCACCCTCACTTTTCCTCTCTTTAAGAACTTCCCAATGTCTTCTGCTCTTTTTCCGTGTTGCTACCATGGCACTTTTTCATGTCGGTTGTGTATTTGGAGTGAGCAGGCAGGGTTTCCCAGACTTTTCACCAGCTACCCACATCGATTCACATCAGCAGGTCAAACGTCAGCTCCTCTGACTGAGATTAATGAGCCGACCGGGTCACAGATGGTTCACTGACCCCGACTATAACTTACATGACACAAGTTTATCTCTGTGGAATTTGCACTGGACTCGAAGGGGCTTTGAGCAAACGCGACCCTGTGTAATTTATAGTAAAGTGTCTATGGAGAAAATCCAGGGGATTTTTAACTTCCTGATCCCTCTTATTCTTCTCTAATAGTTTGATTTGATAATGTTTTTTTTTCTCATGCAGAAGGTCTAGAGGAGCCTGTGAAACAGAAGGACGTCTCAGATGGTGTTTACGCATATGAATACTATCCAAACACACCTGGAAAATACACGGTCACCATCACCTGGGCTGGACAGCACATTCCCAAGAGGTGAGCGTCTGCTGAACCAATCGCAGCTTTTACATTTAAACGCAGAGCGACGTCACGTATGAGACCGTTGAGGTCAGAGAAGTCGGGTTGTAGCGCTACCGATCGTGTTGTGCGGGTTCGCTCCAGATGTTCTCAGTGTCTCGTTGCATCCGTGTTATTCAGAGCTGCCAACCGGATAAATCTGATCAAGATTGTTTGGGTATAAAGGCAAAGCCGTGTATAAACACATGAGGGTTGAGGTAAATGTGTACGTTTGGTCTAAGTCAGAACAGACCGTGTCATAGTTTGTGCGTGTTCTGTGATTTACATAAAGATTGGATTTATTGTATTCAAATTGTTCCATTTAAGGATCATCAGGGAATTTGTCTGATTGCGAAAGACTTGATTGTACATCTGAAAGGGTTTAATGTGGAATATGATGTCAGACTATGATGGAGTATATATTACCTGATGTTCGTTTGAATGGTTTTTAATTCTTTTGAAAAGATTGGGTTTGTGGAGATATTTAAAGACTGGATTATGAAAAGTAGATGGCAAAAAGTGTTATCTTAATCCAATTAAAATGTTTTCGTTAATTGGAATAAAGCTGAAATAAAATATAAATATTAAATGAGAACCTAAAAATAAATTATAAATGTTGCCTTCAACTTTTTTTTTTTTTTTTTTTCAAAGTACTATCTCACAATTCGCATTTTTCTTAGAATTGAGATAAAACTCATGATTGTGCAATTCCGAGAAGTCAAGTGGCAATTACTTTTTTAAAAAATTTATTTCGCGACTAAACTTTAGAACTGAAATGATGGAAGCTTCATTCTGCCATGGAATAAAAAGTGATTTAATTGCAATTTTCTCACAATTCTTTTTTTTTTTTTAAATTGTGATGCATCATACGATTGTGCAATTCCGAGAAGTCGTCGCAATTCCGAGAAGTCGTCGCAATTCTGAGAAAAAATTCAAGTGACAATCCGATGTGATTCGTTTATATTTGTGCAGTAAATTTTTGTACTAAAATTATGGAAGTTTGATACTGCGATTACTGCCATGGAATAAAAATAAAATATTGCGATTTATTTGCGAGTAATTGTGACTTTCTCAATTTACTTTTATTTTTTTTTTTGAGATATATCTCATGATTGTGCAATTCCGAGAAGTCAAGTCGCGATTGCAGTTTTTATTTTTATTCTCTGGCAGAAGCAAGCTTCCATTTAAAATTATTAAAACTAAAAAAAAAAAAAGTTACAAAAATAAAGACTAAATCACACAACAAAATTACTAAAACTAAAAAAGAAACGGAAAATTATTCAAAATGTTCCTTAATGGTATATAAATAACGCTGGAGTGTAAAATTTGAAACATCCCTGGGTTGAATTTCCAGTAAATATAAATACATCATGATACATCGCAGCATGAATAACTTATTTTTGTAATTGAATAAGGTTGTTCATGCTGCCCACCGCTAGTGTGGTGCAGGTGGTGTCCACTGCCAGGAAGACTGAGTGTGACCCTCGGCACTGGAAGGGTCGAAGGACGTCATGCTCTCCTGTGTGAGCGTCTGGAAACGCAGCGTCACTCGTGCGTTAATCCGTGTCGACGCTCGATCACGTTCGATGTTCCATATAGAGTAAAAATCTTATTTAACAGACTGTGGAACGGAAATGACAGCTGGGTTTTCATTTGTTTTCGCTCTGCGTAAAAACATGTTTGTTTCTTTTATAAAGCGGCTGCTGCAACACCAAAAATGCACCTACTTTTTTGAAGTTTTTTCGAAGTTTTATAAGACCGCACGGTGTGTGGCCTGAGGCGGCAGACTGGTATTAACGGGCAGACTGATGCTTTCTGGTGATCGCATGCATGCCGGAGTGTCGGCCAATCAGATCACTGCGCCGCTGGAGACGAAATGGCTGAGTGGAAGTGATGGACTCGAATGAACACAATCACCCTCCTGTTCACCTGGACCCCAGCCTTGCGCTCAAACACGGAGGGGAAACTGAGCCGTGACCCCTATTAGAGTTAAATATTCACCCCGCTGTGGTTTCTTCTGTTAACACGCAAACTCTTTTTGATGGGAGGCTTCCGGTAACAGAGTCAGAGATTTATGACGTGTGGTCGTATCTGAGGTGGAAGTAGAGCGGCCGGCGCTGAAGCGGTCGGGTTAACACCACTCGTGTTTAGTTTTATGCTTGTTTGACACATCATTCTGGGATTTTAAACCGTCTAGTTTTGAGGGCAAATAAGGTCTGAAAAAATTCAGAGCAGTTTATTTAAGATCATTTTAGGTTTTCCGCAATTTGACATTTTCATGACCGTTTGGCACGTTTTCCTCCAATTCTCATCATGCATGCGGGGTTTTTTTCCCCTGTAATTATTATTCTCAGTTTTTCATTTAGATTTGAATATAAATTTATCCTTTTTTAAATCTGCAAATATTAAAAATGGACATTGATTACAATTCATGCAACGCAATTAAAAGAATGCATTTAAATTGTGGCAAAGTGTCATTTTTCACAGGTACTCGTGTTTTTATTTATATTATTATATTTTAACATATATATTTATTTTTATATTTATTTATATATATATTTGTATTTTATATTATTATATATTTATTTGTATTTATTTATTTATATATTTATATATTTGTATTTATTTATATATATTTGTATTTATATATATTTATATAAATATATATGTATTTATATATTTGTGTTTATATATATTTATGTATTTATATTTTATATTATATATTTATTTGTATTTCATTTATTTATTTATATATTTGTATTTATATATATGTATTTGTATTTATATATTTGTATTTATTTATATATATTTATATTTATTTATATTTTATATTATTATATATTCTAAATGTTAGTTTTAATTAAATTTATTAATTGACATAAATCTGCAGTGCGTAGATTGCATTGCCACTATTTAAATATTAAAAGTTAGCATGACGGAAAATATTTGCGTCGCATAAAGAAAATGTGCATATTTTTACAGAAACATAAATTGAACGCACAAAGTCTTAATGGTCCTACAGTATGATTTTGGATTAGTCTTGTCTGGACATGAACTCACTGATGTTTTCTTGTTTAGCCCTTTCGAGGTTCAGGTGGGCAATGAAGCCGGACCCCAGAAGATCCGTGCGTGGGGACCGGGTCTGGAGGGAGGTGTTGTGGGCAAGTCTGCGGACTTTGTGGCCGAATCTATCGGGACTGACGTCGGAGTGCTCGGTGAGGCTACACCACATCGGATCAGTTTATACATGAGATTCATTTTATTATGGTCACGTTTAACTCTGCCTCGGATCTAAATACTTTCCTTCCTTTAGGCTTCGCCATCGAGGGTCCGTCTCAGGCCCGGATCGAGTGTGAAGATCAGAATGACGGGTCATGTAATGTGAGATACTGGCCCACTGAATCGGGCGAGTACGCCGTCCATGTCATGTGTGACGATGAAGACATTGAAGACAGTCCCTTCATGGCCAACATCGTCTCTGATAACAAAGCCAACAACCCCAACAAGGTAAATGCAGTTGAAAATTTCATTATTATTAATACACACCAAATAATGACATTTTCACGACAATGAAACACATTTTCCACCCCATATTCCCATGGTAGTGTGTAGTTTTGTTATTGTTAGTGGTTCATTGTAATGTTCAAATAAATCTGCGTCGATTAAAGTTGGTACTACACAGTCACAATGTCAGTAATATTTTAGAAATTCGATTAATTGTGAATTTATAATATTCTCAATGGTCCTCATTATTGCAATGTTTATATAAAATTAATTTAAAATTTTATTTTAATGTTTATTTTCAAATTTTCAGTCTGTATAAATTGCCTCCTATACAGATTGATATTTAAATGTTGCACCATAAACCCACATTTAAAAATATGTATAAATATTTATATATATTATACTGTGTATATAAAGATATTTTTTGTAAACTTTAATATATAAGCCTTTTGTGCATGTGTACATTTTGCATAATATAGCAAAATTTGCTCAAGATATATTATATTAGAATTTTTTAGTGAAACAAAACCTTTAAAATGTAAGCTTTTTTGTGCTTTTATAAATTTTGCATCATACATCAAAATTTGCAAAAAAAAATATAATATTATATATTATATATTATATTATATTATATTATTATTTGATAATGTAGCCAAAAAAAATTTATTTTGCTCATCCTGAATATTTTTATTTATTTATTTTTTTTACAAATTTTGGTATATAATGCAAAATTTATGATCAGTTATTCAATCAAATTCAAAACCTCTTATTGGATTTTAATTTTCAATTTATCTATTGCTTTCTTCTGTTTTATCTTTTAAGAGAATTATACATCATTACTGAATGTTTTTATTTCTGTTACTGCAAAAGTGCAAAAATCTTAAAGCAATTTAAAAAAACAAAACGACAAAAAAAAAAACTAAAATTATTGGATTACAAAAATTGGCACACCCAAAATAAAGTACTTTGACACGTGCGTTTATTGGCTCATCGGGTATGAGAAGTTTTTCTCAAAGGTTCTCGACTTGTTTGTAGGTCAGGGCGTATGGACCGGGCCTGGAGTCCGGCTGTATCATAAACAAGCCTGCGGAGTTCACCGTCGAGGCCAAAGACGCGGGAAACGGACCCCTGAAAATCATGGCACAGGTTTGGTCGAGCATCAGCTAATAAGTGTGTGCGCTGAATGGGAGTTGACCTTTCACCCATGTTGCGTTTTTATTCGGTTCGTTTTCCCAGGATGCAGATGGCGTCCCCATCGACGTGAAGGTGAAGAGCAAAGGCGACGACGTCTATTCCTGCTCGTACACGCCGACCTCCGCCATCAAGCACACGCTGGCTGTGACCTGGGGAGGGGTCAGTGTACCCAACAGCCCCTTCAGGGTAAGACCAACAGAGTCAGAGGTCATAACCGCTAACACAAACACAAAGGAGACGTCGGCCGTCGGTACTAACGCAGTAGAGGAGCTTATCATACTAACTAAAGCTGACGCTCTTAACACCTCGACTGCCAAATACAAACCGCTCATCATCATAACCACCTTCATTATGGAGCGGCGCTGCTTTTCTGTCAAATAATGTTTTTTATGCTTAATGTGGTTCATCACATTGTTGATCTGGCTTTAGAAAGGATAAATGATTACAAAAAATGTTTACTGTGATTGCATGTTTCATAAGATTGCAAAAGCACTGTATTTTTATGTTTTTGCTACTTAATCACATTTTTAATCACAATCGGATCAAATTCAATGCCTTTTTTTTTTGTTTTTAAATCAATTTATCTAATGCTTTAATTTCTCATTAAGAGAAACGTCCATTATTGTTACGACAAAAGCACAAAAATCAGCATATTTGTAACTCTAATTGATTTTGAAATTGCTTTTGATGTCACGGAGATCTCCATTTTGCACAGAAGGAAATTGTATTAGATTATAGTTTACTGATTCGATGACTGATTGTAAAATGTTGTGGTGTTTGCAATCCAGAGTTGCATTTTTCCAGAAGTCAAGAATGAAACTTTTTTTTTTATTAGTTATCAAATCAAGTTTGATAATACTCCTCAAAGTACAAACTAAGTTTATGACTGAACTAATAATGATAAATGTTACTTGCATGAATTGAAGGATTACTCCTATACAAGAATAGTGTTACAAAGTTCAATACGTCACTCGACAATCGTACTTTTTGTGGTCCTTACGGTCCATTTCACAAAGCAAACTCGCGGAGTTTAAAGAGTGCTTTTGCTTGCATGCTTACGCAAACATGTCATGATGCTGAATGTTAAAGACTCTGGAAAAATGCAGCGTTCAGACGGAGTACTAACATGTTTGTTTACAGAAGGAAAAAGGGACTTTCATAAAGCGTTTAAGTGTTTGATTCATGACTGAATTCATGTTTTTAAAATGTCACTGTCAATAAATTCTAATACTTCATATGTTTTAATGTCTGTGTGATTTATGTGAGTTTTTGTTTGCATTTTCTCGCTTATCTTGAATGAAGTGGAAAAATGACCTTTTCAAATGCTTGCGGTTGTCAAAGCGACTTTATGCGTCCTGAGAAAGCGTTTATCTTTTTTTACGGTCTCAGAATGTGCAGTGAAGACTTGAGCTGTGTTTTTTTTTCTCATTCTCTACTAACATTACTTGCTGCGATTAACGTTCAGGAGACTTTATTCCTGTAGGTGAATGTCGGGAAGGGAAGCCACCCACACAAAGTGAAAGTGTTTGGCCCGGGAGTCGAGAGAACCGGACTGAAAGCTCACGAGCCGACCCACTTTACGGTGGACTGCACAGAAGCTGGAGAAGGTAATGCACGTTTACTGCGTACACCAAAATCGGTGCGATTTCATGTGTGAATTATACACTGTTTGTTTCAGGTGACGTAAGTGTTGGAATCAAGTGTGACGCTAATGTTATCAGCGATAAGGAAGAGGATGTTGATTTTGACATCATTCCCAATGCTAATGACACCATCACTGTCAAATACGTTCCCCCTGGAGCGGGACGGCTCACCATCAAAATCCTTTTCACTGATCAAGTGAGTGACTTCCATAGAGATTGGTTGAGAGAATAATTTTTCGAATCCTTGTACAAACATATACGGTGCTTTTTATTGGAAATTCAGGAAATTCCCGTCAGTCCGTTCCGTGTTAAAGTGGATCCCTCACATGACGCCTCCAAAGTGAAAGCGGAAGGACCGGGACTCGCCCGAGCAGGTTCGTCATTGTGTTTGTTGATTGATCTTGTCAAGAATCGGGGTTTAATTGGATGACTCATGCGTCTTAATTTTCCCATGTGCCATCAGGTGTGGAGAGCGGAAAGCCAACACACTTCACCGTTTACACCAAAGGAGCTGGCAAAGCTCCGCTGAACGTTCAGTTTTCCGGACCTAATAAAGGACAGCCCGTCCAAGACTTTGAGATCATTGACAACTATGACTATTCCCAAACTGTCAAGTACACACCAGTTCAGCAGGTGGGAAGCGTTTAAAAGCAGTTTAAATGGGCAGATTGGACATATCTCTGTATTTATCTTCTGGCATCATCTTTTTGGTTTGCTGCACCAATTTAGGGGGAGATGGTGATAACTGTGACCTTTGGTGGTGACCCCATTTCTAAAAGCCCCTTCGCTGTTGGTGTTGCGGCTCCGCTGGACCTCAGCAAGATCCAAGTTGATGGCCTAGAAAATCGTATGTTGTATAATATATTTTGTTTATGCATTTATTTATTTTAAATTTAATCCCAAATACAAGTGGGTGTCATTTTAAAATCGAAAGTTTATTTATTGTATTTGCTTATTTACTTGTTTAACACATGATCCAAGTCAAGCCTGGAAAATCCTGTTTCGTCTCCACGTTTATTTTACTCATTTATAGTTAAATTTAGTTTAATTTTACATTATTGTATTTAATAACAAAATTTGTTTATTATTTACTAGTTTATTTAAAATTAATTGATTTTAATTAATGATTTTTTTAATACAAGATCCATGTCAAGCCTGGAAAATTGTAGGTCATATCTAATTTTATTTAGTATCAAATCCGTTTTAAGGTTTTATTTTATTTTTATTTAAATTAGTGTATTTTAATTAATTAATCATGTTTTAATACAAGATCCAAGTCCAGCCTGGAAAATCACGACTAATTTAATTTTATTTTATTTAATAACAAATCTATTTTTTTTTTTTTTTACTTATATTCCTATTTACTAATTTTTATGTATTTTTAATTTAATTAATAATTGTTTTAATACAAGATCCAAGTCCAGCCTGGAAAATCACGACATATTTAATTTGATTTAATTTTATTTAATAACAAATTTATTGGGTTTTTTTTTACTTATTTTCCTATTTACTACTTATTTTAATGTTTTTTAATTTAATTAATAGTTTTAATACAAGGTCCAAGTCAAGCCTGGAAAATCGCATGTCATATCTAATTTTATTACTTTTATTTAATAACAAATTTATTGGTTTTTTTTTTTGTTTTTTTTACTTATTTTCCTATTTGCTACTTATTTTAATGTATTTTAATTTAATTAATAATTGTTTTAATACAAGGTGCAAGTCCAGCCTGGGAAATTAATTCATTTAATTTTACTTTAATAACAAAAATCCATTTGTTTTATTTCAGGAGTGCAGGTGGGTGAGGATCAAAAGTTTTCCATTGGCACGAGTGGAGCAGGTGGACAGGGCAAACTGGAGGTCAAGATCACCAGCCCATCAGGGAAATCTGTGCCCTGTGTGGTGGAACCTGGTAAAGGAGCCAGTTTGGTGAAGTACATCCCCAAAGAGGAGGGTGTTTACGTGGTGGATGTTGTCTATGATGGCAATCCAGTGCCAGGAAGTCCTTTCACAGCTGAGGCCATGCTGCCTCCTGATCCCAGCAAAGTATGTTGAAATCATGATTCAATTTCTTCCAGAAAACAAGTCATGGTTGTAACCAAGGTTCTTCTGTCTGTGCAGGTCAAGGCGTTTGGTCCAGGATTGAAGGGTGGTCTTGTAGCGAGCCCTGCTGAGTTTACCATCGACACCAAGGGCGCAGGCACCGGTGGACTCGGCCTCACCGTCGAAGGTCCGACCGAAGCCAAAATCGAGTGCTCTGACAATGGCGACGGCACCTGCTCTGTCTCGTACCTCCCCACCGAGCCTGGAGAGTACCTGGTCAACATTCTCTTCGAGGACGTCCATATTCCCGGCTCGCCCTTCCACGCCGACATCCAGTACCCCTTCGATCCCACCAAGGTGGTGGCGTCCGGCTCCGGGCTGAAACGAGGCAAGGTTGGCGAGATCAGCGTGCTGAATGTCGACTGCGCCAAAGCTGGACCCGGACAGCTGACGCTGGAGGCCGAGTCTGATTCCGGAGCGAAAGCGAAGACTGAAGTTCTGGACAATAAAGACGGGACCTACACGGTCACCTACATCCCGCTGACTGCGGGCATGTACACGCTACAGCTGAAGTACGGAGGGAAGACCGTTCCCAACTTCCCCGCCAAAGTGAACGTGGATCCAGCCGTTGATACCAGCAAAGTGAAGGTGTTTGGACCAGGAGTTGCAGGAGAAGGTATTGAAGTCTAAAAATGGAAGAGTTTCTCATTGAATATCAAGATGAAATGTGTTAAAGCCAATTCATGCTCACTTTTAAGGACAAATGTATCATATTCCTTGTAGCCGAGGGAAAAGCTTTGGCTTCCATGATTCAATTCGCTTTCATAAAATCTGTTGAAAGAACTTGTTTTATGGAGGCCTTCATGTATTATGCTCTAAATGACGTAATGATTAAGGCAAGGAGGAAAAAAGTTTGGGGTTTTGGACTCTTTTGCTTCCATAACTTGACTAGTTGAAAGAAAACACGCAAAATACACATTTCGCATCTGTAGATTTGCGCCTCGCTGCCTTCAGTGGAAGACGACCCTTTGCCTGAACAACGATGGTTTCAAAGGAAATGCATTGTTTTTTGAAACAAAGTTAGTGAAATTTGTGCTTTTCCTCTCTGGTTTACAGGAGTTTTCAGAGAAGCCACGACGAACTTCACGGTGGATGCACGAGCTTTGACCAAAATTGGTGGGAAACACATTAAAGCTCACGTGAAGAACCCATCAGGAGCTTCTACGGACTGCGTCATCGGCGACAACGGCGATGGCACTTACAACGTGGAATACACGCCTTTTGAGAACGGTACGATGCTCGACATCCCACTTGATGTTTCTGCCCAACAAACACTGGTTTACATTTATGCGCTTGACTGCTGCTTTTAAGAGATAGGATGAAGGCAGTGCGAGCTATGTGATTTTTTCAGTTTGTTCCTTGAGAATTGAAACCTCAATTACAAGATACAGGAATGCTACAGGTTTCATCTTGTTTATTTTGAAGAACAGCAATAAATCTTTCCAGATGATACAGCTAATTGAGCCACATTTTTGAGGTGACAGGTTCATTCTCAACGGCAGCACTGCAGTGATTAAGGCAAGACGATACAGGAAAAGCATCTGTTTTTGATGCACTGGGCAATTTGTAAATAAACATTTGTTTATTTTATTATACTTTATCTATTTGTGTCTGTGGATTTTATTTAGCAAGAAAGATGACCATTGAGCCATTTTTTCCCCAAAGCCTTTTCTTTTTTTGAAAATCTAAAAGTTTCTAAAGATTTTTTTGTCTTTTGTAGGAGTGCACAGTGTGGAGGTTCTGTACGATGAGACTCCGGTTCCGAAGAGTCCGTTCCAGGTCGGGGTGGGAGAGGGTTGTGACCCGTCACGTGTGCAGGCCAAAGGCCCGGGTCTAGAAGGAGCGCTGACCGACAAGCCCAACAAGTTCTCAATCATCACCAGGTGACAAAATTTGAGTTTTTTTTTTTTTTTTTAATGCACATTTTTCTAAAATGTAATATTTATCTACACTGTGGTTCAAAAGTTTGGGGACAATACGATTTTTTTTTTTTTAAGAAATTAATACTTGCATTCAGGATGCATTCAGAAGTAATGGAAATGTTTTATAAACGTTATAAAATCTCTATTTCAAATAAATGGTGTCCTATTTATATTTCCAGCAAAACTTTCAACAAATTCCTTGAGCAGCAAATCTTCAGTGTCACATGATCCTTCAGAAATCATTCTGATATGAAGACAGGAGTAATGATGCGGAAAATTCAGATTTGATCACAGGAATAAATTATATTTAAATAAATTATATTATTAGTATTAGTATTAGTATTATTAGTAGTAGTAGTAGTATTAGTATTATTACTATTATTATTATTATTATTATTACTATTAGTATTAGTATTGGTGTTATTATTAATAATATTATTATTATTATTAATAATAATATTATTAATATTATTAGTACTGTTGTTGTTATTGTTATTGTTATTGTTATTGTTATTATTGTTATTATTAATATTACTATTATAATAATAATAATAATAATTCAAGTTATTTTAGAAAACTTTTTCTAATCGTATAAATGCAGCCATATTGAGCACATCCTACTGACCCCAAAATTGGAATAGCTTTAAGTTTTAAAAGAATAGTTTACATTAAATTAAACATTTTAATGACCATTTGTGTACTATTCCTTTAATAGCTTGAGTTGCACATGAAATGGTTTTCACAATGCATTTAATTTCCATTACAAATTTCACAATCACAGTTTTCACTGTATTTTTGTTAAAAACAAAGAAAAAAAAAGAAATCCAAACTTTTGAACGCTAGTGCAGATATTGTTTCGTATTCTATCAAGAACATAAAATGACCTCGTTTTGATCCTTACAGAGGAGCTGGTATTGGTGGTTTGGGAATAACCGTAGAAGGCCCATCAGAGTCTAAAATGTCCTGCAAAGATAACAAAGATGGCAGCTGTAATGTGGAATACACCCCTTACGTACCTGGTCTGTATGACGTCAACATCACATATGGAGGACGACACATTTCGGGTACGTTAACCCTTATGCAACACTCTTGAGTACAGACCAGAAGAAAGCATTACTGAAGCTTTGAGAGAAGCATTGTGGCATGTTTTAACCAGAGTCCCAGTTTCCCCCTGCAAATTTGTTTTCATTAGTCTCACACACGGGACACAAGATCTCTCATATCTGAGGAGAGCAGGCTACCACATTCTCACCGGTGGACATTATGGGCTCGCGTTTCATTGAAAACACTCACCACGCCAAGACCACATAGTGCGATTCTCCCACATGGATGCGGCTTTCAGATCGTTTAAATCAAGTGGACGGATCCTGCTAGAACAATATTTTAGAGGAGTTGAGATTAATCAGACTTGTAAAATAAAAGTCCAAATTCTCTCAAAACACGTTAGCAACTGTATAGCAATGAATAAAACATGCTTAAGTTATTGTTGTTGCTCATTAGAACTGGCTTGCTTTATTTTCTCTTGTTTTTTCACCTGCTTCCTGTTTCTTGTGCGCCTGAGGAAAAGTCTGATCTTATGACTCCATTTGAATTGCGTTAGCTCGCATGGACACACTTTTCAATGTCTGAATCTATAAGGGTTTATCTTTGCGTTACAGGAAGCCCGTTCAAAGTGCCAGTAAAAGATGTCGTTGACTCCAGTAAGGTGAAGATTTCTGGACCTGGTGTTGGTTCCGGAGTGCGAGCTAAAATCCCACAGTCCTTCACTGTGGACTGCAGTAAAGCTGGCGTCGCTCCTCTGTCTGTCGCTGTAACTGGACCTAAAGGTAAAAACACATTATTTTATTTCATTTTTCTTTCATTATTATTATTTTTTTTTTATATATATATATATTCTTATATTTAATTTTTATTTGTTTGCTCTGATAGTCAAAAACATTGCATTATGGGATGCAGTATTCAAGTATGTCATCAGGGTACAAGAAATGACTGTGGAATAGTATGACTAGTGCAGTACTGGATGTTTTGTA
The DNA here is from genome assembly GCA_038088235.1 of Zacco platypus. Classification (NCBI taxonomy): domain Eukaryota; kingdom Metazoa; phylum Chordata; class Actinopteri; order Cypriniformes; family Xenocyprididae; genus Zacco; species Zacco platypus. The sequence continues at coordinate 2,167,829 of CM076064.1, forward strand.
TGACTGTAATCAAGTTGTTTTTTGTGTTGCAGGTTTGGCTGAACCAGTGAACGTCACGGACAACGGCGACGGCACGCACGCGGTGGCCTACACTCCGTCTGTCGAGGGTTCGTACTCGGTCTCGGTCAAATACGCAGACGAGGAGATTCCCCGCAGGTACTTCACACCCGTTGTGAGCGCTACCGTTATCAAGCTGTAGTCAAAGATGTTCATCGATCCTTCAAATATCTCTTTCAGTCCGTTCAAACTCCGCGTTCAGCCCACTCACGATGCCAGTAAGGTGCGTGCCAGCGGTCCCGGTCTGACCACGGGCCTCTCCGCCAGCTTTCCAGTCGAGTTCACCATCGACGCCAAGGATGCTGGTGAAGGCCAACTGTCCGTGCAGATTACCGTGAGTACTGACCTGTTCAGTTTCGTCTTGTGATTTTTGAAGAAATGGATTAACGTTCACTGATTGATATAAATGTTTAATTTGAGGTGGATTTGAAGTAGTGTTTTCAATCAGCCAACAGACTGTAAAATCATATTTGGATTCGGTTTCTGTCTTTCAATGGAAAAGATGAATAAGGATCCACAAGTACCGCATAGCTGCATATTGCAAAATTTATCTTTCATGCATCTTTTTCTTGGATACCATATGTTATTTTATCTTTTGAGAAGTTACTTCTCCGGTGATCCGGGATTAGATTTGATTTCTCCATTTGGACGGGAGTTTTGAACTCCAAACACGTACGCCACAACCGACGCGGCAGGCCAACATTGAGATAAATGGACATCTTATGAAAGCTGAACTGCTGCAGGAAATCCAGTGGGAAATTCAACCTCTTCCTCCCTCATCTCTTTTCTAGTTGATGAAGCTCCTCTCTTAGTGTTTTAAACCGCTTCTCAGTTCATCTGAGGACCGTCTCCTGTCACGGCTCCAGGAGGTTTGAGGTGGTCCCGCAGCACTTTTATATGGACTTTCGTGTGTTTCAGGATCAGGATGGTAAACCTAAGAAAGCCAACATTCAGGACAACCGGGATGGAACCTACAAAGTGTCTTATGTGCCAGACAAGGTGGGCCGTTACACTATTGTAATCAAGTATGGCGGAGACGAGATCCCAACTTCTCCGTACAGAGTGAGAGCGACCACTACAGGAGACGCCAGCAAGTGTACGGTCACGGGTGAGTGTGCACACATTGTCTAGGGTTTTTAGACTTTGTTTGGACGCACAGCTTATGTATTTGTGATATATATACGTGTGTGTATATCGACTACGAAAATACGTTGACATGCGTGAAATGCGTCGACGCGTCACACTGTTCACATTCATCTCGCGTAATGACGGCTTCTGCTCCTGTGAACGGAGAAAGTTCCATTCTATCACGAAAACCTGGACCATGATTATCAAAAGTATGGGAATACTTTAAACAGAGGCCAAATAAAATGGTCCTTTGTTCCCTTTGCAGAACCGAAATGGCGTACCACCTGTGGAATTGGATCTCTGCCAAATTTTTGAGTGCGCAAGATCATATTTTGAGCGTGCAAAAGGGCATTTCGCGCACGCGTGAACTGAGTTGAGGAGAAAATCTTCGTCTCACAAATAAGAAAATATTTCAAAAGAAAATCAGTTTTGCATTTCAAAGAAGTTTATTTAGATGTGCGCAGGCGTTCTCTTTCGCACGTGCAAGGTTTCAGTTGCTCGCGGTCCTGATACCCGCCCTGTGCGCTCGCTAAGTGCCGACAGCTTGCCTGCTCAACACAAACCAGTGTTACAATGTGCCAAAATTCCAGCCAATCAGAGATGAGGCTGCTAAATTCTGAAAAAATACATGGTTCAGCAGACATTTGTTCCTTCGCTTGAACACTATCAAAGTTCCTTTTAAGACTGTATAGAATGTCTTTGACAATCTTCATTTTAAAGTTCAAATGTCTACCACTGGACGACCACACATAAGTGGCTTATTTTTAATCAAAATCAAATCGTATTACATAATGGCGTGTCCCAGTGTTTCTTAATAAAAATAATCGTTAGATTAGTCGACAGAAAAAATAATCATTAGTTGCTGCTCTAGTATATACATATGTTTATGTATAATATATATTTGTAGTACTTAAAGAACTTAATCTGATTTAATCTAAAAATAAAACGAATATTCAAGCCACATTTTTATTTGGTTTGCATTCGCTTTTTGGAAATGCGCTTTAATTTGAACACGTCAGGTGAGCTACTACTGTTTGTTGTAGAAAGTCTGATGAAATGCTTATTTGTGTTGAATATTACCATTTATGTATTAATGTTTATGAATCTTGACCAAGCTGTCTGATCAAATGGATCTAGTTGCACAAAGTGCCTATTTTATTTATTTATTTATTTTTTGAAAAACAAAAACTTGGATCTTTGTGATAAGAAAACATGGTCCCCATCAAGGAAAAACTAACTTAATCTATTGAAAGCTTTTATATCTAAACAAATTTTCCATGTTCTCCAGGACCTGGCATTGGGCCGACCATTGCCATTGGAGAGGAAGTTGGATTTGTGGTGAACGCTAAAGGAGCCGGTAAGGGGAAGGTCTCCTGCATTGTGGTGACCCCTGACGGCACTGAGGTGGAAGCTGATGTAATCGAGAACGAGGACGGGACCTTTGACATCTTCTACACGGCGCCTAAGCCCGGAAACTATGTCATTTACGTGCGGTTTGGAGGGGAGAACATCCCCAGGAGCCCCTTCAAAGTCATGGTGAGAAGCAAACGGAGATAACATCAGCTCTCGCTCTCTGAAAATCCTAAAGTCTCTTCAATATGGTTCTCCTTAAGAAGCTGCAATAGATATGGGCCCGTTTTTAAGGTTCAGTGCTTTGTCGTCATATCCTCATCTGGACCTCATTCTTTCGAGCTCGGAGCTTCCTGAATTAAGATGTAGTTCCTTTGCATTATCAAGACAAATGATCACACTCATTTCATGTTTTCATATCTTGTGACGTTATGGGTAAGGTTTTGATTTAGGTCTGAGACATACACAAAAGAACAAAACGCTTCTAGCAACACGAGCTTGATTTCATGCATCTTTGCTTTCCAGATTGCATAAGAAATTAACTCAAACGCTGAAAAACATAATGCATTCTCGGAGGGCTGCACAGAATAAAAATGATCAGATATTAGTGCTATAATCACAAATATGAATGTGAAAAAAGCCATTAATATTAGCATTTCAATTAAGTTGTACTGTAATATTATTATATTATATAATTTATTATATATCTATATCTCAATCATGATTTTCTCAGAAAAAATGCACCAATGTTGTGAATGTACGGCTGCACCATTGGCATTTCTACTTGCAAGTGGTGCAAAAGCAGATTTTAACTGACAACTATGTGAAGAATCTAGACTAATCTGTAAACGTGTTTATTATCTACACTATCTGTCATAATAACACATGGAGTTCTGTTACCACAACAGCAACAAGAATGAATCTACAACGGGATTGGCACGATTTGCCCGTCTGTGTTTGAATGCTTGAGTGTGTTTCTTTGTGTTCTTCATGCATCTGAAGTTTCATGTCCATATATATCATTTCCCAGGCAACAGATGAAGTTCCCATGATGCAGCAGTCAGTCCAACAGCAAAAGGCGGCACCAGGCGTCGGCTTCCAGCCCTGGGTACAAAGACGCACGTCTCACCCCAGTCTCTCACCGTCTTTGCTGTTTGCTCTCTTCCAGCCTTTGCACTGACCTCCACACGTCGTCTAGTCACCTCTTTGTGCTTTTTGCTTGTGTTGGTCCAGGGATTTCTGTTCAGTTCCTCCCTTTTTTTCTTTTCTTTTTTTTTTTTGTTTGACCAACCAAGGATCATTTTTTGCAGGAAATGTTTGGAATGGCTATTCATGGCTCATCGGTCTCTATTTCCTCCTCCCCGTTGATTAGTCTTGAACACACTCTGGTTTTCCCACTAGTGCGTTTCATTGATGACAGAAGCAGAGGGAAACTCGACGCCTGAGTGTTTAGACTGACATAGTTTTGTTTGGAGTGAACACCAGTTTTAAATTGCTCATTATTCTGACATTAACCTCAGTCAGTGCAGAATTGTTATGATGATCGTGTGCTGCTGCTTTCTGCCCGCATGAAGTTTAAGAAATGTCGTTTCCAAAACCACAGAGCAGATCTGTAAAACTCTTAATACTTTTAGATTTAAAAATACACAATACCGTTCAAAGGTTTTGGGGTCAATAAAGCTATTTTCAATATTGATGATCAGAAATGTTTCTTGCAGCATATTAGAATGATTTCTGGAGGATCATGTGACACTGAAGACTTGAGTAATGCTAAAAATTCAGCTTTGATCACCGGAATAAATTAGATTTTAAAATCTATTCAAACGGAGAAGTTATTTTAAATTGTAATATTTCAGTTTTTACTTTATTTTTGGTCCAATAAATGGTGTTTATTAGTAGAATAGACTTCTTTGAAAAACCTTGCCGACCCTAAACATGTGAACGGTAGTTTACATAACACAAAAATTAAGTTAAACTGCATTGCCTTCAATATGAAGGACTCTTTGAAATTGATGGCAACTTAGAATATAGTTTAGTACTATAGTAAATTAAGTACAAAACTAAATTATAGTATAGTTTAGTACTTATAGTCCCCTAAAGTGCTATTAGGTGCTGTAGGTTGGTCAAATTTAAATCTAGCAATCAAATGCAGAGATGTCGGACCTATTAACTCTGGTTCTGGATAGGCTGGATCTTATAGTATTGTTTAAGAGGCCAAGTTGACAAGTCGCTATACATAAGTAGATCTTGTCGAATTGAAATATCATTGTGGCGGAGCATCTACATGATCATCAACCATGGATAAAGGGATACACAGTCTAAAAGATGTTGGCCTTGCCAGTTTTTTTTTTTTCTCATTACTTTTCTTACTTGATTATCTGTACACGCAACACAATTATCAAATTTCAATGAAATCGATCAATGGGAAAGTCTAAAGTGAGTCTATCCTACCTTAAATCCTTAGTCCTTTTAGACTGTGAAGGAGTGGTCCCTCCTCCTTATCAAAATCCCATTCATCCACCAACGAATAGAGATTTAAGGCTCCTGGCTGGCTCGCCAAATTATGGTAGAAATTCTCCTATGCACCCGACTTAAGTTAAACTAAGTGTAGCATCTCCTAATCAACATTTACGAACTCTAGCGCGTCTATTGACAACTTGCTTTAAGTTGGACAACGTCTCACTCCCTATGAACACTAACACTTGGGATTAAGATCTTAAGCTAAGATCTGATTAAGCTGCTGCGCCGCAGTAATCAGACAGACTCCAGAAAAAGCCTTCGATATGCTTTAATCAGGACCAGGACACGCTTCATTACATAATTTTCCTCCAACTTGCCCTCTATCATGAGGTTGGACATGACAAAACTGGACACCGGTCTAGTTTTATTTCTCTTTTTGCTATTTTCAGGCACTCAGTAATTCTGGCCCAAGTGTTGGAGAGCATCAAAAGCGCAAATAAATGTTCTTCCTATAAGGAAAGAAATGTTAGTTACGATTAATTAATTTAAAGTTAAAATGAATGTCTTCCACACTAGTTTGCTAGGTTCTGAACGGAAGCATTTAGTACCGATCTTTTAATGTGTACCTAAACTCATTCTTATAGTGGTTACCTCATTCCCTCCAGGTGAAATGGAGTCATTTATCTGTAATGGTGTCCTCTGTCTGCAGGGCTCGTATTAGATGATGTCTCAACATGTTTCGTTCTATACACACTATCACTTTTCCTATTTCTGAGATGTTTACCATGGTTTGGGGGATTTTCCTTTGTCTTTCTCTTTTCCAGGATGCTTTGCTTTGTCAGGTGTGCGGGGGGGGGCAGTTTCACAGTCTCCGTCTTCCGCTGTTTCGTGTCTAACACACGTTTGTCTTCTGCTGTGGCTGAATCACTGGGCTGTTAATGTCTTTTCTCCTCCACAGCACTCTTGCTTTCAGAATGGATCGCACAGGCTTGACTAAACGTGGAAATGTTTGACAGGCAGTTGTAACAGATGCGTTTGTACCGTCCGCTCATTTACTCAGATTTCTACTCGCTGCCTCACAGGTTACAGATGGAGCCTATATCCCTGCGAACAGTGTGAATGGGACGGGATACAGGCCTTTCGATATGGTGATTCCCTTTACGTTTAGGAAGGGGGAAATCACAGGTGAGAGATTTCAAAGACACAGCTAAAAGAGAAAACCCTTATTTGCTACTCAGAAGTTAAATTCGAAATCAATTCAAATACCAATTTTTAACCTGTTATTTTGTGCTACTCGATGCAGACCTTTTAAAAAAAAATCATGAAAGGTATATTTAACCCCAAAAGGAACAAGAAAATTGAGCATATTTTATTTTTTTCTTCATTCTGACACATTTCATGAAAATGAAGCCACATTTCCCACTAAATTCTCATTGTAATTCAGAAAATTATTTGAATCCTCAAATTAAAGGCGGTACTTTTTTAAAAAAAATTTTCACAGTATTCCAAACTTGTTGTAATTCATATTTTTTGGCATATATATATATATATAACATTTTTTACATGGATTATAAATATTTATATTTAAACATAAAATGTAAAATTATATGCATAAATTAAATTAATTAAATATATATATATATATATATATATATATATATATATATATATATATATATATATATATATATATATAAATGAATGAATGAAGTGTCATGTCACTCATAAAGTTTCATACTTTTTTAAGTTTCTAGTTTCATACTAGAATACAGTAGATCACCTGTGAAACTGCCGTGATATTTGTACAAAAACCATAATCACACCCTTAATGTTTGTCCCCAGGTGAGGTTCACATGCCGTCAGGTAAAACTGCCCAGCCTGAGATCATCGACAACAAAGACGGAACGGTCACAGTGAAGTACTCTCCCACAGAGGCTGGACTTCACGAAATGCACATTAAATACAATGGGACACACATCCCAGGTCAGTCCAGGACCGCCCTGTCCACGATGCATCATCAAATCCGTTTAATAAAGCACACATACACACACTTTCCCTCCTTCACGTCATTAGGAACCATTATTGTTAGTTTCTTTTGACGTGTTCTTGCCGCTATTTTCCATATAATGAAAGCATTTTGTATGAAAAAGAGGTTGAATGTTCTGCTGAACATCTCGTTTGAAGGGTTGAAAGACTTGAAATTAAAATTTTAAAACCGTTTAATGCTTCCTACTGGAACAAGGTACATAAGCGTGCATGAGTGAGTCATCTGATCTCGGTGATGAATGTGCTGTCAGGATTTGTTTTAAGGTCCCAGAGGTGCATGGGAGCGTTTGGGTGAAGGTTGAGAAGGCTTCACCTTTGAATAGTCTTAAGTTGACTGAGGGCGGACACAAAAAATCAGTTGTGCTGATTTATTTAGCGTGGTGAAAGATCTCATGGGTGACATCATCCGTGAGGAATCTGTGTTTGGAGCTGCTGTGTTGGGTACACATCCTCATGTAGGTGCTTGTTTTATGGCTGGAGCTTCATGTTTTCCAGTCGCTGGTCCAGTGCCATCAGAAACCTCATTAAATATCACATAAATGTGATAGTCAAGCCTCAACCGATGGGGTTGTTTCTCCATATAAGGCAGGAAGAACGTGTTATAGAGTTGAATTATTCTGTTAGGAGTTTCCAGAGCTCAGGAAATCCTGTTGGCATTAACAATGAGCTCGTATAAACGTATTGTTTTTTGAATTAACTTGTTTCAATACTGCTAGTTTTATTTTATTAAATTCTCATTTTAAAAAATATTTCATCTTTAACAAATATATCTTTTTATTTTAAATTATTTTGAGAACTCTTATTTTTATTTCTTATTTTATTAAATTTTTTTTTAAACTAAAATTGAAGATAAAATAATTTATTTTATTTAAATATTTCTCTTTTTATATGTATTTTTTTTTTTTTTAAATTAACATTTTCTTAAACTATTTTATTTAAAACAATAAATAAATAAATTATTTGCATTTTTATATATATTTTTTGAAATGTATTTTAAAAAAAAGATACTTTTTTTATTTTTTATTTTTTTATTTTGTGAAATACATTTTCTGTTTCGCATAAACTATAACCAGCAGGGACAGCAGCACAACAATGCACACAATAAATTATTAAAATGATGAACAGATTTCTGTCCAGGTCACTTTTCACCCCCAAATCAAAAGAAAATAAGACATTTAAGATGCATTTCAGAACAAAAACACATGTACATGTCTCGAAACGCTCGTGTTCAGCAGCTGCTCTGCCTCATGTTTCCATTCGGTTGCGTTCTGCCATTGTATTCAATGTGTTGCATGTTTTCTTTTCAGAGAGTCCTCTGCAATTCTACGTCAACAACTCGAACAGCCCTAATGTGACCGCATATGGACCGGGTCTGGTCTACGGTACCACCAATAAAACCGCCATGTTCACCATCTACACTGAAGATGCTTCTGAAGGTGTGCACAAACACTTTACACGAATGTTTTCTACGCAGACAGTTTTCTGGACAACGTTGTCATTTTGTGCTTTGCATCAGGCGGCCTTGATTTGGCCATTGAAGGTCCATCGAAGGCTGAGATCAGCTGTGTGGACAACAAAGACGGCACCTGCACGGTTTCATACCTGCCCATGCTGCCTGGAGACTACAACATACTCGTCCGCTATAATGACAAGCACATCGCAGGAAGCCCCTTCACAGCCCGGATCACAGGTGCTGCTCTGGTCTTGGTTGGCGTTAGTTTGCTTGATGAATCTTGCTGATTTTGCTTCCCCTACTATTTCTGTCACCTGATGGAGTTCAGGTTCCTCGCAACCATCGCATTTGGCTTGCTTGATCATTAGATGATGATGGTATAATACTAAATTTGTTGTAATAGTAATGATTGTACATTAATACATAAGTTATTGAATAAAGATTGTGATAATTAGTTTAATATTTTATAGATTATAATAATTCATTTCTTGTTAAAATACTATAAATTTATTTAATTTTTATTAAATTTATTGGATATTAAATAAATAATAACATTCTAATTGTTTTATATAATATCTTTTATTGTATTATAATATTAACTATTAGTTAAGAATAATTAGCTATTATTTAATAAAAAAACATTATTTTAAAATATATATTTAATAAGTAATATATATCATTATATATCATTATAATACCAAATGTGTTATAATGATTTTACAGAATATATTTAACTATAATAATCTTCAATCAATAACTGCTATTATGTATTATAATTATAATGGTTATTTATTTAATGTATAATATATAACTAGTATTTTAACTAGAAATAATTAATAATAATATAAATATATTTTATGTTATATAATATAATCGTTTACTTTATTATAATATAAACAATTTATTAATAAAGAATAACTAGCTATTATTTAATAAACATTTTAATATATTTAATGAGTAATATATCATATTATATTGTAATATTGATACTAAATTTATGAGTGATTAATATGTATATAATTATAATAGAATATTAAGAATTATGATTTTACATGAAATATTTAACTATTATAATCTTTATTCAATGGTAACTGCTATTATTAAAAAAATGGTATTTTAACAAGAAATAATTTATTATAATATAATTGATTTTATATTATATAATTTAATATAATATAAACAATTTATTAATAAAGAATAATAATGAGCTATTTAATAAAAAATGATTATCTGTATTAATATTGCCTTTGGCTTGCTTCAATATAGCTAATCGAACTGAACTGAATCAACGTTGAACTTTACACAGTTACTGTGCTGAACTGAAATCTTTTTAGAGCAGAATTAGTTTCATATTTGATGGTTTTCTGTTTATCTCCGCTGCTGCGAAACAATCTGCATCGTGTAAATAACCGATGACTTGATTTGACTGTGCAGAAGACAATAAGAGGAAGTCGCAGGTGAAGCTGGGCTCCGCTGCAGATTTCTCTCTGGACATCACCGAGACGGATCTGAGTCTTCTGACCGCGAGCATCAAAGCCCCGTCCGGTCGCGATGAGCCGTGTTTGCTCAAGAGACAACCGAACAACCACATCGGTATGTGTGAAATCGACACGCTCCTTCTTTTAGCAAACTATGACCTTGGTTTTGGATAACTCATGGTGGGTCATCTCTTCTTCAGGCATTTCCTTCATCCCAAGAGAAGTTGGGGAGCACCTGGTGAGCATCAAGAAGAACGGACACCATGTTCCAAACAGCCCCATCACCATCATGGTGGTCCAGTCTGAGATCGGAGACGCCAGCCGGGTGAAGGTCTTCGGACAGGGTCTGGTGGAGGGACACACCTTTGAGATGTCCGACTTTGTGGTGGACACGAGGGAAGCTGGTGAGAGGGATTGATTTTATCCTTTATTATTTATCAACTAAAGTATATTTTGTTGTTGTTGTTGTTACTGCTATTATAATATATAATATTATACATAATTCTATAATATCAAAATATAATATAATCTATGTAATAGCGACTATTATTTATAATAAATTATTAATAAATATAACTATACATTATTTGGTGAGGATTTATTTATTACTGTTATTATACTTTATTTAATAACTATTATTATTTATATTTTAATATAATTATAATATAATACTACTAAATAATTTGTTGTTATAGTATATTAGTAATGATTTTATATTATACAATATTTAACTTATAATTCTTTATTCAACAACTGCTGTATTTCAATTACAATGGTTATATATTTAATAATTTGTATATTTATTACAATATTGTAACTAAATGATTTGTAATATAATGTTATGTAATGTTTTATATTATATATTAAAATATAATCTATTACATTAATAGCTAATTTTTATACTTATATTATATTATAAAAACAATAAAAATAACAAACAACAACAATAATAACAATAATATAAACAACAATAATAATAATAATAATAATGATATTGCTGTTTAACATTGTATTAATAATAGCTACTTATCATTTATTAGTAGTAATACTATTATTAGTAGTATTAATAGTAATAATTGCAATAATGAATAGTAGCCGCACACATGCATACAGTTATGGATTGAAGTCCTCCCTTTTTTTCCTTCATAATGAAGATATTCATGTTTGACGTAGGTCTCGACTTCTGTTCACAGCAGCTTACATCTAACCGTCTATCCAAACGACAGAAGCACTAAATAAAGCTCGTCTGCAGAGACGTCTGGCCCTTAATGATGTTTTCTCAAGCTCTCAATTCACTTAATTGCAGAGAATATAATCCGAACAGGTTGTGCAAAGTGGCTCAAGGGTGGAAATGAAAGAAAATTGCTGACTTAATTGGTACCACAGCGGCAAATTATTTCCACTTACCCAAAGAACTTCAAATATTTGTGCAATTACTCCTAAATATACAGTGTATCACACTTTTAGCGTCATAAGTACAATCAAATGCTTTTATTTCTCATGCATCCAGTTATTTAATGTTGCTGCATGTTGTCTGTGGTTGTCCTGAATGGTGTAACTGTTCGTAGGTTATGGAGGTTTGGCGCTGTCCATCGAGGGTCCCAGTAAGGTGGACATACAGACGGAAGACATGGAGGACGGCACCTGTGGCGTCTCGTATTGTCCCACTGAGCCGGGCACCTACATCGTGTCCATCAGATTTGCAGAAGAGCACGTCCCAGGTGAGAGATTTTACATACTCATTCAAACCTTCTATATGTTTTAGAATGTGGCCCAAATATGATGTAGTTTGTCTTGTTTACGGATTATTTCGCAAAAGACGATTCAAAATGGAGTACGTGTATTTCACAGTATATACTGTACATTTTCCATTACATTACCAGACATGTAAACTTTAGTACACTGTTAAAGTTTTTTTTTTTTAAAGAAATTAACCAAGGACACATTAAATTGATCAAAAGTAACGGCAAAGAAATGCATGTTACCAAAGATTTCAAATAAATCTTGAAAGGTGACAAATGACAGTTTTTTTTTTATTATTGGTGTTATTGTTGTTGTTATATGTAATCTTTTACATTATGTAATAAGAACTATTACTATTATTCATAATAAAATATTATTATATAAAATGATTTAGATTTAATAGTTGTTAAATAGTTACTATTTTTAGTACTGTTTATTTTTTATAACTTTTGTATTATCTTTATTTTATTTTAATATATCATTTATTATAATAGTAAATCATTTTATATAAAATATTTATTACAATTAGTAAATGAGTGTGTTATATATATATATATATATATATTATTATTATTTTTTATATATATATTTTTTTGTTTTTATATATATTTTTATTTTTGTCATTAACTATTATCATTAACAATTTTTATTTATTTATTTTTTAATTAATTTTTTTATATATATTAAAAAAATAAATTAAATAAATAAAAAAATTAAAATTGTTAATGATAATAGTTAATGACACTAGTTAATAATAAAAATAATAAATAAGACTGGAGTAATAAGACTGGTTGACTACATATTCACATAGAAAATTTATTTTAAATTCTAATCACATTTCTACATTTTTAGTTTTTGATCAAATAAATGCAGCCTTAGTGAGCAGAAGAGACTTCTAGCATGTTATTCCTCTCATTGTGACCGTTTGTTGCGCAGGAAGTCCATTCAGCGTGAAGGTGACCGGAGAAGGTCGCGTCCGCGAGAGCATCACTCGCCGTCAGAAAGCGGCGTCCGTCGCGAGTGTTGGAAGTGTGTGTGATCTCAACCTGAAGATCCCAGGTATGAAAGTTCCCACACATACAGCTGTAACCTAGTTTTAATGTGCGTTAGGCGTGAATTATTTACCATTTCAGCCACTTTATGTCAAGGCTTGGTTTATAGCCTTGTGCAGGTCAATCTCCGACAGGAACACCAGCCAAAAAAGCACGGAACAAATGGATGTGCAGTTGTTTGCTGGCTCGCCTCATGTTAATGCATTGAGTGTACTTGAGTCTCCGTACGAGAGTAAAAACACATGGCCGTCTGAAACGAGGCTTCATATGCAGGTGGAGCTGAACGTATTGAACTTGGACGTGGTTTTAGCCCTGATTTCCCCTCAGACCGGCGCAGATGTTGAGTCACGTCAGCGGCCGGCCGTGTCTGCGGTTCGTGCTGCACAACGCTCGCACACGTCTTGAGGGAAACGTGTGAAGCGTCACTTGGCAGTCGGAGCGATTCGATGCCGGAATGAAGTTTGCTAATACTGAAATGTCTTTGTGTGAGGATCGTGTTGCCTTCGTTGTGTTTGAATAGAAATTCACGAACAATTTTGAAGTTGATGTTAATCAACTTTGTTTTCTAGTGCAAGTGATATTATTCTTCCACTTTCTTCTCTTTTGTAATTAAAAGTAGTTTAAAATACAAAATTGTTTCACACTGGATGTGAACTTTTAAATCATTTTTGGCACAAAAAATTGGTTAAAATAATCCCATTTATATTATTATATACATTTTATTTCCTTTGGCACAATGATTTTCTTAAAAAAATAAATTAATTCAAAATGGATGTGAATTTGCCAGCTTATATAATATATAATATAATATAATATAATATAATATTGTTTTTTTTCATTTGCCATAAATAATTTTAATAAATTAAACAATGTAATAAGATGCTTTTATGAGGGTTAGATAGGGTTTAATAGATGTGAATTTACCATTGTGAATTATTGTCTTTTACTATATATAATTTTATTTTTCATTTCACAGAAATAAATGCATCAATTTTCTTTTGATTAAAATAAAAAAACCTGTAAGATATTACTAGTGAATGAATGTTATACTTTTTATTATAAAAAAAGTTACTTTAATAGTGTCATTATTTCACAATATATTCCTATATTACACAACCACAGAATTTTATTGACCTTATTTTAGAAAATGACAAAATTTGTTAATGTTTATCAATGGTTTGTATTTCACATTAAAGAATGTGAACGACCCTAAAACAATCCTCTTTTTTTTTTCAATTTCTTTATTTTTTAAAATTTTGCTAAAAGAAATTTGTGCCGAAAGATATTAAACAATCCAATCCGATAAATAGATGTGAATTTGCCTGTGAATATTTATATATTAGATTATATTATATTATATTATATTATTTTATATTATATTATATTATATCATTTTATTTTATATTATATTATTTTATTTATTTAAAAATTAACCTTTGTCGATTTTAAATAATTTAAACAATAAGAAACTGAGGGCTGGATTGAGGTTTAATAAATTAATTTCACAATGGAAAATTAATGTCTATCTTTTTTTATGTAACTTTATTTGACCTTTACACTTATTGATTTATTTTATTAAAATAAGATACTACTAGTGATTGAATGTGCATATACTATATTAAAATAAACTATCATTATTTCACAATATTTTTCTAGACATTGGCATTAATTTTTAGCAACATTTCGTCAGGACACCGTTGCGTCACTTTTGGTGCGAATGGGCCTTTAATTGGTCAATTAATATCCAAACCTGGTTCATGCAGAGTACTTCCACATGTGATTTCTGAGATTTCTCCTGGTTAATGATGCCGTGCTGTAATGAAGGGTTAGCAGTGATGTAATCCAGGCCACCGGAGCTCATTCACTCACTCTTGAACTGTTTTTGTGAGATTTGAAAGACCTAAAGTGTGGAAATGACCAAATATCAGATATGGGACCTCATTTATAAAGACGTGCAGTGTGTATAATGATCCTAAACTGTTCCTGAAAGGTTTCCATGAGCAATTTATAAGATATCCGTATGTGAAATTTATTCGTTGCGATTTCTAAAGAGATTTTAGTGTAATGTAATTATTACAGAGTAGTGAAAATGTTTCTCATTTGCAAATATATCCAATATTTATAAACGAGGCCCAATGCTGCTTCTACTCTACCATCTTCTTCCCCACTTTCCTGTCTTTCTGACCTGTTCTGTCCTTGTTTCTGTCGTTTTCATCCTGTTTTCTGCGTCTACCGCTTTCAGTGACCTGGTTTCTTCTGGCTTTGGCTCGTGAGTTGCTCTCACGTGGCGTCTATCGCTCACACTGCTCTATTTGGCTCGGGGTCAAAGGTCAGGCCGCCTCAGGCTCTCCACGCCCTCTGAGGTCAACGCGCTTCACCGTGGGCAGTGTGAGGGTCACCCGGATTGGCAGGGCACCCCTGAGAAGGCCCTCCGGAGGGCTGGAGGGTGCGTGTTAAGCACTGGGCATGTGGACGACGAGGTTGGCAGAACGCGCTTGCTCTTGATTCCCACGTGTTTGTGTTTGCATGAACCGGAGCTTTTTTTGCTCATTACAACTCCATAAAATGTTTTACACGTCATTGCAAACCCTTAATTTCTTCTGTGGAACATCAAAAAGACTTTGCAAATGTTCATGCTTGTGCTTGCATGGTGGAAAGGGTTAATAATTTGCAACAACAGTTAATGCTTTAAAGCATTAGTTCACTTAAATTAAAATGTCTTGATAATTTAGTCTCCTCCATGTCATCCAAGATGTTTGTCTGTCTTCAGTGGAAAAGAAATTAAGGTTTTTGAGGGAAAACATTCCAGGATTTTTTTCCATATAGTGGACTTCAATGGGGTTCAATGTCAAATGTCAGTTTCAGTGCAGCTTCAACGACTCTACATGATCCCAGATGAGGAATAAGAGTCTGAACTAGAGAAACCATCGCACATTTTATAGAACAAATAAAAAATTCTACTTTTTAACCACAAATGCTCGTCTTGCACTGCTCTGTGACGCTCCACGCATTACGTCATCACGTTGGAATAAGAGACTGATTTAGAGAAACCATAGGACATTTTCCCAAAAAAAAAAAAAAAATTATATATATATATATTTTTTTTTTGGGAAAATGTCCGATGGTTTCTCTAAATCAGTCTCTTATTCCTCGTCTGGGATCATGTAGAGTCTTTGAAGCTGCACTGAAACTGACATTTGGACCTTCAACCTGTTGAACCCCATTGGAGTCCACTATATGGAGAGAAATCCTGGAATGTTTTCCCCAAAAACCTTCATTTCTTTTCAGCTGAAGAAAGACTAACATCTTGCATGACATGGAGGAGAGTAAATTATCAGGAAATATTAATTCTGAAGTGATCTAATGCTCTAAGAATGTGCAATACATTTGTTACAGAATGTATTAATCTTTGTTAATGTTGGTTGATTAAAAAAACTGTTCATTGTTAGCTCTTTTTTGCTCAGGTCAATTATTAAAATCAAAAGTTGTATCTGTTAATATTTATTGTATTAGTAAGTATTGAAATTGGTGTTCCTGGAAAAATTCAACAAGATTTTGACTCTACATGTATAAAATGACAAAGGAATGTGCATGGTATGTTTGTGTTCAATCTTTCATGACATTCAATTTGTTTGTTTTTTTGTTTTTTACACTACCGGTCAAAAGTTTGGAAAAAATTTTTCAAAAAAGTGAAATTATTAGTTTAAAATGTTTCAAATCACTTTAGATTGATTTCTGAAGGATCATGCGACACTGAAGACTGGAGTAATGATGCTGAAAATTCAGATTTGATCACTGAAATAAATTTTAAAGTTATATTTTATAATTTTTTTTTTTTTCTTTCAAAGCATGAAGAACCTTAATTGTTCCAGACATTTGACCGGTCGTGTATCTTTTGTATTATTATTTCATGTTAACTAAGGTAGTTCTCAAACATTAACAAAAGGAAGCTTATCGTAAAGTTTTACCGTTTCCATTTCGGCTGTATTATTCTTTTAATAAAACCTGTAAGTATCATCTCTCTGGTATGTTGCTTGCAAAACCTCAGAGATCAGGACAGCTCTTCATTCAGCTCTCCCAAGAATCCTTCTGCTCTTTGTTCTCCTCAGAAATCGACATTCACGACGTCTCGGCGCAGGTCACCAGCCCGTCGGGAGCCACAGAAGCTGCTGAGATTGTGGCTGTGGGGAACCACACCTACTGCGTCCGCTTCGTGCCCCGTGAGATGGGCGTACACACGGTCAGCGTGAAGTACCGTGGGCAGCACGTGCCAGGAAGCCCCTTCCAGTTCACCGTGGGTCCGCTGGGTGAAGGTGGGGCCCATAAGGTGCGAGCGGGTGGTCCTGGTCTGGAGAAGGCTGAGGCGAGCGTGCCAGGTATGAACGACGACAAAATGTTCATTAAAATTTGGTCACACTTTAGTTTAGGGTCCAATTCTCACTGTTAACTAATAAGCAACTAGTTAATAGTGAGAGTCTTTCCCAAACCCTCAAAGTATCTTATTACATTGTTTAATTTATTAAAATTATTTATGGCAAATGAAAAATAAACAAAATAATATTTATTATATTATATTATAATATATTATATATATTATATTATATTTTATATTATATTTTATATATTATATTATATTTTATATATTATATTATATTTTATATATTATATTATATTTTATATATTATATTATTTTATATATTATATTATATTATATTTTATATATATTATATTATTTATTATATATTATATATTATATTATATTTTATATATTATATTATATTAAATTTTATATTATATATTTTTATTTTTTATTATATTTTATTTTTTATATTATATTATTATATTATATTTTTATTTTATTTGCTGGCAAATTCACATCTATTTTGGATTGTTTAATTTATTTAAGAAACTCCATAAAGAGATTTAATTACTTACTCAGCAGATGTTAATGGGAAAAATGTTAAATTTTTATACATTATTAAAAAAAATATATAAAATGTTATACCGTAACTCGCATTTACTTATTTAAATATATTTCTCACCCTCTTTATTCAAATTAAAATGTCATCCTCAAAAAAAAAAAATCTCCTTTTTAAGGCTTAATTTTTCCTCCTGCAAATATATAATACATTTATTCAGCTTACAATGACCATCTTCATGAGCTTGAACTGTATAAAACACTGCCAGTGACCCACAGTGTGTTTTTATGAATGTTTTTCAGCGGAGTTCAACGTGTGGACGCGGGAGGCGGGCGCTGGCGGTCTGTCCATCGCCGTTGAGGGTCCCAGTCGTGCAGAAATCTCATTTGAGGAAAGGAAGGACGGGTCATGCGGCGTCTCCTATGTAGCCCAAGAACCTGGTATGCATCCTGTGCTCCTTTTTAAAATGCTGTATTTCTCTAGATCCCTTCATTTAATGCAGACACGCTCAGCAAATGTACCTCAAAACTCTTTGCAGGCGACTACGAAGTGTCTATAAAGTTCAACGACGAGCACATTCCCGACAGCCCGTTCCTGGTGCCCGTGTGCGCTCCCGTAGATGACGCCCGCCGACTTACTGTTACCAGTCTTCAGGTGAGACATGAGGAAACATCGACACACAGACGCATGTCCGCAGCTATCAAAGTACAGATCGCAAAACGTCACATGGAAAACGGTCAACGCAGATCTTATTTAAATGTCAGGACACTAATATTGTCCCTTAAATATGTTATAAATCTAGATGCGCTTCATGGGTAGAAACACAAATGGGGCTTTTCAAGAGTTTGGGGTCCGTAAAGTTGTTTTTTTTTTTTGTTTCTTCTGTTCACCAAGGCTACATTTAATCAAAAGTACAGTAATATTGTGAAATATTTTTACAATTTGGTTTACTTTTTGAATATATAATAAACTAATTTATTCAAAGCTGAACGTTCAGCATCATTACTTCAAACTTTAATGTCACATGATTCTTCAGAAGTCATTCTGATAGGATGATTTGATCAAGAAACATTTCTAATTATTAGTTTTTGTGGAAACTGATGAATAAAAAGTTTCAAAGAACAGCATTTATTTGAATTAGAAATATTTTGTAACATTATAAATGTCTTTACTGTCACTTTTGATCAATTTAATGCATCCTTGTTGAATAAGAGTTTTTTTTTTTCTTTCTGACCTCATACTTTTAGTACATTTTACTTGGATAAGTTCAAAGTACATCCTTGTTTTCCACTTAAATCTATATGCTTGACACATTCAGAGTGTTTTGATGACAATCCACTATATCACATTTCAGCGAGACTGTCAGATCCATGAAGGAAACGGGATACAGCCTTTGAATGTGGCTAAAACGCGGTATCTTAAAGCAGAATGGCGTTTCTGGCTAGCTTTTACACCATCAGGAGCGCACACATGTTGACTAGATAGGCAGCTCACTACGTTTCGGATCAGATCTATCTCGTCTTTGAATAGCTGTCGGACATCACTCATGTTTGTGTGGCTCTTCTGGTGTTTCTCTTGTTTCATTTAAAGGCTTTTAACAGAATCAACCGTAGCAAAGCTCACGGTAGGATCAGTTGAAGCAGAGAGAGGAAGACAACACCGACCGCTAGAAACCTCCATCCAACCGTATCCCATTATTCTCTGTAGTTTAGCAAACCCTGTAGTTCTCATTTTCTGTTGTCAAATGTCTCTCTCTCAGCTTTAGCTGATCTTAAGTGAGTCCAGGTGAGATTATCAGAATTATATGAACGTGTCATGTGTTTAACCATTTATTTTTATATATATTCATGCACATTTAAAACCATATAACAACAAATATATAGATTTTTATTCTCTACCAAAAGTTTGGGGTCAGTAAAAATTGTGTATTTTTGTGAAATTAATACAAAAGAATCAATTAAATTGATCAAAAGTAACTGCAAAGACATTTTATAATATTGCAAAATAATCTAATTTTAAATAAATGTGTTTTTTTTATCATATAAAGTCCTGGAAGAAATGTTTCAGGTTTTCCACAAAAATATTTAGCAGTTTTTAAGTATTTAAAATGTTTCTTAATCTGCAAACTAGAATGCAGTGACTGAAGGCTGGAGTAATGATGCTGGAAATTCAGCTTTGATCACTGGATATAAATTGCATCTTTCAGTATATTCACATAGAAAACGGTTATTTTAATTGTAATAATATTTAACTTTTTTACTGTATTTTTATCATATTTTTATCAGAGATTTTAAAAACCTTACCAGCCTCAAACTTTTGAACGGCACCGTACACGACAGCCTTTCCCAGAATGCACTGGCAGGTCTGTGCGAGGATGTTCTAAACTGTTGATTCACTAATGTAGGAGTCGGGTCTGAAGGTGAACCAGCCCGCGTCATTCGCAGTGCGTCTGAACGGGGCGAAGGGCAACATCGATGCCAAAGTCCACAGCCCGTCCGGAGCGCTGGAGGAGTGTGTGGTGTCTGAACTAGAGCAAGGTGAGAAGATGATGAGCTTCAACAACCTGTCCTTTAATGTGACGCATTAAACTAAAAGTGAAAGTACTTTTATTTTAACATGAAACTGCATTTCCAACCCATTTTGCTCAGAAACGGTTTGTGAATGAGCATTCATTCTGACTTTAATTTACAACTATTATTGATAAAACTTTGCAATTAGGTCCCATTTTAGTGAATACATCAACAATGATCAATACATTTGTTACAGTACGTCGGTTAATAAAATACAACTGTTCATTGATACCTCATGTCAACAGACACTTTTGATTTTAATAATGTACTTTATACTTTTAATGAAGTTACTTTTTTCATATAACGAACATCTTGTCAACCAACATCCAGTTATTTTCTAGTTAGCAGGAAATGCAGTTAATTTCAATGTTAGTTTTTTTGCTTATGTAGGACATTGTGTTAGTAGAGCAACTTAAATTTGAGGGTATATAATATACGGACCTTTTCTGCTGAGGTTTGTCACTAGTGTCATTAGATCTGCTGGTTAAATTTACCCTTCGTTTTCCAGACAAGTACGCCATCCGTTTCATCCCGCGAGAGAACGGCATCCACGCCATCGACGTGAAGTTCAATGGGACGCACATCCCTGGCAGTCCGTTCCAGGTTCGCGTGGGAGAACCGGGACAGAACGGCGATGCCGGACTCGTCACCGCCTACGGAGCCGGTCTGGAGAGAGGAACCACGGGTAATGCTTTTGACATCAATTAGACGCACATTACATGTTGGCACGGGGCTAAAAACAATCAAAGTTTTCCTCTACGCCATGGACGTGTTTTCAGCACCACGAATATTGATTGCTCGCTGTTTCTTTTCACTTGGCACGTCGAGAGGAAGTTACGCTCTCTCGCTCATGTCGAACGCGCCTCATTGTTTTCGCAAAATGATTTAAACAGAAGGATCTTGGATTACCTAACCTATTTCTCATGGATCACTTCCAGAACAAACGCATGTCTTCATTGTAACTCGTCGAACTACTCGGGAAGTTGCAGAAAAAGCTCACGGAGACGTTTAGCTTTACACGGAACTGATGGAAAAGGTCGGCAGCATTATTGAGCCTCGCTTGAAATGCATTTCAAACTGCATAAGTCTAAAAAACACATGGTTGACTTGGAAATTTGGTTTTATGATGGCCTACGTGGTGTCAGGATGTCCTCGAGCTGGTGACGTCTGATGGTATCGGAGTAAACTGGATAGATGTCAGCAGAACAGACGCAGTTTATCGTGTGATTTTAACCCAATGAGGGAATGATTTATAATAATATATTGTGTACTAGGGTAGGCATGAACCATACAGTACGTTCTACACTCCCTATAAAGTCAATTTAATTTCTAATCATTTTAAATAGTGTTCATTTGAGCAGTAAAATTAAGATCTACATTTCATGGAGATAACGTGTGCCTTTGGAGAATTTCTGTCATCTGGTGGAAAACAAGGATTTTTAACAATGACATGAAATGACCAGTGTAACCGGTCAGTGGCTGCAGAGCACCACTCATTCACCACTTCTACTGCCTTTCATAGTTCTTTTCGCACGTTTTGCTTTTGGATTTATTTTAAAATGAATGAGAAATTTTAGGACGTTATTCATCGACAAATTAAGACATTTTTGGGGTTTTTTTATCTCTCATAGAAAGCAACGAAATTCAAGGATCAGAAAAGTAGTAAAGACATGGTTAACCCTTGTGCATTGTTCAAATATTAATCTATTAATCAACCTCAGTCCTGATCAAAACTACTAAATTTAAAAAAAAAAAAAATTCAGGATTTAACTCTTTAAAACGTTAAAATCTGATGCTGCACAAAAACTAACAACGCATCAAAGCCAATGTTGTTTCTAATCTTTGACACGTTTTTTCCCAAATCAGTGACATCATTTATGAATTTGGCAATTAAAGAGTTAAAATCCTTTTTTTTTTTTTTTAAATTTAGTAGTTTTGATCAGGACTGAGGTTGATTAATAGATTTAAGCAAAAAAATTTGAAAAAAATATTTATGATACATTTTTAAAGCAGTTAAAATCATAATGAAAGGGTCGTGAATTTGCCCACAGAGTACTGTTGAGTTTTTGAACATTTTCAAAGCATTTTCCAATCAAAATAAGATTTGTCACCAAAAATCATTCCATTTGCTGAAACACGGAGAAAGTTATGGCCAAATTAAGACTCAAAAATTCCCCATAGTGGATGAAAACATCCCGAACAGCACAGAAGGGTTAAGATAGTCAATGTGACTACAGTGGTTCAACCTTAATGTTAGCGACAAATACTTTTTTTTTTTTTTTTGTGTGCAAAAACAAAAATAACTAACTATTTTCCGAAGTTGACGCAGTGAACTCCAGTGCAAGGTTTGCATGTTTATGTCCGAACGCTGGTTCAGTATTGGCCGACATGTTCACATGAGCTCCACGACACATGCGTGCGACACTGACGCAGGAGCCGGCCAATACGGAGTCTGCATTCTGTTGTAAACACGGACGCTTTGCGCTTTACAACTTCAAATGACATCAGTTCAAACTGTTGAATAAAGTCTGTTTTATGCGTGAAGTATTCTTGTCACTTCACAACGTTAAGGTTGAACCACTGTAGTCACGTTGACTGTCTTGACCATGTCTTTACTACTATTCTGGACCTTGAATGTGGCAGTTTCGTTGCTTTCTATGGGAGTCAGATTTCATCAAAAATATCTTAATTTGTGTTCTGAAGATGAATGAAGGACTTGCGGGTTTGGAACGGTATGAGGGAGAGTAATTCATGAGACGAATTTTGTTTTTGGGTGAACTAAATTGAAGTATGAAGTATAGCAAGAGAAGGAAAAGTCATCGTTCCTTTCATATAAACGGCGTATTTAACATAAATTAAGCCCAGATTTACAGTGGATGGGAGACCGTCTTGTATTCCTCCCGCATCATATTATATAAACTGCATTTATGACAAAAAACTGCACAGCATCTATTGATAATTGGACACACATTGTCCTCTGCTTTTGCTGCCGGCACTGCGGTTCGAAGAACAAGCTGAAATAATGCGGACTAAAATACAGGGATGAGCTGAAGCCTGCTGCCATCTTATTTTTAAGGAGTACAAGTTACGGAGAATTTTTAGGGGAGCTGAATGGAAATTTTGGGGGGGCTAAAGCCATCCTAAAATGGGGCTAGTGACGCCCTGCTGCGTACAGAAATGGACCCATTTCTACATTAGGAGTAAACTACTGGAGACTTGTCACATGACCTTAATGTTGCATGTCATACTGGAAATTAAAGGTCAGGACGAATTACCAGTTTACTATGCAATGGTGCAAATGCAGCAGGATATCATGGTTTCCATGCATAAAGTTTACTGTGCACTTACTGTAGAGAGAAAAACATTGTAGTGCTATTACTCCAAACAGTCGTTGTAACGACTGTCAACTTTGACTGATGGGAAGCAGGAAATGAGAATATTGTAGATGTCATGAAACGGTTCATCATCCTACATTCTCCTCTGACAGGTAACCAGGCTGAATTTATCATCAATAATACCAAAGCTGGACCAGGATCTCTGTCCGTCACTATCGAGGGCCCGTCGAAGGTGAAGATGGAGTGTCAGGAGTGTCCCGAAGGGTTTAAAGTGCACTACACACCAATGGCCCCTGGAAACTACATCATCACTATCAAATATGGCGGCCCCAACCACATCACTGGAAGCCCGTTTAAGGCCAAAGTCACAGGTGTGTAGAACTGGACGTCTGATCTGAGCCGAAACGATTCGGTATGATTGAGATTCAGTTGTTAGTTGAAGTGTCCAACTCTCCGTTTGGTCTTCAGGTCCACGGCTGGTGAACGTGACCAACGTCAGCGAGATGTCCACTCTGATGGTGGAGTCCGTGACCCGAGTGAGCGGCGTGAACTCCTACAGCGCGTCTCCCAGAGCCGCATCTGACGCCAGTAAGGTTCTCAGTCGAGGTCCAGGTCTCAGTAAGGCCTTCGTGGGGCAGAAAGCATCGTTCTCTGTCGACTGCAGTAAAGCCGGTGAGACATCCATTTATTTCTAGGAAAAATGTACACATGCATTCAACAATATATCTTTTGCACGTTTTTTGTGTAATTATTTTATAATATTATATATAATTATAATATAAATAAATATTTATAATAATTATATTATAAATAAAAATGAGATGTATAAAATATATATTAAATTAAAATTATATATTAAATTAAAATTATATATATAAAAAATTATATAATTTTAATTTTATATTAAAATATATATAATTTTATATATAATTTTAATTTAATATATATATTTTATACATCTCATTTTTATTTATAATATAATTATATATAAATGAAAATGAAATGTATAAAATATGTATATTAAATTAAAATTATTTATTTATTTATCTCTGCCAAATGAATAAATGTATTATAAAAATATATAATAAAAAAATATATATAATTATATTAAAATGTCTCTGCCGAACGAATTAATGTATTTTAAAAAATATTTTTTTTATTACTGGTTTTATTAAATACTATCTAATACTATTTATATTTATTTAAATATTATATTTATTTTTATTATTAAGTGTCATTAACTATTATCATTAACAATTTTAATTTTATATATATATATATATATATATATATATATATATATATATATATATATATATATATATATATATATATATATATATATATATATATATAGACATATATAGACATATATAGACATATATAGACATATATAGACATATATAGACATATATAGACATATATAGACATATAGTGTGTATATGTGTGTAATTTTAATAATAATAATTAACAATAATAATAATGAACTATCACAAATTTAAGTATTTTTTGCACTGTATATACATTTATTGTAGTAGTAATAATAATAATACATAATAATAATCATAATTTTGTAGTTTAAACTAATAGTTTTACATTTAGTTGCCTGTACTTTCATGTGTCGTTTAAGCTTGTATCTGTGTCTGTTTCCCAGGGAAGAACATGCTCCTGGTCGGTGTTCATGGTCCTCTGACGCCCTGCGAGGAGATCTTGGTAAAACACATGGGAAACATGCAGTACAACGTCAGCTACATCTTAAAGGAGCGGGGCAACTACATTCTGGCTGTGAAATGGGGAGACGAACACATCCCAGGCTCCCCCTTCCAAGTCACTGTCCCATAATTCCCTGCGGTTAACCCAAAACACTCCTGAGAGAGAAAGACACTGTAAAAATAAATAGAAGGCATCAGTGAGCGAATCATTCAGACCTTCTTCATTTTGTTGAACTTTGCACTTGATCAGGTTTTTGACTGGAATGTGACGGAAACGTTGACGGCATGTTATGATGCATGAATTGTACATTTCTTCTTAGTTCAGCATAGCAAATTTAAAGTTGAGTGTTGAAAAGTTGACCGTGTATGAACAAAACCGATCAGGGTTTCGCACCCAAACGTCTCTTTACTACTGATATTGACTCGAATTGTTCGTCTCTTTCTAACCTACTGTCACTTTTAATTCACATATTGTAACATCTCCACGTCCGTGTTCGATTCTCACTGCATAAACGGAGCTGTGACGTTTATTTATTCAAATCAAAGCATCGTCCATCAGAACGCTTCAAATCAAACACTTCTGGGTTTCACCGCTGCATAAAGGGGAAATAAATAAAACAATGACTATACATCAAGATTTTACACCAGCGGAGCCCTCGATACCAAAATACGACTCGCATTTAATCCGATTTTCTGGCTTTATTGAGACACTAATATGCAAATGTCACTGTAACTGGTTTATGCAGATCTCTTTTACGTTCCTCAGATCTTTCTTTGTCTTTACTAGTTTTGATACTCCAGTGGTGAAGTATTTTGTAAGTGTTTTCAGGGCAAGGGGCGTATTTTGTATTTAGCCATTAGTGCCTTATTGTGAAACACGCGAGTAGATTTGATGTACATTTGCTTATTAAAACTGACTGGAATAAAGAATTCAGAATCAACACTGTCTCGTTATTCATGGAGAGTGAGACTTGATGCATTTCTTCAGCATTGTTTGTCAGTGAGTAAATGATCAAATGTCTTTTTCTCCTTTAGGTGACCTGTTTCTTTAACTGTAAGTTGTTTCGATTCGCACTAACAGGAAGTGAGGAGGCCACCTTGAGACAGAAACCACCCTGAATACAATACAGGACAGTAAATGTGTTGTCAAACGAACATGCATATTTATAGATCCAAAGGTCATGCACATTATTTCCTTGTGCTTGTGACTGTATCTTGAATTAAAAGCCTTTTAATTTCTAATAAAAGTGGTCTGCAAGGGAAAATAGTGCTTTGTTTCTGTTAGCAGTGGGTTTAAACTTGTAATATTTTAGATGAGGCCTGTAATGTCCAGAAATGTTCTGCTGCTGCCACCTTCAGGACAGATTTAGACATTACAAGACCCGATTAAAGGATCAGGTAAAATGACAATTATTCACCCTTAAGTTTGAAACCTGTATTGCCTGCTGATTGATTTGACAAAAACAAAAAAAATCCAGCCAGTGCTGTTAACTAAAACTACTAAAAATAAACTTCGGGAATGGAAATAAAGCTGAAATAAAGTATTAAACGTTAGATGTGTAACTTGAGTTCAAATAGAAATGTTTCTTTGGCAACTAACTGAAACAAGTTTAAATACTAATGACCAAAACGTGAAGAATAGAGATGACAAGCTTACATGTATTAAAACCAATATAAGATTATTAGTGTACTATATTCGTTTAGTATATTTATATAAGACTTGAAACCAGTTTAAGCTGGTTTGCTGGTCTCTCTGCCTGGTCCATCTGCTGTTTACTGGTGCTGGTTACACTTAGTATTTTATTTTTGCACTTTCAGACCCTACCATTTTTCTTCTGAAGCCAGTTTCCACCACTGAAAAAAAAAGAAAATTGTTGCGACTTTATATCTCAGAATTGAGGTATAGTCAGAATTGTGAGATATAAAGTCAGAATTGCGAGATATAAAGTCAGAATTGCGAGATATAAAGTCAGAATTGCGAGATATAAAGTCAGAATTGCGAGATATAAAGTCAGAATTGCGAGATATAAAGTCAGAATTGCGAGATATAAAGTCAGAATTGCGAGATATAAAGTCAGAGTTGCGAGATATAAAGTCAGAGTTGCGAGATATAAAGTCAGAGTTGCGAGATATAAAGTCAGAGTTGCGAGATATAAAGTCAGAGTTGCGAGATATAAAGTCAGAGTTGCGAGATATAAAGTCAGAGTTGCGAGATATAAAGTCAGAGTTGCGAGATATAAAGTCAGAGTTGCGAGATATAAAGTCAGAGTTGCGAGATATAAAGTCAGAGTTGCGAGATATAAAGTCAGAGTTGCGAGATATAAAGTCAGAGTTGCGAGATATAAAGTCAGAGTTGCGAGTTATAAAGTCAGAATTGCGAGTTATAAAGTCAGAATTATGAGATCTAAAGTCAGAATTATGAGATCTAAAGTCAGAATTATGAGATCTAAAGTCAGAATTATGAGATCTAAAGTCGCAATAACCTTTTTTTTTTTTAGTATTTTATTTTTGCACTTTGAGACCCTATCATTTTTCTTCTTCTGAAACTGATTCTCTCAGCAGTGAGTCTCTTTTGTTCTTCTGTCAGCACATTGACGGTGTGTTTGTTTGCACGGTCTCTCCCGCTGCCGAGTGATCTTCCCTCTGATTGGTCGGCTCTTCACCTCTTAGGTTTCTGTGGCCTCACTGTCCCGTTAATCAGTCAAGAGTCGCGGTCGGAGCTCACGAGAGACATGAGGAACCTGCTGACCACCCAGGACCAGAACTTCTA
Organism: Zacco platypus; assembly: GCA_038088235.1. Classification (NCBI taxonomy): domain Eukaryota; kingdom Metazoa; phylum Chordata; class Actinopteri; order Cypriniformes; family Xenocyprididae; genus Zacco; species Zacco platypus. The sequence continues at coordinate 2,195,902 of CM076064.1, forward strand.
CCGTGAGCTGATCCTGAAGGAGGCTTACACGCGGCTGGCGTGGAAGATGAAATACAGCAAAGAATACCCGACCACCTTCACGTCTCGCAGGTCCAAGTCCATCGGGCTTTTTAACCCTCCGTCTGCCGGTAAACTCACGCTGCCCCCTGTGGTCCAGAAGCAGCGCGAGGCGCCCGCGCCGCTGAGGCGCTCCCTGAGTGAAGCTCCTCTGATGAGGCCCGTGAGCCCGCAGACTAAAGCGGATCTTTATCAGGGATTCTCCCACGAGGGCAAAGGGCGACATCTGTACCTGAGGAAACGAGCTCAAAAAGCCCCTGAAGAAAAGTTTGATTATCCGATTCTCTCATCCTGGGATTACGGATGGAGATTAGGTGAGGATTTTTTTTTTTTTTTAATAACTAGTAGTGTTGAGGATTTGAACAAACTGGTGTTTTTTGTAAACCCCACTATTTTACTAGTAGTAATTACGTGTTTGTTTTTCCCTCATCCTACCTGAAATATGTTTCTAAAGTGTGGGGGCAAATGTTTATTAATGTTTATTAAATATTTATTAATTTATGTATTAAATGCGTCTCTTCTGCTCACCTCGGCTGCATTTATTTGATCAAAAATAGTTAAATATTATTAAAAATTAAAATATCTGTTTTCTATGTGAATATATAGTAAAATGTAATTTATATCCTGGGATCAAAGCTGAATTTTCAGCATCAGAGTCACATGACCCTTCAGAAATCATTCTGATATGATGATTTTTTGCTCTTATTATTGAAAACGTGGTACATTTTTTTCATGATTCTTTGATGAATAGAAAGTATTAATATATTTAATGCATTCTTGCTGAATAAAAGCATCCATTTCTTACTGTATTTGTATACAAAAACTGCATTTTACTATAATACAACTGTTTAACAGTAAAAAAGTATCACGATAATGGCTACAAATCATCCACTGACTTTATTTCCTCAGGTGACTATGAGATTCACTGCAAGACTCCAGCCAGCGGGAGATCTGGGATCGTACGGAACACTTTCTACTCCAGGAATGGCATTTTTAATATTCCCACAGCCACCGATCTGCTTGGATGAAACGCGGTTCACTGAACTTTAACAGACACCTTAAGTTTAAAATACTCTGAAGTAAATCTTTTATTTACAGTACATGAAATAAATCATATTTATATGTCCATATATGCCAGGATTTGATAGAACGTTTGTTGAAAGCTGTCAAATGTCAATATAAAGCACTTTGAATTCATGGAAAACTGTAGATGGGATAAATGGGTAACAGCCTTTGCAAACTAACTCCACTGTCTCATAGCAACCGGTAAACCAACACTGCAGAACGCTGGTTCATAATTAACAAGCACTGGAAGCTTTTCTTCATCTTTCAGTGAAACCGTTCTGTTTTCTCTACACAAATGCTCTAAATAAAGCCCTGCTTTCTGCATCTCTGATTATGTTATAACCGCTTCATTTTATAATGAACTGTTCTTCGTTCTCATCAGAAGTGTAAACGGAGAATGTTATCCTCTCTTCTGCGCTTGATTTACGGTGATGCAGAGTGGGAAATGATCACTCACTGCCAGAGCCTGTGGAACAGAGAAACAGCTGTTAGTGTTTCTTATGCTTCCCTGTAAAAGAGACCGGGGCTAGTTGTCACACATTTTACTTTATATTTGTCAAGATTGGGTTTATTTTTGAAAGTCAGTTCTTCTGAAAAATGCATGCAGTTGGTTTTTAACCACTAGAGGGCCAAAAGCTACATAGTGGACCTTTAATAAACTCACTTACGTCTCCCATAAACATGGTTATATTTACCTCCTGCTCAGTGAGACCAAATTCATCTTTGAAGTTGAAGACCTCCACTGATTCAGGATTCACAGCCGCGATCATCTTCTCGCCGTGGAGGACGACCCTGCAGAACAACACATGGGAATGAGTGGGACATAATGAGAGACTTGTATTTTTCCATGGATTTTTACAGGATTGGTGTCATTTTGTGTTTTGGTCTGTTCCAGTACAAATATCTAAACATTCTTAAATGAAGATACATTTACTTATGTAAATTGCATATTGTTTTTTGGAAAAAAAAAGTGAGTATATACTTAAAACAAGAAAAATATTTTCACATTTAAGTTTGTTTGTCTTGCCCCATGGACAGATTTTTGTTTGTTTTAAGCATGAACTCACTTAATATTTGATATAATATATCATTTTGCCTCTAAAAGTAAATGTATGTTGATTTAAGAATGTTTAGACATTTGTGAGACAAAAAACAAAATGCAAAATATGACAAAAATACTGATAAAATTATTTTTTGCAGTGCCTACATAGTTATTGCTCTGATCAAATTGAGTTTTTACACTTTCATACATTAGACTCTAGAAAGTAACGTCTTAAGTTTTAACACACACATTATTTGCTGATGTTTTTATACTAAACAAGTATGCAACAATATGATATCCATAACCTTTAAACTACCCAAAGGTTGTTTTTCCAAACAGTTCCTGCGTCATTTTTGTTGGTCCTGAAACAACGTTCTTGTCAAACAAACACAGTTCTAACCCTAAATACCCAATAAAGGTTCTTTTCTGGCATCGACGGTTCCACGAAGAACCTTAAACATCAATGAAACTTTTCCACAAAAGATTCTTTATAGCAGAAAAAGGTTCTTTAGATTTTTCAAATGTTCTTCACACTAAGAAAAGATGGTTCTTTTAAGAACTGTTGACTGGAAAGTTCTTTGAGGAAACAACAACGGTTCTTCTATGGCATCGCCGTGAAAACCCCATTTTGGAAACTTAAAGGGGTCCTATAATGCGCCTTTCACACGATGTAATATCAGTTTTTGGTGTCTCCAGAATGTGTGTGAAGTTTGAGCTCAAAATCCCCCACAGATCATTTATTATCGCTTGTCAAATTTGCCTCTATTTGGGTGTGAGCAAAAACACGCAGTTTTTGTGTGTGTCCCTTTAAATGCAAATGAGCTGCTGCTCCAGAAGAGGGCGGAGCTTTAACAGCTCAACAACAACAAAGCTGGAGAATCTCACGCAGACAAAATGAGGAAAGTGTTCATCCTTACATTGTTCAAACCGGAGTCGACACTGATGGAGAGACTCAGGAAGAAGTTCCAACTTTTAGACGTTTCTGAACGGTTAGTGGATGAATTGATGTAGTTGCTGTGGAGTTGATCAACTCATCACTAGCATCATGTTCATCTTTTTTCCTTGAATTGACCCTCGTTTGTGAAGCAGTCCGGCGTAAAATGACGGCATCCACAACACTCGACTACAACAACTCTTCCTCTTCTCTACAGCAGCACAACATGGCCCCGCCCCCTTTGTTGAGTGTTCTCAGGGGCGGGGTTTATGTAAATTTTAGGGTTAGTGATGTCACAAACCCAGGAAGAAGCTCGTTGTAGTCCTTTAAAAAGCAAATTCTCTAAAAGAAAATATCTCCCTTTGCATTGAACTTTGAGCGTCGTGACTTTGCAGATGTTGTTAATCCTCAAACAGCAACATTACACACTAACTAAAGTTAAAAAATTGAAATCATAATCAAGGACCCCTTTAATTGTTAAGAGTGATTTGAACAACCCAGAGGATAAATTCAGGTTGATCCTAAAATCTGAATGTTGTTTCAGGACTAACAAGTCATCCATTTTCGATTTATAGAAAATAAATAAATCCACAGACCTGTCATAAGCACATTTCGTGGATATCTTCACTGACGTGTCCAGCTTGTCGCCCGTCAGCCACACAAACTCACTATCCGAACGCAGGCGGATGTTCACCCACTGCTTCTTTGGAACGTAACCGCAGGCGGCGTTGAAATCCCCCATGATGATGAAGTTCTGATAAAATTAGACGAGATGAAAACAGGCTGAAAGCAGGTGTGTGGATCACAGGAATCTACGGTGGCCGAGAGAGCTCAACGCACTGCAAATAAGAAAACACATGCAAATAAAAAAAAAACACATGCAAATAAAAAAAAAAACATGCAAATAAAAAAAGCACGTGCAATAAAAAAAGCATGTGCAAATAAAAAAAACATGCAAATAAAAAGCACGTGCAAATATAAAAAGCACGTGCAATAAAAAAAACACATGCAAATAAAAAAAAAACATGCAAATAAAAAAAGCACGTGCAATAAAAAAAGCACGTGCAAATAAAAAAACCATGCAAATAAAAAAGCACGTGCAATAAAAAAAGCACGTGCAAATAAAAAAAAACATGCAAATAAAAAAAGCATGTGCAATAAAAAAAGCACGTGCAAATAAAAAAACCATGCAAATAAAAAAAGCACGTGCAAATAAAAAAGCACGGGCAAATAAAAAAAAACATGCAAATAAAAAAGCACGTGCAAATAAAAAAAGCATGTGCAAATAAAAAAGCACATGCAAATAAAAAAACCATGCAAATAAAAAAAGCACATGCAAATAAAAAAAACATGCAAATAAAAAAGCACGTGCAAATAAAAAAAGCACGTGCAAATAAAAAAAACATGCAAATAAAAAAAAGCACGTGCAAATAAAAAAAAAAAAAAAACATGCAAATAAAAAAAAAAACGTGATCATCAGTTTGACAACACATGCTGCAAATCCTCACAACACATGCAAACACAAAAACACGCTGCAAATAGCACAAACCACAACGGAAATGTTTCAAGGGGGACCCCAAAAAGTGACGGACCCTACTTGACAACAGCACAAACTAAAAAATATTAAAATATATTATGTAGGCATTAACTCCATGTAATGTGTTTCACTAACAGAAAAGTGTTTTAATATGTGGCATTGTTGTTCACTCATTCAACTTTAAGAGATGATCATTTAGTGGATGATTTAAAAATATTGGTTAATCATCTGTAGCGTACTAATGTGACGTCATCATAACGGCCGCCTGAGGCGCTCGACGACCACGTCATCTGTGAGCGTGAGCTTCTAGCAAACTGAAAAACACTTTATTAAAAATAATAAATACATGAAATAATGTACAGTTGTTTATTTTTGTTTGCAGTTTTTATAGTATTTCATGATTGTGAACACATTGTGCACTCAAATGCCGTACACTATATAGGGATTAGTGAATAAGTGAAGGGTGAGCTGAACTGGTTTTTGGTCCTAGTAGGGTCCGTCACTTTTTGGGGTCCCCCTTGAAACATTTCCGTGTGCTATTTGCAGCGCGTTTTGTATTTGCAGCGTGTTTTTGTGTTTGCATGTGTTGTCAAACTGATGATCACGGTTTTTTTTTTTATTTGCATGTGTTTTTTTTTTATTTGCATGTGTTTTTTTATTTGCATGTGTTTTTTTATTTGTATGTGTTTTTTATTTGCATGTGTTTTTTTATTTGCATGTGTTTTTTTATTTGTATGTGTTTTTTTTATTTGCATGTGTTTTTTTATTTGCATGTGTTTTTTTATTTGTATGTGTTTTTTTTATTTGCATGTGTTTTTTTATTTGTATGTGTTTTTTTTATTTGCATGTGTTTTTTTTATTTGCATGTGTTTTTTTATTTGTATGTGTTTTTTTTTATTTGCATGTGTTTTTTTTATTTGTATGTGTTTTTTTTATTTGCATGTTTTTTTTTATTTGTATGTGTTTTTTTTTATTTGCATGTGTTTTTTTTATTTGCATGGTTTTTTTTATTTGCATGTGTTTTCTTATTTGCAGCGCTTTGAGCTTTCCGTAGAATCCGTAGGAATCTCTATTATATACTATTTTACAGCAAAAGAATTCCCTTCAGTCTGGGAACATTACATAACATGCGTTCATCTGTACTGGGACACTCTTACGTCACACTGCCACAGCTGGGAAACATTCTGATAAACATCATACAGTTCATCGATTTCTCTCACAGCCGCTTCTGGAGCCGTGTGAATGGGAATGATGACGAAATCCTTGATTTCTGTCGGAAGAAAACATGTTTGTCATAATTTCATCATGTTTATGGAGGTATAAGTGGTTCATCTTCCATGTTCTCGGTCTCACCAGTGTTTGGAGCTGAAAACCACACGACAAACGGCTCTCGAGCAAAAGCATCTTCATCTCCGGTTTGTGTGTCTGGATACTGATAGACCGCTTTCACAGACAGCATCTTCTGCCTGATATGATCAGAACGATATTAATATTACAGGCTGATTTTATCATATATGCATTCAGCGGATGGTTATCTAGATACAGTTTGTGTTTTCACGTTGCAAGCAATCGTGTTTCATTCCTTTTACTTTATTCATTTATTATTTAGTGCAGCTAATAATTGCAACCTAACCTTTATTTTGCTTTTGCAGTTCTGTGCTGGAAAAAAATTGCTTCAGAGCAAAATTATTAATTGTAATATATGTTTAAATTTAAACTCTAGATAGGATTCTTCCTAAATGTATAGAAATATGAAACCACATATGCATTTCTTCAGGTAAATTAATATATATTAATCTGTTTTTGCATGCAAAACAACATTAATAATATGATATAACATTTAAGTGTTAGTTCTTGCAAAAATGAAAATTGTCATTAATTCCTCTCCGTCATGTGGTTCTACACCAGTAAGATCTTCGTTCATCTTCAGAACACGAATGAAGATATTTTTGATGAAATCCGATGGTTCAGTGAGTCTCTATTGATAATGAACACTTTCAATGTCCAGAAAGATACTAAAACATATTTAAATCAGGTCATGTGACTACAGTGGTTCAACCTTAATATTATGAAGTCACGAGAATACTTTTTGTGCGCCAAAAACACAAAATAACGACTTTTCAACAATATCCAGTGATGGGCGATTTCAAAACACTGATTCATGAAGCTTTACGAATCTTTTGTGTCGAATCAGTGATTCGGAGCGGCAAAGTCACGTGATTTCAGTAAACGAGGCTTTCTTACTGAAATCACGTGACTCTGGCGCTCCGAACCACTGATTCGAAACAAAAGATTCGTAAAGCTTCATGAATCAGTGTTTTGAAATCGGCCATCACTAGATATTTCTAAATTAAGTCATTATTTTGTGTTTTTGGCGGACAAAATTTATTATAAAGCGGCGAGAATACTTTTTGTGCGCCAAAAACACAAAATAACGACTTTTCAACAATATCTAGTGATCAAAACATCAAAACATCAAATATCCAGTGATGGACGATTTCAAAACACTGATTCATGAAGCTTTATGAATCTTTTGTTTTGAATCAGTGATTCAGAGCGCCAAAGTCACGTGATTTTAGTAAACGAGGCATCATTACATCATAAGTGATTCGAAATTTTAATATTTCATGTGATTTTGGCAGTTTAACATGAATCGAACCACTAATTCGAATCAAAAGATTCGTAAAGCTTCATGAATCAGTGTTTTGAAATCGCCCATCACTAGATATTGTTGAAAAAGTCGTTATTTTGTGTTTTTGGCGCACAAAAAGTATTTTATAATATTAAGGTTGAACCACTGTAGTCACATGACCGGTTTTAAATATATTTTAGCATCTTTCTGGACATTGAAAGTGTTCATTATCAATACTGAACCATCAGATTTCATCAAAAATATCTCCATTTGTGTTCTGAAGATGAACGAAGATCTTACGGGTGTAGAACGACATGAGCAAGAGGAATTAATGACAGAATGTTCATTTTTGCATGAACTAACCCTTTCATAATTATGAAATATTTGTTCATAAATCACACATACCTGTAAATGAAGGCGTACTGCTCCTTGTATGACTTCCTCCCGAGTCTTTCACTAATGACAGAGCTAAATTTGTCTGATCGTGTCCTGGACCAGCTGTGAGGGACAACAGATTTAGTATTTTGATTTTACGGTATCCATCAAGATTTTATTATCCCATCTAATGTTGTGTTTACCTGTTGAGGTGAGTCATGAGTTGATCAAACACTTTTCCTTTTTCATCTTTGATCTCCTGGACGAGCATGAGGTCACAGCGGCGGATGCTCTGCAGTGGGACAACGTGACTGTTTTAAATTCATCGCTATTTGTTCATGCCTTGAAAATCACAAGGGGCTTTTCACTGCGATGCCATCGAAGAACCATTTTGTGTTCCTCAAAGAACCTTTCAGTCTAAAAATAACCATGTTTCTTAGTGTGAAGAACATGTGGAAAGAGAATCCAGAATAAAGAGCATGACCTTGGAATATCTGAGCAGTCATGTGTTCCCAAAAACAATGAGAACGACAAAATGTCTTGTTCCTCTTTGTTCTTAGATTGTAAAACATGCGATGACGTTTGGTAACACAATGTTATCTGATCTTCAATTATGTTTTCTTTCTTTAAAGCAAGTAAAGTGTTCGTAGAGTGGGACCGCAGCCAAGTCTTGTGAGTGTTTTTCCATACAACCATATAAAAGTTCATTATCATTATGCTTTAAAAACAACAAAAATTGACAGCAAGATATTTGACACTTTCAGAAATACTTAAAACATATTTAAAACAGGTCATGTGACTACAGTGGTTCAACCTTAATATTAGCGACGAGAATACTTTTTGTGTGTCAAAAAAAATAAAAAATACGAATATGAATTATGCAATATTTAAAATAGCATCAAAGCATTTTTTTTTTCCCATTTTGCATTAGGTTAAATTAAATTAAATAGCATGCAAAAGCCCACCTCCACGATGATGTCCAGCACATCTGGTTTGGCGATTTTTTTCTCTCCTAAGGACTGTATGTTGAAGGAGCAGATCTTGAGATTCGCGGCTCCTCCGAGGTTCAGCAGCAGCAGGATCAGAGCTGTAGACGTATACATCACTGTAGATGAATTCAGCTCAAATAAGAGGAACATCTGTGAACTTCCTTCAATTATACTGTAGCAAACACTTCCTGACTTTATCTAATAGCCACGACTATTTTTAAATTCTGACGCAGTGAGGTATGAGGATGATTTATTTCTCTTGTATTAAAAGATGCTTTTGTACGTAAGGCAATCAATAATTTTCATATAATCAGGGCTGGTTATGATTCATAAATTCTCCAATTTGGAGAGTATTGTATTTCTAATATGCTGCGTGCAGGGTTCGACGCTGTGCAGTGAGACCTCATTATACTCAAGTCGAACACCTTAACCACTGCTCCAAAACCCGGGGGGAACGCGCATGCTCCAACCGAGGTTGCCTTTCTTAAAGTGACCGCAGTGATAAAAATTTTAGTGTCATGATTATTCTTACGGTTCCTTGACGCCTTCCTATTTTTCTTTATTATTCTGAGACCGTAGATATGCAGCTAACATGCGTTAATTACATTTTAAACGACGTGATTTAATTTTCCCCTCTGTATATTCCCCTTTAAATTAGCGCGTTTTCCAGTGAAACAAGATAAAAGCGGATTTAAAAAAACACTGGGTTAAAAATATGTTGCTTTGTTAACTGTCAAATGTGTAGCTATTATTAAAATCAAGATGATTAAATTGTTATTCAGGAGACCGCTGGTAGTGTCAGTCGATATGTGTTACATTTCTCATCGCTAGTCATGATGTACCAATCACAGCCGTTTGTGGTTAATTAATATGGGATTTTATTTAATAATTTCTTTGATGTGACTGCTGGAAGAATGTCTTATATATACGAGGCATACATCCGTGAATTACATTAATTTAATTAATTATACTTTTAATTGGGCAAATTTATCCACTAGACCGGACGTCATCCTGAAATCTGAATGCGCTTCGATGTGGGATTTGGTTTGGTGAGCCGCCACGCGCCCCCTGACGGATATTTTCTCCCGGAAACTGTAATTATCCAACAACACTGACCGCAGAATTGATTCATGTCAGATGTGCACCTGACCAGATGTTCGCTGACAATTCCCACCGACTGGACATTAATTCCCGCCTCTATTTCCCTTTAAATCGAGCGAACTTCCCTGTTCACAGCGCAGTGAGCGCGCAGCAGTGAACGCGCCTCGCGTCTCCGTAGATCAAAGGGAGATATGGTTGTGCTTTGATCGGCCTTTACCGGACACTATCATATTCAAAGGACATCTAAAGGTATGCTTACTAAATATAAAGAGCATTTGAATATAATCGTGCGATCAAATCTGCTGTATTCAAGCTCAGATCTTTGATCACATGACAGATCTGATGCGTAACAATAAGTTACAAAATATTTAAATGCGACAATGTGTCAATCAGAGATCTGAGAGTCATTAATTCATGCTTCATTGTTGGAAAAATTAAAGTGTGTTATACTCGAATTCACGCATTGTTTTGTTTCACTTCCTTTCTTAGTTTCAATATTCGAGGCATATGTATTTATTAATTGTTTTATTGATGTATTAATATTCAGGACTATGAAAATAACATTTAAGCACATGCAAATTATTGATATATATATATATATATATATATATATATGTATGTGTGTGTGTGTGTGTGTGTGTGTGTGTAGTTATATAAAATTGCCATTACATCAGCCATATTTTTAGACCACATAAAAATGAGCAGTTATTCACTTTAAATCGCTAATGGATTCTGCTGTACATTTCCACACTTCACACCGTTGATTTATCAGCACATCTGAGCATGAAACCCACTTCTGGGTTTTCTCTGTCCTTGCTTAGAGATATCTTGCAGTTACAGTTAGATAATATAATGTGTTATACTTCTTCTATCTGACATGAGGTCACTGTCTTTTATTTAACAGGATGGATTTGGACGTGCTTAACATGTTCATCATTGCCGGTGGGACGCTGGCGATCCCCATACTGGCTTTTGTAGCCTCCTTCCTGCTCTGGCCCGCAGCTCTCATTAAAGTTTACCACTGGTAAGATCTGGACTTTTAATTCCTCACTTTGTACTGACCTTCAGTAGAAAGAACACGTGCAAATGAGCGATTTGAGTTCTCGGTACAGACATTCTAACACTTCGGGTGCTGCCGATAAACTGGAAAAATGCACATTCTGTTCATTTTAAAAGCCTTATCAGCGTAATCAGTTACAGTTACACAAACCACAGTGTCCAACGCGCATGATGAAGTTGAAACGGGTCATTACCAAACACAAAAAATATAAAATTCCAAAGAAAATGCAATGCAAAAGTTGTTTCCAGGGCATTGCACTGCAATAAATGATTTTCTTACTTTATATTTTTGTCTTTTTCAGCACAAATATCTAAACATTTTTAAATCAAGATACATTTACTTGAGTAGCAAAATGACTTTAAGTCATTATTAAATGGGTCACTTTAGTTTAGGGTCCAATTCTCACCCTAACTAGTTGCTTATTAGCATGCATATTACTAGAATATTAGTACTTATCAAGCACATATTAATGCATTATCCTGCATGATCATATTCCTAACCCTACCCAATACCTAAACTTACTAACTATTAATAACATTTACATTTATTAGACGACTCAAAAGTGAGAATTTGCCCTCGGTGGGGATTGAACCCGGGTCTCTGGTGCGTTAGAAGTGAGTGTTTACTCACTATTTGTGAAAAAAAGATGCCATCCAAAGTATGTAATGTAGAACAATTAGATCCAAAAGGTTTTAATTATATTTTGCTACGTGTAAAGGTATTTTAAAGATTTTGAACTGTGAAAACGTCATTCGGTTTAACCGTTCAAAGGCAGCCAATACAGTCATTTCATTTGTTATTAAAATATCTTAAAATGTAATAAATGTATATATTTTTTTTTTATTGTGGCATGATTTTATAAAATCATAAATGTAGTGCAAAATGGCATTAAGTCATTATTATATGGGTCACTTTAGTTTAGGGTCCCATTCTCACTCTTAACTAGTTGCTTATTAGCATGCATATTACTAGAATATTAGTACTTATAAAGCACATATTAATGCATGATCATATTCCTAACCCTACCCAATACCTAAACTTACTAACTATTAATAACATTTACATTTATTAGACGACTCACAAGTGAGAATTTGCCCTCGGTGGGGATTGAACCCGGGTCTCTGGTGCGTCAGAAGTGAGTGTTTACTCCCTAAAAAGCAATAATGAGGAGTTAATTGATGCAAACCTCGTAATTATTTGTCCAACAGCCATATAATAATAAAAAGATATGACATCCAAAGTATGTAATGTAGAACAATTAGATCCAAAAGGTTTTAATTATATTTTCCTACATGTAAAGGTATTTTAAAGATTTTGAACTGTGAAAACGTCATTCGGTTTAACCGTTCAAAGGCAGCCAATACAGCCATTTCATTTGTTATTAAAATATCTTAAAATGTAATAAATGTATTTTTTTTTTATTGTGGCATGATTTTATAAAATCATATATTAATGTAGTGCAAAATGGCATTAAAAATATGTGTAGAAGTCGTTGCTTGGAAAGAATGTCTGGAAAAATTAATTTCATTGATGTCATTTGGAGTAACCAATATAAAGTCATGCTGTCAATATCATGTGACAGGATGTGATATCATTCAGACAGCTGCAAAGGACCACATGAAAAAATACTTTTGAAGTATTTAAAAAATTCATATTCATATCCCGAAACATCGGGTCATTCGGTACAACCGCTATAAAACGTGGAAAATTATGTAATATTTTAAAAACTAGTACTAAATATATAATGTTTGATTGTCTTTTAACTAGCTTGCTTGCTAGATATCAGCCTGTTAGCATTGTTTGAAATATCGTCATTCGGTATAACCAAAAGTGTCATTTGGTAAAACCAAAATTTTGGTTGAAACCCGAATGACTTTTTTGGTGACAACTCTTGTAAAGAATCTGACAAAAGCAGTGTTACTTGATTATAAAAACCACATCATCTCATTAACAACACTTAATAAAACTTCAAACATCTCCATTATATTTTTTTAAAAACCTTATTCATCAATGACCCATATATAAAAATATTAAGTCTTATTTTCAATTAAAAATGATCAGAATTATGCTTGAAACCATAAGAAATATCTGTCCATGGTGTAAGAAAAATAAACTTGAATCAGATTTTTAAGCATAAACTCATCTTCATCTTTTTGCTTCTCAAGTAAATGTATCCTGATTTAAGATGATAATGCTTGTATATTTCTATACTGTGAAAAAACACTATGTAAGAAAATGATTTTTTGCTGTGTGGGTGTTTTCTGGCAAGGCAAATCTCTCAGGCTTTCGTGACTGTTTTTTCAGCTTTGTATTATTTAGCACATCTCTTATCTAGAGACGGTGCTAAAGGTGCTTCGTTTATTTTTCTCATGCCGCTAAACTGGGTGAAGGTTTAGTCGTGGCACAGGGCTCATGATCCGTACACATCCACACGGTGCCAGTGATTCACCTTAACTTTAGCTTTGAATAACGCATGGTTTTTCTATGCATTCACGAAGCGAAGTGTGTGTGTGTGTATGCATTAGCCGTGTGCATTTGTTGCTGATGTCAGTCGAATCTTACGCAAGCTGCCCAGTAGACTTTGGTTCTCGTAATATCTGGGAGGCAAACTTTGCTCTAAATGACACAGTCATCAAAACCGCTGTTTGCCTTTAGGCTGGACGGACTGACTGCTTCCTTCAGTGTCACTTCATGAACTCTGACACTGAGAGCGTCACTGTTACATTGCTAAAATATAGGTGTTTTGTGCTCCAAACAAGTCTTGTTATGCAAATACAATGTGATCAGCCGTATATTGGGTGGGATATTGTGACTAGGCAACAAACTATTTTTCATCACGATAGTGATCAATCCTGCAAACTTGCTTTAAAAGATGACATGGATGGAATTTAAGCACCTTTAGTACCTTTAGTATACATCAAATTATTATTATTTTACATGCAGAACATGAGATTTGCATAATAGCGACTTTTATTTTCATGCATTTTTTTTATTTCAAGTGTTTTTGGTGATTTGTTCTACAGGTATTGGCGCAGGAGGCTGGGAATGCATGTGAATTATACAGAATATGAAGGATATCGCTTCTGTTACTCTCACAGAGGGAATCCGGGCGCACGTCCGTCCGTCCTCATGTTGCACGGATTCTCTGCACACAAGGACATGTGGCTCGGCGTGGTCAAGGCAAGAAACCGCAGCGAAAACTCTCAAAAATGACGAACCGTTCCATGTATTAATAATAATCAACAAATCACATGATCTAACGACAGTTGAAATCTGTCAAAAAGTATTGCATGAATTCTGTGAATGACACTTTGTTCTTAATTTATGGATCATAAAGTAGAAAACGAGATAAATGTTTGACTGATTTCTTTGCTTTTGTAGTTTCTCCCTAAAAATGTGCACTTGGTGTGTGTTGACATGCCGGGACACGAAGGTACGACACGCACCAGTGCTGTGGATTATTCCATCGAGGGCCAAGTCAAACGGATACATCAGGTGGGAATTTTCATGGGAAATAATTTATGGTAGTAATGATAATAATGTACAAATAATGAAATAATAATTAAATGTATTAGATTTTAATTGAACAATTTTAATTTATTATATTTTGATTTTATATATATATACATATATTAGTTTTTTTTCACACACACACACACATATATATATATATATATATATATATATATATATATATATAAAATTATGTATAATTATATTAATTAATTAATTAAGTATATACATATATATAGTTTTTTTTCACACACACATATATATATATATATAAAATTTTGTATAATTATATTAATTAATTAATTAAGTATATATATATATATATATATATATGGTAGTAATAATAATAATTTATATATAATAGTAATATGATAGTAATAATATAATAGTAATTTGATTATAAGATTTTAATTTAAATATTTTTAAATATATTTTAAATATATAATTAAAATAAATTAATTTAATTTAATTAAAAATATAATTAAATATATTTTATATATATATATATATATATATAACATTTTGTATAATTATATTAATTAATTAATTAAGTATATATATATATATATATATATATATATATATATATGGTAGTAATAATAATAATTTATATATAATAGTAATATGATAGTAATAATATAATAGTAATTTGATTAAGATTTTAATTTAAATATTTTTAAATATATTTTAAATATATAATTAAAATAAATTAATTTAATTTAATTAAAAATATAATTAAATATATTTTATATATATATATATATATATATATATACACTCTCTCTATATATACATATATAGAGTACACAGTAATATACCATAAAAACAATGCATTCTGGGTAATATTTGTCATTTTAAGTAAAGAGGCCTATAGGGTACTTTCTCGAAAATGACAAATAATATTACCCAGAATGCATTGTAATATACAGAAGTAATATACTGTAAAAACAATGCTTTCTGGGTAATATTTGTTGCTTTCAACAATGTATCCTATAGGTTACTGTCTAGAAAAATGACAAATAATATTACCCAGAATGCATTGTAATATACAGAAGTAATATACTGTAAAAACAATGCTTTCTGGGTAATATTTGTTGCTTTCAACAATGTATCCTATAGGTTACTGTCTAGAAAAACGACAAATAATATTACACAGAATGCATTGTTTTTATGGTATATTACTGTAATGGAAAACGGTATTTTAGTTTAATTTATACTGTATAAATATAATTGAATACACACACACACATATATATATATATATATATATATATATATATATATAGTATTATATATAAGAAGTATTTAAGAAGTATCAACAGTTATAATTTCAAAAAATGTCATACAAAGAAAAAAAAAGAATAAGAAAAAGTCCCTTTTCTTAAAATCTGTCTCTTCAGTTGATGTAATGCAACTTGACGAATTCGCAGCCACTGACCCAGTTTTTCTATTTGGCTAAACATCACACAGTTTGTAGACTAATATGTTTCTCCTGATGACACACTGGATTTATTAGGCTTACACACAGATTTCTCTGAAGTATCTTGAGATCAGAGAAAAGCCCTCGTGTCTTCATTTGCTCTCCTCTTGTCCCAGAGCTAATCAGCTTTCCTTCAACAACAGGGGTTTGTGCCTAAAATAAATGCCCTTCTTCAAACTCGGGGCACTTCACTTTGTGTCCCGGCCTGAAATACACGGCCCGTACGTGATTTATTTTGGCTCATTTAAGGTTGTTTATCATTAAAAGCAACTTCTGGTGTGCACGGATGAGCTGATTACGCTGAAACACACATTTTCTGGATGCTGAGAGAGTGTTTTGTCTCTAGATGAAGGGTGAAACTCCTTGTTTTGATGGATGCAGATTAAAAATAACTTACTTTTATCCCTGAAGCATCGCCCTTATGCAGCTAAGATATATCCCAGAGACCGGGGAACGTTCTGGCAAGGTTCTCTCAATTATGAGCAAACGTTTTTCCCAGTAACATTAATAGAATGTTCGTCTTTAGGAATGTTCTTTATAAGCACAAAAACAATATCTATACTGCATTAATGGAAAATTCATTTATTCTGAAACGTTTTCGTTAGACATTCATCTAATAAATATGTAAATGTTCAGAGAACATTCAAAAGTAACGTTCCCATTATATAATGCAAATTTATAAGATTTCACAGGCTATTTCCAAGAAAAAAAAACATTTTTAAAATTGTATCCATTAATAACAACTGACTGTATTTTCTCATGTTTTCCTATTTCTGTAGTTTGTGAAGAGCATCGGCTTGAACAAAAAGCCTTTCCATTTGATCGGCACGTCTATGGGTGGAAATGTTGCAGGAGTTTATGCTGCCCGTCACCCGTCTGATCTCTGCGGCGTCACTCTCATCTGTCCAGCAGGTCTGTTCTGTGTGTGTGTGTGTGTGTGTGTGTGTTCTGGTTTGACCTACATTATGTATTCAGGTTTCAGGCCACGATCCCTTCATAATACATTATAATTCATATAATAAAAATGTAAAAATGCAGAAAGTTTTCTGTGACGGGTAGGTTTAGGTATGGGGGGGGGGGGGGGGCGAGAAAATGTCATTAGCTCAGTATAAAAACAATTACGCCTATGGAATGTCCTCATAATGACAACGTGTGTGTGTGTGTGTGTGAGAGAGTGAGTAAGTGTGTGTGTGTGTATTCCCTACGTTATGGGGACCAAATGTCCCCACAGGTATAGTAATACTAATAAATGTTGATCTTGTGGGGACATTTTTTTGGTCTCCATGAGGAAACAAGCTTATAAATCATACAGAATTATCTTTTTTGAAGATCTAAAATAGCAGAATATTTTGTGTGATGGGTAGGTTTAGTGTAGGGGGACAGAATGTACAGTTTGTACAGTATAAAAACCATTACGCCTATGGAATGTCCCCATAAACCATGAAAACACAACATGTGTGTGTGTGTGTGTGTGGGTATTCCCTACGTTACAGGGACCAAATGTCCCCACAGGAATAGTAAAAACCAGTAAATCTTGACATTGTGGGGACATTTTTTTGGTCCCCATGAGGAAACAAGCTTATAAATCATACAGAATTATCTTTTTTGAAAATCTAAAATAGCAGAACATTTTGTGTGATGGGTAGGTTTAGGAGTAGGGGTAGTGTATGTACAGTTTGTACAGTATAAAAACCATTACGCCTATGGAATGTCCCCATAAAACATGAAAACATGACGTGTGTGTGTGTGTATGTGTGTGTGAGTGTGTTGTTGTTTCTGACCCAGAGTCGGTAATAGTTCATCAAGGGACATTTTAGCATTTGGACCAAATGTTTTCCATTGTTAGGAAACGTCTGGAACATTTTGTTTGTTTTTAATTTCAAAACATTAGCTCTGAACTTTCAAGACGTCTTATTTTGCAACATCAGGTCCAAAGTATCATACTAATATCCTGTGACATGTACTTTGTGCCCCCAAAAAATGTTGATGAGGACAATATACAGTAAGTGTAAAGGATAAAATACTGATAAAGACATTTTTTTATGATTCGTCCCCCTCAAATATGACGGCAGACAGATCGAGTTTAGTCTGTCATTTGTCACATGGTTCAGTTTTTCCCTCCATTCTTGTTTCTATGGTCACCTTCATTATTAGTTCATGTAGTTCAGCTGTGTTATGTTAATTAATTATGTCATTCACCTGTGCCCCGTTAATCACTCCTCATTAGTTCTTGTATATGTTCCCTGTGTTCTTCCTCAGTCCTGGTCGGTTCTCGTTAATGTTTGGTTTTCATTAAAGAGTTTTCAATTCTATCTACACCTGTATATTAGGACAGTGTATTAATATATATATATATATATATATATATATATATATATATATATATATATATATATATATATATATATCCAACTTTTAAAATAGTACACAGAGTTAGTGGTGGGCAGAGCGAGGCTTCATGAAACACTGAAACAGTTGAAGCAAATGTGCCGTATTGTGTCGAGGCTTCGAAACGGTGACACCTAGTGGTCAATTGCACATATTATCTGAAACAACTTTGACAACAAGCCATTAAAAAAAATAAAAATGTTGTGTTTTTGTTAATGTGGTGAGTTTTTAACATCCTCACTATATAACTATAATATATAATAATAATAACTAGGTTATTTTGGTCATGAAAAATGAAAATTAATAAAACAAATCAATCCACAATGGTCTCATTTTTGTTTGTTTTTTACAGATTTTTATTCAAAAAATATTAATTGCTTTCTCCTCTCACAAAAACCCACGAGGTGAAGGTGCATTAACTCCTCTTTTAAACTGTTGTAAAGTTGAGACAGATGAGCGATTGTGTGGTTTGTTCCCGCCCCTGTCAATCAAACGCAGACTCGGCGAGCACGCCACCTGTCGAAACGCGCAGAATCTTCGTTTAGCTGTGGTCACGTGACATGGGAGTTTCGAAACATCATAATATTCCCCCCGTCATGTTGTCAAGATTTAAAGGGAAATAAAATATCTTCATCACTTCAAAATAAAAAACCGTATACAGTCGAAAGAATACACACCTATGTTGAATAAATACACACCTGATTCTCTAAATGAAACTCAAGCGTTTCTTGGTTTGGCAGGTCTCCAGTATCCCACTGAAAGTAAGTTTGTTCAGCGTTTGAGGGAGCTGGAGAAAACTCAAGACAGTGACGGGATCCCGCTGATTCCCTCTACGCCCGAGGAGATGGAGGAGATGCTCAGACTGTGTTCCTTCGTGCGCTTTAAGATTCCTAAACAGGTATGTTCGTGTGCACCGATCCTGCGGATGAGAGTGTGAATGCTGAATCTGTTGCTGATGACTGTTTTTTTTTTTTTCTTCCTCTGGTTTTCTAGATTCTTCAAGGTCTGGTTGACGTTCGCATTCCAAACAATGACTTCTACCGAGAGTGTGAGCGTCGCTAGTGTTGTTTAACTGTATTCGGAGCCCCACCCAAAAAAAAAACTTCTCATCGACTCTTTTAATATTTACTGCAGGTTTTATGGAGCTTGTTGGAGAAAAATCCAGACACTCTTTACATGAGAACATGCATCTCATCTCTACTCCTCTGCACGTTATTTGGGGGAAAAACGACCAGGTACGAACACACTTTGATCAGTAGAGCACAACAGTCAACTTCTGCAAATAAAAACTCCATTCATTTTCTCCATAGAGAATCTGATTTTTAACAGAACTTTTAAATCTTAAATCACTGTGAGCTACGATGTTGTTTATCAATGGTATAAGCTTTTGTTTAAGCCATCAGCCCACATAATTTCAACTTATTTTTTAAAAATAAACACGTTTAACAGCATAATTCCTGGCGAAAAACTACATTACCCATGATTCTGCAGAGAAATTGCACCAATCAGAGAATCAAAACATGCAAATCATGCCAATATAACTCCCAACACTCTCAAACTTCGTAATTATAGGTACACATGTATAATATATTATACATATGTATATATAATCATGTATATGTATATGCGTGTATATATATATATATATATATATATATACATGCATAATAAACAAAAAGAGCAAAACTAACTTCCCTCAAAGAATTCAAAACAAAAATACACCAACTACACTAACAAAAAAACAGAGCAAACGAATTTTCAAAGAAAGAAAAAGGGTCGGTCAACCCTACAAAACACGGTTAATATAAATAAATTAATATAACAAAATCCAAATAACTAATAATGCTGGTCTGGCGGCTGAAGATAGCTGTTGCTATGTCTGACAAGCCATGCGCTCTGACGCCACACATCATGTTCTCACTCGGTGAAAAATACATCGTGGAGCAAAGATGAAACGGTTTCATATTTAATATATTGTAATTTTTTTAAAGAAGTTTAATCAATAAATAGCGTCTAGTGTGTCTTTAATGTGTGGTGACAGATCGCTGTAGCTCCTCGTGAACCGATCATCTCTTCATACTAGTTCATTTATAGCATCAAATAAACATGAATGAACATCAGAAGGAATGTTGTTTCAAGCGCAGAAAGACGTGAGGACACACAATTTATCACCAACGTTAATCTACTAACTCCCCTGACCGCTTTGACGGACAAAATGTCGGATTCAGGGTTATGATTGGTCAGATCGCCTGTCAATCAAACTGTTTGCGAAGGGTCAATTGCATATTTAAAGGATGTAAATTAAGTGACAAAGTTAAAATAATGTGGCGCTTTTACAATTAGATCACTATTGCTGCTTGTCTTCTTTGCAGTGTTTGTGGTCACACATGAATCAGTGATTTAAAAATGCATTTTCATTCAGAATTGCGACCTCATTGAACTCTGTATCCCTCAGGTGTTAGACGTGTCCGGGGCTTCAGTTCTGGCCGAAGCCGTTCCAGGATCCCAGGTTCATTTGCTAGACAACTGTGGTCACTCTGTAGTGATGGAGCGGCCGAGGAAATCCGCGCAGCTCATCATGGACTTCATCATCGCACAACAGAACGCAGGACTCAACAGCAACAAGAAACTTTCCTAAAACGGGACTCTCGCATCTTTAATATCCGGTGTAGTGGTTGTGCTAAAGCTTCTCCACTGCAGAGATTGTTGAAGCAGAAACTGGAAAGTTACAGTGTACAGTTTGTGCTCTGGATGATGCTTTGAATGAAAGGCTCTTTTAAAAGTATCAAAATATGATTTTACAGTGTGTAAATAACCAGTAAAAGTTATTTTTGTAGTGAACGCTCAGGGACGCACACAAACCGCTGAGTCCAAAAGCACTTCAGAAGCTATGCAGATCAGTGTCCTGCAGACGGTATCGATTTCTATTAAACTTAGATTAGACCAAAAACGGCTGCTTACTATATATATATATATTTATATAATTATAATTTTCCTCTGAAACCATTCCATATTTGAAAAGCCCTTCATAGACAGATTTTCTGTGCATCATAGGCACTTTCCTGAACTAATTGAATGCCCAGAAATGCTCTGTATATTTAAGTTGAGACACAGCCTATATGTTGATCCCTTTAGTCGTTCACCATGTCCATTTTAAAATGATTTAATGTTTACGGTGAAACTTGTGTGACATTTACACCGCTTTCTTTCTACTATATAGAGTTCCTACAAATCAGTTCTTGCTGTTTTAATCTCGTACATGAGACTGAATCTTTTGAAAATGTAGTTTATGCAAACTATTTCATGACTTTGGTATGGTAGTGTTAAAAACTTAATAAAACTGTCAAAATTCATATGTTGTGAATGCTTATAGAATATTGTATTATTATTATTATTGGCGTTTGCATGGTTTTAAAACACAGGAAACATAGTGGAATCTTTGTTTTATTTTCAGTTATAATGCATCACAAAATTTCGTTTGAATAATTCTCATATATTTTGCATCATATTACGGCTTGTGGCTTCATGGAAGTCGAAGTACTTAACAGTATAAATATTTTTCCAAGCTGAAAATCAAATGAGAAAAAACTTTTAACTTTCAAAGTTTGATTAAAGACAGATTAAATCTTAATAATAAACAAATCTTATGATTATTGATACTGTATCATGTGTCCATGATTGATGATCTTGATAACGTCTTCACTGAAGACAAAAGAGAACAAATAATTCCAAAAATTGAATATATATGTATATAATCTAATGTCAAAGTTGTCTAATATAGATGTCAGTATGAGTATGAAGTCTTCACAGAAGATCATCAGTACAAATATCTCTTCCAAACTGGAACTCATGAAACACTTTTTCTCCAAAAGAGAAGTCAGTCCACTGAGTCGAGTGTAGACGTTCAGGATGTGCTGCTAAGGCTCTACCGAGGCCTCCAGATGGCGCTCTTGTTGACCGTCTCTTTGCTGAAGGTGTTCTGGTCTGGACACTTTCCCTCCTGTTCTGATCACATGATGTCTGGAAGAGCTTCAGCAGTCTCGTCTCATCTTTGGTGCAGCATCTCACGCACACACCTGGAGAAGCCTTGATTGACGGCGTGTGAACTGGAAGTTGAGCGTCATCGTCTCCAGGACATCCGCTTTCTCCAGCTCGGAGTCAGGCTGGAGCTGCTTGAGGAACTCTGGAGCCAGAAGACGCTCGAGCTGCTCCATCTTCTCCACTGTCGGCTGCAAATGAAGACGGAAAAGCATCAGGAAAGTGGCCTTCAAACGCAGAAGAGCCGTGAAAGCTGCTGCAGTAAGTAGGATCATGTGAATGTACCTTGTTGTGGAGAGGGAGACGCTCCTTTGAGATGATTGTAGGTGTCATGTCTGGATCTCTGTGCTGTAGATCTCTCTGTGCAGAGCGAGTCTGATTTGCAGCGGCTGCAGCTCCTCTATTTATACTCCCAAATCTCCATATGAATGTGTGAGGCTTGAGCTTGTTGGAGTTTCTCACAGTTTGGAGCCAATGGAAGAGCTGGAACAGACAATGAGGGACGTGGGCCGCCACATGCTCGACGCTCAATGAACACGCAGCTGCTTTCCAACAGATCTTTATTCTGGCTGCTGTTGCTGCTGGAGTCCCGGAGACACACGGATTCACACACTTCTGTATTCGTCACATTCAATCACTCGCACAATACAAGTGTGTCTGTTCCCGCAGGAGGAACTTCTTCCCAAACACTGAATCATCTGTGTGTGTTTAACGCTAAACAGGGTTTAAAAAATATCAACAAATTATAAGAATATATAAAAGTTAAAAGGAAAAAAGTCTTTCTTTACTAAAGTCCAAGATTTAAGAGTGCAAAAGTTTATATAACTAGATTTTTCTTGAAATTGACACGGATTAAAAATGTCGATAAGCATTTTGCGCAGAAGTCATTTTGAAGTAACGTGGGAAACGCTTGCAGATCAAAACTACTTAGAGTTTAAATCCCTGGGGTTTTATTACTATCACTCCATCTCATTATCATGTGAATAGACACACTTCTATTGTTGTGTTTGTGTCTCAGTGTGGGAAACTCTGGAGAACAGAGTCACAGTTCTAGTGTCATCAGCATCCCGAACCCCAACAAACCTCAATATTTGACACACACGAGGGAGTCGACACACTTATGGATATTTACAAGCTTTATCCCTCAGTTTTCCATGGGAATAGACTTTCTTAAAGCATGCGAGATGTTCAAGAGTCTAACTCTTTTGTATTTTCAAGTCCATTCCAAATTGTTTATGATGCTAATAATTAAACCTAAATAAAATTGTAGTTTAACTTTTTTGTATTTGCATTTTGTTTGAAATTCTATACAGAAAATAAAGATTAAACCTGTGCAGAAATGTATAATTCTTTTGTTGTTGTTTTAAAACAGATTTCCAGCAGCTGGGATTGAACTGTGATTTAGTAATCTTAAGTCGTCTGACTTTCATATTTTGAGTTGAACATCTTGTGGGAACCTGAAATGTCCTTCATCCCCACATTCATAAAGATGAATGTAAGTGACCTTACTGGCAGATGGCAGTGAGGAGAACATCCCACCGATTCACTCTTCAACACATTATTGTTCAAAAATCGGAGGCTTCTGATTGGCTGAGAGGATGGAGGCGCGAGTATAAATGAAAGATCATGAGACGACATTGATTTCACAGCGAAGACTGAGCTTGAACTTCAACACAGTCATGGCGACCTACATGGACGTGTCTTTCCAGAGCAGCATCAAGACTCCACATGTTCAACACGCGAGGTGAGAACTTCAGAAACTCATGGATGCCGTAAAAACTAAAGCTTTATATTCAGTTTTCCTACTTGAGACGCACGTGAACTAAAGTGACTGTTGTTGTTTTCAGATGCGTTCTTACATGTTTGGAAAGAAAGTGCGGCAACAGTTTGGAGAAGCTCAAATCTGCTCTTGGAGAGTATCTTCAGAACGGCATCCACACCTCAGATCTTCTGGAGAGGGCCGTGTCCTTCATCACCCTGAAACGAGTTTTACTTTCCCACGACGGCTACTCCAGATATTCCCGTGACATCCTGCGTCTTTTCCCGGATCACACCGAGGATGTAGCAGCGTTGTGCTCTGAAGAATGAACATCACCTGAAACACGACTCTTATGAGAAAGACTGAAGATAAAACCTTAAAAACCTCAAGATCTCACTAAAATGCCTTTAACTTTGTATATATAACATTGTCTTTAAATGAGTGTTACATTTTCATTTATATTTCTTGCTCAAAAGAATATTTTTTATATTTTTGTTTTTACAAATGCTCACTTTTATGCATTATATGCATTATTTCTGGCAGTTACACTGCAATATATTTGTGAATGAATGATACTTTATGCTGTTTTCATTTAAACTGCATGAAGAGATTTTAACCCAAAACTCCTTTAATGGAGTAAATGTTGCTCTATATAAGTATTGTGATTCAACAAAGATCTCAAGCTATACAAAGATAGAAAATAAAATTTTCTTTTCAGTCTCTTATTTGATGTGCATTATGAACGTTTTCTTCTCCATGACAGTTCAGGCTTCTATATCTATATATAAAATAAGATGTTTCCGCTCTCAGAGAGAACACAGAAATGCATTTTGACTCGTGAATTAAATGTCTTTTAAGTGCATTTTAAGTCAGTGATTCCTCAATCTGGAGTTCATGTATCCCAGGATTACTTAAACCTGTTCCAGAAGATACATGGAATTTTTTATGGCGATTTGTAAAACCTATAAAACAGAAATTATGACTTTAAAAAATATTAGGGCTGCCAAAAAATGGAAGTGCCCTATAAAACTATTAATAGTATGATAATCATAATTAATGTCCAGATTTTTTCAATTCTTTTTTAAGAAAAGAAAAAAAATAATATGTAACTTTTATGCATTTGTACAGAGGCTCTTAAATGACATGGTGATGGAAAAAATATGAGATGGCAGGAAAAAAATATTTTTCGTCAGAGCCCCTAAAAGATGGTATGGAAGCCTGTTTCTGCCACTGAAAAAAAGATGATTGCGACTTTTTATCTCACAATTATGACTTTTTTCACAGAATTGTGAGATATAATAAACTCGCAATTCTGACTTTTTTTCTTAGAATTGCATGATATAAACTCACAATTGCGAGTTATAAAGTCAGAATTGCGTGATATATACTCGCAACTGTGAGAAAAGGTCAGAATTGTGAGATAAAAAGTCACAATTGCGAGTTATAAAGTCAGAATTGCGAGATATAAGGTCAGAATTTTGTGATATATACTCGCAACTGTGAGAAAAAGTCAGAATTTTTAGATATAAAGTCACAATTGCGAGTTATAAAGTCAGAATTGCGTGATATAAACTTGAAACTGTGAGAAAAAGTCAGAATTTTGAGATATAAAGTCGTAATTGCGAGTTATAGTCAGAATAGTGAGATATAAGGTCAGAATTGTGTGATATATACTCGCAACTGTGAGAAAAAGTCAGAATTTTGAGATATAAAGTCACAATTGCGAGTTATAAAGTCAATTTCCCCACTGCAGGACATATAAAGGTTTTACTTACTTACTTACCCTGATTCACACTTGTAAACCCATTAAAAGCGTTTATATTTTAGACGTGTCGGGATGGTTTTCGCGGGAAATAGCGTACATACGTCACTGGATCCGCGTATCTCGTCATATCCGTTAAGAGAAAAGTTGCTTGGCTGCTTTGCCGCGTGTCTGGCAGAGATTATTTGTGACAGCGAGCGCGAAAAGTTGACATGGAGCAGAGAAATCTGCAACATCCGGGGAATCACGGAATCGTGGAATTGGCGTCTTTACTCAGGTGAGTAGGCCAAAGGTATTTTATTGAACAAATGTATTGAAGACGGCTGATATATATGTGATTTTGCAACGTTTTTCTTGATAGAGAGACTGAAGCTGTGTCTTAAACCGTTCACTCATTCACTAATCCCTAAATAGTGTACGGCATTTGAGTGCACTATATCTGCACAGAGAGAACGAAATGAAAAGTGAGTGAATTCGGACGCTGACGTAAACACTGTGCGTCGGAGACTGTCGCAGAAACGGCTCGACTACTTTTATCCTAGATGTTACTTACGTTATAAAATAATGTTAATATAGCACTAAGAATCATAATGACTTTATTTTGTAATCATACATACCTCCGTGCCAGTTTTGTAGTTTCATCGATTGTATAATTAGTTAGATCAGTGTGTTCGTAATCATTAAATACTATAAAAAAACTGCAAACAAAAATAAACACACATTAACAAGTGTACATTATTTAATGTATTATTTTTAATAAAGTTTTTTTTTTAGTTTGTTAGAAATTCTGACGTTCATAGATGACGTGGTCGTTGAGCGCCGTCACGTTCCAAAGAGCCAGTGCGGCGTCTATGTATTTATTATGTCTATGGTTATGATGACATTACGCTACAGATGATTAACGAATATTTTTTAAATCATACAATATATTTTCATCTCTTAAAGTTTAATGAGTTTACAACAATGCCACAAATTATTAAAACACCTTGCTGTTAGTAACACTAAATTGAGTTAATGCCAACATAATATATTTTAATGATAAAATAATATATTTATTTTTACCTTATTAATATAATTTCAGTTTTAAAATTCATCTATATAATAATATGTCTCTATGTTTTAGTAAGTTTTATTTAAGTGATGATTAATAATAGTTAAAAATAAAGGTAAAACAATAGAAGTAACATGAAATAAATGTTAAAGCAGAAAGAAGAAATTTCCGCTCTTTCACACGCGCTCTCAGTCCTCTCCACGTTGGATTTTGGGAAATAGTGCTTCAGCATCGAACGTACACTCGAAATCAGAGAGAATTGTGGGTATAAAGTAGTGAACGAATGTAGGGAATGACGTCGTTCACTCGATATAATGGACTATAGATTTTGTGGATTAAGAAAAATGTGTTAAACACAGACTATTTGTGAGGAAGACGTTTGTTATTTTGGCTTATTTTCATTCAAGACGAAGATAAAAAGGACATTAATAATCACAGAAGATGTCAGTTGATTGTTTTATTTCGCAGCAGAAATACATTCACTGAGCTGCTTTAGTGTTTTAAATCCTCAATACACAAATGATCATGTGATCAATTAAAATGACAAAGTTTATCATGAGAATAATAACCTTCACAGAAGGAACAATGACAGCTGTATAAAGTACAGGAGAAGATTCAGAGAACGTTGAAATCCAACAAATGCATACAAACCCTTAAAACATGGCGAATTTGAATCTGATCTATTATAGACCAAAGAGGGAAAGATCAAATATGATTTTTTATAAAATGATAATCTCACAGGGAGACACATATGAGCTCAATTTGAGCCACTTCATATAAACTGCACAGAACGCATATATAAAATTTCATATATCATGTTCTGTGTAAATCGATCAGCTTTTAGGACAAGACATGAGTACGTTAAATCAAACTGATTATTAAAATAATAAAGAAATGGTTTTCTTCACATCTCTTGAAGATACCCAATGCAAGTCATAATATAGACGCCACTATATATTCCATCAGAGAATGAGAGAAAATATAAATCATAAAGTCTCTCTATGAAGATCATCCCAATTTGAGCCACTTCATATTAACGGCACATAATTAATAATGGAGCAAGATTCTTGCCATCATATTAATATCAAGAAATAACATTTCCTGTAACACGTACTGTGTACGTTGACTCTCTATCAGCTTGTAGAATGAAGCTTGAGGGAGCTATCAGATTATAAATGTCCTTTAAAATAATAAAGGGAAGGTTCACATCTCATCAGATGCATTTAATGTAAAAGTCAAAGTTGTCTAATATAGACGTCAGTATAAGTATGAAGTCTTCACAGAAGATCATCAGTACAAATATCTCTTCCAAACTGGAACTCATGAAACACTTTTTCTCCAAAAGAGAAGTCAGTCCACTGAGTCGAGTGTAGACGTTCAGGATGTGCTGCTAAGGCTCTACCGAGGCCTCCAGATGGCGCTCTTGTTGAAGTCATCTCTTGCTGAAGGTGTTCTGGTCTGGACACTTTCCCTCCTGTTCTGATCACATGATGTCTGGAAGAGCTTCAGCAGTCTCGTCTCATCTTTGGTGCAGCATCTCACGCACACACCTGGAGAAGCCTCGATTGACGGCGTGTGAACTGGAAGTTGAGCGTCATCGTCTCCAGGACATCCGCTTTCTCCAGCTCGGAGTCAGGCTGGAGCTGCTTGAGGAACTCTGGAGCCAGAAGACACTCGAGCTGCTCCATCTTCTCCACTGTCGGCTGCAAATGAAGACGGAAAAGCATCAGGAAAGTGGCCTTCAAACGCAGAAGAGCCGTGAAAGCTGCTGCAGTAAGTAGGATCATGTGAATGTACCTTGTTGTTGAGAGGGAGACGCTCCTTTGAGATGATTGTAGGTGTCATGTCTGGATCTCTGTGCTGTAGATCTCTCTGTGCAGAGCGAGTCTGATTTGCAGCGGCTGCAGCTCCTCTATTTATACTCCCAAATCTCCATATGAATGTGTGAGG
This sequence comes from Zacco platypus, assembly GCA_038088235.1. Taxonomy (NCBI): domain Eukaryota; kingdom Metazoa; phylum Chordata; class Actinopteri; order Cypriniformes; family Xenocyprididae; genus Zacco; species Zacco platypus. The sequence continues at coordinate 2,224,635 of CM076064.1, forward strand.
CTTGAGCTTGTTGGAGTTTCTCACAGTTTGGAGCCAATGGAAGAGCTGGAACAGACAATGAGGGACGTGGGCCGCCACATGCTCCATGATCAGGAGCTCAAAGCCCGTGTCTCCGGGGAGAATCTGGGAAAGTGCTGACCTGTAGAGAGCTCTTGTTCACATCAATGTCACTGAAGCTCACACTCATCATTAGAAACGTGTGGCGTCAGTGACCGCTGCATCATCTCATTCTTTCATCATCATCATCATCATTCCTGCACATCTGAATTACTGTGTACTTATTAAAACGCAGTGTTTTGATTTACATTTAGAAAGTTTAATATCAAACTAGAATATTATTATAATGCATTCTGTATATAAAACAGCATAAACAATTAGATCAAGTCGAATCACACTTTATTAATGGAGCGCATTTAAAAACGGCGGAAGAATATTGAATAATGAAATGCAATATTACGTCAATAAAAACCAAATGCTTAAGTTGTTACGGCATTGTTAGACACGTATGGAGCAATATATGTGCATAAACATTTTCCACAGAAGTAAGTGCAGATATTTAGAGTCATTTCTGCAGTGACGTCACAGCCTCAGGACGGACTCCAGATGAAGCAGATGTGTGTGTTTGTGCTGGTCAGTGTGAGTAGATCTCATGTGAGGTTCCCACACTGACTCTCTGTCTTCACATCAATGGAGCACAAAAGCATCCAGAGTCCTGAATGGAGCATTAGTGACGCTGAACACTTCCTGACGTCACCAACCATCTGGAGGGAAACGGCCCGACTGGATGCAGGAGTCCGTGAGTTATCAGACACTTTCTGATCCCAATTATTCTCTTGCAAATATGCAATTTTCCTGCACATTATATTTATTATTATGGAATATGCAAAACGGCACTTTTTTTTTCCTTTTTAGCATCAAATAGTTGCGTTTGTGAGACGTGTTTGTGTTTAGATGACAAAAGCTTAGTCGCTGTAAAAGACGCGTAAAGGAAAATCAATAGTGATGGTGCTGGATTCTGGTCACACTGCTGATGACATCATCAACGACATCATCAAACCCGCTTGTCAAGCTCGCGCATGTGTGTAAATATCCATAAGTGTGTCGACTCCCTCGTGTGTGTCAAATATTGAGGTTTGTTGGGGTTCGGGATGCTGATGACACTAGAACTGTGACTCTGTTCTCCAGAGTTTCCCACACTGAGACACAAACACAACAATAGAAGTGTGTCTATTCACATGATAATGAGTGTTAATGCAGGACAGATTCCCGACGAGCTTTCTCACGCCTCAAGACTTGTTATAATAGCACATTTCTATATGAATCTGAAGAGTAATTTCTTAAAATAAAGCATTCGATTCAGTTTGTTTCATTTTGAAACTTGTATTATCAGTATAAATTTATAGTCCAGTCTATTCATGTTGACCTCTGACCTCTGGTCTCTTAGTTGAGTTCTATTGTCTCTGAGGGTCTTTGAGTGAGTTCTGTCTCTCACGCTCTCTTCATTCACTCAATTCAATTACAGATGCTGGTCTCAGGATTTTAGCTAACATTCTCTCAAAGATATGACAGACATTTTTCTAAGAACGTTAAAAACGTTCAAAGTTATCTGGTCTTTTCTCAAAACATTACCATGTTATTTATCAGTATATACAGTGTTTTTTCTGGAAATGTTTCTTTTGAATGTTACTACTCGTTCAGAAGTGTTTGCAAATGTTTGATAAAATGGAAGGTTCCCTTAATGTAGGGTAGTCGTGGCCTAATGGGGATGGAGTCGGGCTTGGAACCTGAAGGTTGTTGGTTCGATTCCCATGCCGGCAGGAATTGAAGGTTTTTTATTGTGAATAAACGGCATTCTCTCCACCTTCGGTACCGCTGGAGCAATAGCTGCCCACTGCTCCGGGTGTGTGTGTCCACTTAGATGGGATAAATGCTGACCACCAATGTCGATTATGGGTCACCATACTTGACAATACGTCACAACTTCAATTTTTTCACTTTCCACATACAAGAGAAATCATTTTTAAAACGCTTTATAAAGTGGATGCTTGTAACGTTGAGAGAACATGCAGAAATGTTTTCGTAAGTTTACGGTAATGTTCGCACGACGTTGTTGGAACACATTTTTATTAGCTTGGCAGAAGTAGCCTGTTGTACATTTTTTCCTCCAGTTAAAAACTGTAAACGTGCCGAACAATGCAGTGAGGGACGTGGGCCGCCACATGCTCGACGCTCAATGAACACGCAGCTGCTTTCCAACAGATCTTTATTCTGGCTGCTGTTGCTGCTGGAGTCCCGGAGACACACGGATTCACACACTTCTGTATTCGTCACATTAAATCACTCGCACAATACAAGTGTGTCTGTTCCCGCAGACTGGACGACAGGTTTCATGAGTTCAGAGACCATCGTAATGTTATACTGAAATTGTTTCAGTTTGATATTTTAGTCAACCTATTTTTTGGCAACCATAACAATTATTTGTAATAGTAATTATATATAGAATATAATAGGTTTTATTTTATATATTTACATAAATCCAACCCATTTGTTTTGTCTATATATAATATTTTATATATATATATATATAATATACATACATATATATATATATATATATATAAAATAATATACACATATATATATATATATATATATATATATATATATATATATATATATATATATATATATGTGTATATTATTTTATATATATATATGTGTATATTATTTTATATATATATGTGTGTATATTATTTTATATATATATATATATGTGTATATTATTTTATATATATATGTGTGTATATTATTTTATATATATATATATATATATATATATATGTGTGTGTATATTATTTTATATATATATGTATATATGTGTGTGTATATTATTTTATATATATATGTATATATGTATGTGTGTATATTATTTTATATATATATGTATGTGTGTATATTATTTTATATATATATGTATGTGTGTATATTATTTTATATATATATATATGTATGTGTGTATATTATTTTATATATATGTATGTGTGTATATTATTTTATATATATATATATATATATATATATATATATATATATATATATATATATATATAAAATTGGTAACTTTATTTTAAAGTGCCACAATTGCACATCACTACATGCACTTACTCTAATATTAACGGTAAATTATGTATAAGTAACTAATGCTAAACCAAACCCTAACTAACTCTATAGTAAGTACATGTAGTTAATTAATAGTATGCGGTACTTATTTGAGTTATTACAATGTAACTATGGCAGTGTAAAATAAAGTGTGACCTAATCATTTTAATTTTTTTTTTTATTATTTATTCTGTGCATATATTTCCAGCAGCTGGGATTGAACTGTGATTTAGTAATCTTAAGTCATCTTACTTTCATATTTTGAGTTGAACATCTTGTGGGAACCCGAAATGTCCTTCATCCCCACATTCATAAAGATGAATGTAAGTGACCTTACTGGCAGATGGCAGTGAGGAGAACATCCCACCGATTCACTCTTCAACACATTATTGTTCAGAAATCGGAGGCTTCTGATTGGCTGAGAGGATGGAGGCGCGAGTATAAATGAAAGATCTTGAGACGACATTGATTTCACAGCGAAGACTGAGCTTGAACTTCAACACAGTCATGGCGACCTACATGGACGTGTCTTTCCAGAGCAGCATCAAGACTCCACATGTTCAACACGCGAGGTGAGAACTTCAGAAACTCATGGATGCCGTAAAAACTAAAGCTTTATATTCAGTTTTCCTACTTGAGACGCACATGAACTAAAGTGACTGTTGTTGTTTTCAGATGCGTTCTTACATGTTTGGAAAGAAAGTGCGGCAACAGTTTGGAGAAGCTCAAATCTGCTCTTGGAGAGTATCTTCAGAACGGCATCCACACCTCAGATCTTCTGGAGAGGGCCGTGTCCTTCATCACCCTGAAACGAGTTTTACTTTCCCACGACGGCTACTCCCGATATTCCCGTGACATCCTGCGTCTTTTCCCGGATCACACCGAGGATGTAGCAGCGTTGTGCTCAGAAGAATGAACATCACCTGAAACTCAGACGACTCTTATGAGAAAGACTGAAGATAAAACTTTAAAAACCTCAAGATATTTGAAAATCTCACTGTAATGCCTTAATGCGACTTTTATATTTCTTGCTCAAAAGAATATTTTTATATTTTTGTTTTTACAAATGTTCAGTTTTATGCATTATATGCATTATTGTTGGCAGTTACACTGCAATATATTGTAATGTTTGTCTTTGTGATTGAATGTACGTTATGCTGCTTTTCTGAAGAGATTTGAACCCAAAACTCCTTTAGCTGGAGTAAATGTTCTATAAGTACTGTGATTCAACAAACATGTGAACACTAAAATATCAAGCCATACAAATGGACAATTCTGTCCAAAATAAATAAGATTTACTACACCTTACATTTCAGCCTCTCATTTGATTTATTCCTTCTCTAATTACACATCCTTCAATGCAGTCTGTGTCTACAGAGTTCACAATAGAGGTCAAGATAATCTTGATTTTTAGTTATACCAAATCCGTTTACCCCTTTTGCTCTGATTGAACCCATGAAATGTCACAAGATGTCAGATGTTCATCTGATGATTTGCTTTAGAGACTGAGAGCTAATGGAGTTCAGATGTTACAGATGAATGATTCATGAAGAAAGACTCTCACAGTGATATTTTGGTGTTTGATTACAGATTTAAGAATCATTGATACTAATTATACCATTAATTTTGCATGTGTGTATATGATTTCAAAAACAAATTCATTTTTTCCGAACACGAAGCGCTCGTAACACGACACCTACAGTGTAAATGCAATGAAAAAAAAACCCAAATGTGCATAAAAGACACCTTTTACAAACCAATTGAGTCTTCGCAAACAGTTTGATTGACAGGCGATCTGACCAATCATAATACGCCATTTTGTCCTACAAAGTAGTCAGGGGAGTTAGTAGATTAACGTTGGTGAACTTGATAAATTGTGTGTCCTCACTTGAAACAACATTCCTTCTGATGTTCATTCATGTTTATTTGATGCTATAAATGAACTAGTATGAAGAGATGATCGGTTCACGAGGAGCTACAGCGATCTGTCACCACACATTAAACACACACTAGACGCTATTTATTGATTAAACTTCTTTAAAACATTACGATATATTAAATATGAAACCATTTCATACGTTGTCAGTGTCCTCTTTGCTCCTTGATGTATTTTTCACTGCGTGAGAACATGATGTGTGGCGTGAGAGCGCATAGCAACAGTAACGAAAGGGGGCGGGGCTTTGCGAAGAGTCAATTGCAAATGTTTTCTTGAAAGTGTAATCTATTAAATGCAAACTACAAACCATCAAATGCCCTTAAACATGAGGTGTCTGTATAATATATTCTTTTATTAAGTTGTCGGGCTTGTTTTGTGTGATTTATGGAGCTGATCACGCCAATAACTACTTCTCTTCATTTTTATCTCTTCATTATACAAATGTGGCATTAAAAATGTCTATAATTTAAAACTGATTGGAGGTCAGGCACCATAAAGAAACTCCGGCTCACAGATTCACTGAGATTTGCATTTAGTAAACCATTGGAATATCTAAATGTTCCGTATTGTTTACGGAAATGACGTGCCTTGAGGACTTTGATACTGTGTCAAAACCAAAGATTCACAAAAGTGTCAACGCTTCACAATGCAGTGTTTCGAAAGCACGTCCTGTCATGCAAACAGCCTACCGGTAGAAAACAGAGCTCTAGCAATTTATACGAAAGGTCTGATTTCATAAAATGTGTATGTATATTGTATATTGAAGGCATTTGTATCTTAGGCTTTAGAGTTGTGCAGTGGAATTCAGGCGTCATTGTCTCCATTGTCTCAGACTCCAGATGAAGCAGATGTGTGTGTTTGTGCTGGTCAGTGTGAGTAGATCTCATGTGAGGTTCCCACACTGACTCTCTGTCTTCACATCAATGGAGCACAAAAGCATCCAGAGTCCTGAATGGAGCATTAGTGACGCTGAACACTTCCTGACGTCACCAACCATCTGGAGGGAAACGGCCCGACTGGATGCAGGAGTCCGTGAGTTATCAGACACTTTCTGATCACAATTATTCTCTTGCAAATATGCAATTTTCCTGCACATTATATTTATTATTATGGAATATGCAAAACGGCACTTTTTGTTTCTTTTTTAGCATCAAATAGTTGCGTTTGTGAGACGTGTTTGTGTTTAGATGACAAAAGCTTAGTGGCTGTAAAAGACGCGTAAAGGAAAATCAATAGTGATGGTGCTGGATTCTGGTCACACTGCTGATGACATCATCAACGACATCATCAAACCCGCATGTGTGTAAATATCCATAAGTGTGTCGACTCCCTCGTGTGTGTCAAATATTGAGGTTTGTTGGGGTTCGGGATGCTGATGACACTAGAACTGTGACTCTGTTCTCCAGAGTTTCCCACACTGAGACACAAACACAACAATAGAAGTGTGTCTATTCACATGATAATGAGATGGAGTGATAGTAATAAAACCCCCGGGATTTAAACTCCAAGTAGTTTTGATCTGCAAGCGTTTCCCACGTTACTTCAAAACGACTTCTGCGCAAAATGCTTATCGACATTTTTAATCCGTGTCAATTTAAAGAAAAATCTAGTTATATAAACTCTTGCACTCTTAAATCTTGGACTTTAGTAAAGAAAGACTTTTTCCTTTTAACTTTTATATATTCTTATAATTTGTTGATATTATTTTTTTAAACCCCGTTTAGTTTTAAACACACACAGATGATTCAGTGTTTGGGAAGAAGTTCCTCCTGCGGGAACAGACACACTTGTATTGTGCGAGTGATTTAATGTGACGAATACAGAAGTGTGTGAATCCGTGTGTCTCCGGGACTCCAGCAGCAACAGCAGCCAGAATAAAGATCTGTTGGAAAGCAGCTGCGTGTTCATTGAGCGTCGAGCATGTGGCGGCCCACGTCCCTCATTGTCTGTTCCAGCTCTTCCATTGGCTCCAAACTGTGAGAAACTCCAACAAGCTCAAGCCTCACACATTCATATGGAGATTTGGGAGTATAAATAGAGGAGCTGCAGCCGCTGCAAATCAGACTCGCTCTGCACAGAGAGATCTACAGCACAGAGATCCAGACATGACACCTACAATCATCTCAAAGGAGCGTCTCCCTCTCCACAACAAGGTACATTCACATGATCCTACTTACTGCAGCAGCTTTCACGGCTCTTCTGCGTTTGAAGGCCACTTTCCTGATGCTTTTCCGTCTTCATTTGCAGCCGACAGTGGAGAAGATGGAGCAGCTCGAGTGTCTTCTGGCTCCAGAGTTCCTCAAGCAGCTCCAGCCTGACTCCGAGCTGGAGAAAGCGGATATCCTGGAGACGATGACGCTCAACTTCCAGTTCACACGCCGTCAATCGAGGCTTCTCCAGGTGTGTGCGTGAGATGCTGCACCAAAGATGAGACGAGACTGCTGAAGCTCTTCCAGACATCATGTGATCAGAACAGGAGGGAAAGTGTCCAGACCAGAACACCTTCAGCAAAGAGACGGTCAACAAGAGCGCCATCTGGAGGCTTCGGTAGAGCCTTAGCAGCACATCCTGAACGTCTACACTCGACTCAGTGGACTGACTTCTCTTTTGGAGAAAAAGTGTTTCATGAGTTCCAGTTTGGAAGAGATATTTGTACTGATGATCTTCTGTGAAGACTTCTCTTTTACTATTTTTTGTAAGAAATATAGCTATTGTATTGCAAAATACCATGCTGCCACTATACTAATTAGTATAGAAATGCATTAAATTGTATTTTTATATCCTTTGGATATAATTTTCACCATTGAGGTGATGCATTATATGACTATAAAGTCAAATCAGCTTTATTTGGGTTTCTGTGAAACACTCCTCATTTTTGCAAATGGCGAAAAGCATTTCTTGATCACATTTGTTGATTTGAAAAACGATACCTGTATCAGTGTTTTAATATCCTCTATGAGGATTTTTAATAAATGAAGTTTCATTTTTGCAATTTTGAAAAGAATGCATGTTCACGAGGGTTAATGTGAAACTCTCTAATGCGTTGTTTAAGTGTATAGATCTCCATCTATACATGCATACTCTATATACTGCTGTATATGTTAACTGTATTTACGTTATTGTAAATCTGTCTATGCTCAGCTGATATAATGTGTTATATTATATTTAATATGACGTTTGTGTCACATCTCTCTTCTCAGAGCTTCAGTTTAATGAAGCAGCTTGTACTGAAACAAATATTTTCCGTATGGAGAGTAAAATAAACTCAACTCAACTCAAACATGTGCTTTATGTATTTTCTAAGATGTCTCGAAGTGTGTAAACACTGAAGTCACACATCAATTCTGAATGCATTAGATGGCAAAATATCTAACATTCAGACTGTGCTACTAATACTCGATAAACACTGAAACAAACTTATTTAAACATATTCACTTAAAGTGCATAATATGAATGATGAGTGTGAGTGGGTGAGAAACAAACCCCCAGAGAGACAATAGATCTGAGCTAAGTGACCAGGGGTCAGAGGTCAATCGGAGTGACCTCCGTCATTCCATCATGGTGCTCTGTTCCTCCAACTTTCACCCACACGCACAGAATACTGATATTTTGGCATTATTAACAAGATTGGGAAAAGAGCTGTTATTTATTAACACAAATACTGATTAAAAACCAGTGAAACATTTATATGGTTGGTTTGCAGTCTAATTTATTGTTTGATTAACTTTTTGTAACAGCAAAGTAAAACATTTATATGTATCAGTGCCATTTGTGCCCGAAAATGAATTTTTTCACCCCCCAAAACATGTTTAATTCGAACGCTTTCTTTCTGAAAATTCCTGTAGCTTTGTTGTTTAAAAGTAGCAATCCCATAATGTTTGCAAAATGGAATGTTTCCTTAACATTCACGTAACCAAGAAAAAACATTTTTAAAACATTTTAAAAACTACAGAAATAATGTTTTAACTTAATCCTAATGTTCTTAGAAAAACATTCTTAGAACATATTTAATCTATAAATATTTTTTTTTCTAACATCAAAATATATTTAAAATATTACATAATGTTATGTGTTGTAAGTCAAAGGTTCATATTGTCATTTCGGTTAAAAAGCACAATTTAGGTAAAAGCAAATCCATTTTAAAAGTTCACCATAATGAATATTTATAAACTGATATTTTTAAAGTTAATTTTAAGTTAAATTTACCAAAAAATGTGACAAAACTCAATGTTTTCAGAACTTCCCAAATGTTCTAGCAAGGTTCTCTCAATGTTATAAACAAACGTTCTTCCAGTAACGTTAATAGAATGTTTTGCACAAAAGCATTCATGGAACATTTCTAAAAGTTTTTAAATGTTACTACTTGTTTCAGAATGTTTCGAGGACATTTAAAAGTAACAATCCCAGAATGTTTGTAAAATGGAATGTTCCCTTAACATTCACGTAACAGAAAAAACTTTTTTAAAACATTTTAAGAACTACAGAAATAATGTTTTAACTTAATCCTAATGTTAGTAAAACATTCTTAGAACATATTTAATCTATAAATATTTTTTTTTCTAACATCAAAATATATTTAAAATATTACATAATGTTATGTGTTGTAAGTCAAAGGTTCATATTGTCATTTCGGTTAAAAAGCACAATTTAGGTAAAAGCAAATCCATTTTAAAAGTTCACCATAATGAATATTTATAAACTGATATTTTTCTAAAAAAAAAAAAAAAAAAGTTAATTTTAAGTTAAATTTACCAAAGAAATGTGACAAAACTCAATGTTTTCAGAACTTCCCAAATGTTCTAACAAGGTTCTCTCAATGTTATGAACAAACGTTCTTCCAGTAACGTTAATAGAATGTTTTTCACAAAAGCATTCATGGAACATTTCTAAAAGTTTTTAAATGTTACTACTTGTTTCAGAATGTTTCGAGCACATTTAAAAGTAACAATCCCAGAATGTTTGTAAAATGGAATGTTTGCGTAAATCAAGAATTTTTTTTTTATTTTTTTAAATTGGATATTTTGAATGTTAGTAAAAGTTTCTTAGAACATATTTTTGTTAGCTGGGATTCTGTTAATTATATCAGTGGTAAAACACACAAAGTTAAAAACAGCTTCAAATGAAGTTTTTAAGTTCTATTAATGTCAGCTAGAGATGCACAGCACACACACACACACACACACATACGTCACATGCACACGTCAACCTGTGGTCATTGGGGGTTTATCTGGTCATTAGATGACAAGCATTCAACAGTCTCCCGGGGGGATTTTTATTATAGGATCAAGCGGTCATTAGCATCTGAATAGGCACATGTCTATTGTTCAGTGTGGGAAAGCTCTGGTACCCAGAATCACAGCTCAGTGTCATTAGCATCCCAAAACCCTCAATAAAACTCAATATTTTGGGGCTCTGAAACAAGAAAAAACAGGCTTGTTCTCGACAAGGTTTAAAAACCCAGTCCATTCATGAAAATTTAAGTTTAAAAAATCTAAACTGACCACTCAGTCTGCAGCTTTAAGCACACCTAACGTCTCCTTTGCATTAATAGAACAACAGATTTTAAGAATAATTACATTTTCTGTCTTCTTTTTGTCCAGTCAAAAAATATATAGACAGAAAAATATACAAATATAAAAATTATATAAAAGAAAATCTGCACATAACCTCAAAAGAGCTCCATTTTGCAAAACAAACTTATAAACACATATAAGAAAACATAAGACATTTGCACGGAAATTTCACAATCAAATCACTCAATGCCATTTACGTCACATTCCCTCCCAAAACTGAACATCCGAAGGTTTTAAAAACCAATAATAATTACAAAGGCAGTTTCATTAGTTTATGATTCTGGGCTCTTTATAACAACAGGCAATGAAAAATGTGAAAGAATGCTTATTTTAACTCATCAAGAATGCCATCATGAGCAACCTGATGAATCAACCCCAGGAATAATTAATGCTTATGCTTAATAATGATCTCTGAATCATTCGTACGTTGTAAGAATAGTTTGATACTCCAAAGTGAATAGACAAAAGCACCAATTTTTTTTTTTTTTGATTGCTTTATTTCGCCACAGACTGATTGAAATACATTCAATGGCCTTTTCGATTCATAATTTAAAAGGAATTCCTTCACAGAAGGAAACTTGATTTCACTTACACAGTGAAAAGGTTTTCACGAGGGTTAAATACAGTAAATGCCCTTATAAAAGGCAGTTCAGCAGCACACATGGTACAGATAGAAAGATTAAGTATAATCTCTTGAATCACAATCTTTATGATCTCTACGATTTCAGATCTGATACAATCCACATATTATTTCCTTAGAAACACAAATTCAAGCCCATTTGGGTTTCAAATCAATTGAAAACAATCATGATCCAAATATTGGACGCTGGCCAAATCTTGGCCACACTTAGAAAGACAAACCATGAGCAACATGTTGTTCAGATTAGAGAAGAATCTTTCACATTTGAAAGACATTAAAAACTTATTATAAGCCCAAATTAAGATACATACAATATGTTGTAAGAAAAATAAGCAATATGCATATACATATTTATGACCAATGTGGTCCTTTGAGTAGAGCTGAGCTCCAGATTCTCCAGATGGCGCTCTTGTTGACTCTCTTTGCTGAAGGTGTTCTGGTCTGGACACTTTCCCTCCTGTTCTGATCACATGATGTCTGGAAGAGCTTCAGCAGTCTCGTCTCATCTTTGGTGCAGCATCTCACGCACACACCTGGAGAAGCCTCGATTGACGGCGTGTGAACTGGAAGTTGAGCGTCATCGTCTCCAGGATATCCGCTTTCTCCAGCTCGGAGTCAGGCTGGAGCTGCTTGAGGAACTCTGGAGCCAGAAGACACTCGAGCTGCTCCATCTTCTCCACTGTCGGCTGCAAATGAAGACGGAAAAACATCAGGAAAGTGGCCTTCAAACGCAGAAGAGCCGTGAAAGCTGCTGCTGTAAGTAGGATCATGTGAATGTACCTTGTTGTGGAGAGGGAGACGCTCCTTTGAGATGATTGTAGGTGTCATGTCTGGATCTCTGTGCTGTAGATCTCTCTGTGCAGAGCGAGTCTGATTTGCAGCGGCTGCAGCTCCTCTATTTATACTCCCAAATCTCCATATGAATGTGTGAGGCTTGAGCTTGTTGGAGTTTCTCACAGTTTGGAGCCAATGGAAGAGCTGGAACAGACAATGAGGGACGTGGGCCGCCACATGCTCCATGATCCTCTATCAGGAGCTCAAAGCCCGTGTCTCCAGGGAGAATCTGGGAAAGTGCTGACCTGTAGAGAGCTCTTGTTCACATCAATGTCACTCAAGCACACACTCATCAACACACATTTTGCAGAGCATCCACCATAATAATAATAATAATAATAATGCACTTTATTTAAAGTCATTAAAAAGCCTGGGTAAAAAAGTAGGCCTTAAGATGGGATTTGATAGTATGCAGACTGTGACTAATACGAATCGAGAGGGAGAGGTGTAAAAAGAGATATAAATATGAAGAAGATCAGTCTGGATTCAGATTGTGAAGTGCCTTGAATGTGAGAAGCAAAATTTTGAAATCTGGAAGCAAGGAGAACGGGTTCAGTAGAAGGAGTTTTAGTGAGAACACGAGTTCTGAACCAACTGGAGTTTATAGAGATGTTTGAAAGGAAGATGTAGTATTGCGTTGCAATAATCGATACGTGAAGTGCATGGATAATGACTGCAGAATAACAGAGTTGATTAATATTACGGAGGTGAAAGTATGCCGTACGTGTAATATTATTAGCATGAGCTTCAAAGGAAAGTGTGCGTGACACCCAGACTCTTAACAAATTGATCGATATTCACATTTACATTTAGTCATTTAGCAGACGCTTTTATCCAAGTGAGGAATACAAACAAGCGATTCTTCATGAATTGGCAAATAGACACAGGAAGTGCTCACAATACAAGTTTCATACATTGCTCAGTACCATAAGCTAGAGTAGGATATTATTCACATATATTCACAGAAAAACAAAACAATCAGATTTAGTTAGAATAGATCTTAAAGTGTACCATCAGTGTAGCAGTGAAAATGGATGCCATATTTCCTGAAAATGTGGCAAAGAGGGAGTATTTAAAGAATAGAAGTGGGCCCAAAACAGAACCCTGGGGAACACCATTAACTGTAGATATACAGTATAAATATATAATGTGTCTCTGTGTATTTATCTACATATGGTCACCTTGTTTTAGTTGGCCATATGTGTGTTGCAGTTAAACAGACAATTAACAGTGCTCTAAATATTTAAATACAGCAGTGTTTTTAGTTGAATGCATTTGTATCTAAGGCTTTAGAGTTGTGTGGTGGAATTCAGGCGTCATTGTCTCCATTGTCTCAGACTCCAGATGAAGCAGATGTGTGTGTTTGTGCTGGTCAGTGTGAGTAGATCTCATGTGAGGTTCCCACACTGACTCTCTGTCTTCACATCAATGGAGCACAAAAGCATCCAGAGTCCTGAATGGAGCATTAGTGACGCTGAACACTTCCTGACGTCACCAACCATCTGGAGGGAAACGGCCCGACTGGATGCAGGAGTCCGTGAGTTATCAGACACTTTCTGATCGCAATTATTCTCTTGCAAATATGCAATTTTCCTGCACATTATATTTATTATTATGGAATTTGCAAAACGGCACTTTTTGTTTCTTTTTTAGCATCAAAGAGTTGCGTTTGTGAGACGTGTTTGTGTTTAGATGACAAAAAGTTTCCTGATGCAAAAGCTTAGTCGCTGTAAAAGACGCGTAAAGGAAAATCAATAGTGATGGTGCTGGATTCTGGTCACACTGCTGATGACATCATCAACGACATCATCAAACCCGCTTGTCAAGCTCGCGCATGTGTGTAAATATCCATAAGTGTGTCGACTCCCTCGTGTGTGTCAAATATTGAGGTTTGTTGGGGTTCGGGATGCTGATGACACTAGAACTGTGACTCTGTTCTCCAGAGTTTCCCACACTGAGACACAAACACAACAATAGAAGTGTGTCTATTCACATGATAATGAGTGTTAATGCAGGACGAGCTTTCTCACGCCTCAAGACTTGTTATAATAGCACATTTTTATATGAATCTGAAGAGTAATTTCTTAAAATAAAGCATTCGATTCAGTTTGTTTCATTTTGAAACTTATATTATCAGTATATGAAGTTGAAATAGGATAAATTTATAGTCCAGTCTATTCATGTTGACCTCTGACCTCTGGTCTCTTAGTTGAGTTCTATTGTCTCTGAGGGTCTTTGAGTGAGTTCTGTCTCTCACGCTCTCTTCATTCACTCAATTCAATTACACAACAATAGACGTGTGTCCTACTGAAACCCACAGCAGACACACGTCTCCAAACGTTCACTGTCTTAAACTGATCAAACTGGCAATATGAATCAATTACTGGTAGGAATCGGATACACTTGCAACGTGACTGAAATAGCCAGTTGACATACCTTTCTTCTCATTTCAAGAAAAAATAATCCATATTTACCAAGAATAAATATATGAAATTAAAACATCAGGTTGTTTGCAGTTTCATTTGATGATTTATTATTATTAAAATTTGAGCAATAACAAAGATATATTTGTCTTCTACTTCTACAAGTAGAATTAAGTGCAATCAATTGGCATATTCTAGAGGGATCTAATTTAAGATTAAAGTAAGTAGAGCATCGATCCTGACCTTTTGTAAATTTAAAGATATTTTGATGAGAATATGCACAAAATGTCTGTGCAAGAGAGCATAATCTGAAAATGTAATTAAAACTAAAGATGAAAGATTTTCACTTCTTGCTGTACATATAAAATTAAGTGGTACTTTTTTATTTTTATATATATATATATATATATATATATATATATATATATATATATATATATATATATATATATATATATATATATATACTCCATTCTAATCAGGATCATATTTAAATCTTATATTATTATTTTATTATAAATTTATTTTATAATATTTTAATTATTTTATTTTAATATTTTAATTATTTTAATTATTTTATTATTTATTATCTTATTATATATTATTAACACAGAACACAATGCAACAGCAAAAAGTAGATTTGACTTTTTTTATTTTATTTTGTTTTTTGATGCTTTAATGTCATCATGAATGAAAATAAACGGGTGATAACATATCACGGCATTCGCACGAAGAGATCTCCAAAACACATTAAACGCATATTGGAAGTCACAACAAATATTGATAAACTTTACAAAAGTCATGTGATGAATGATTTACCACAAATCATTATTATCATTCCTCCACACGAGGGGTCATATTAAAGCACGACAGAAACTATTACCGCTTAAATATCAAGCTACTTAACAGATACGATATCCCACTAAAGGAAAATATATCCGAACATGTACATCCACAGGTGTCACACTCAACACAAGTTGCTTTTTATATGACAGAAAAAACCCTGAACCACCTTTATATGTGATTCTATGATGTCCTATGAGGACAACAGATTGTTTATCATACTGATAAAATGTTCAAGTTCCCAATATGGGATGTTTGTACTTCACATGAAGCAAAGATTTACCATCTCATTTGCCTTCATAGAAGGCATTTCCAGCAAGACTGGCTTCATAAAATCATATCAATATTGATAACGATATCTAACATAGATGTGCATGATAAAATCTGACTCAGATTCAGTCTTTGCATATCAGAAAGAACCAAAATGTGCTGTCTAATATAGACTTGGCATCCTCCAGAGGGCGCTACAGGATAAATCAATGCCTTTGCTGATGCAGCTGATGGACGGAGGAACAGCAGCTCTTGGAACTGGAAGTGTTTCTTCTTCAGCTGGTTTCTCAGGAAAGCACCATCATTTCCAAGATATCCGCTTTCTCCAGCTCGGAGTCAGGCTGCTGCTGCTTGAGGAACTCTGGAGCCAGAAGACACTCGAGCTGCTCCATCTTCTCCACTGTCGGCTGCAAATGAAGACGGAAAACCATCAGGAAAGTGGCCTTCAAAAGCCGTGAAAGCTGCTGCTGTAAGTAGGATCATGTGAATGTACCTTGTTGTGGAGAGGGAGACGCTCCTTTGAGATGATTGTAGGTGTCATGTCTGGATCTCTGTGCTGTAGATCTCTCTGTGCAGAGCGAGTCTGATTTGCAGCGGCTGCAGCTCCTCTATTTATACTCCCAAATCTCCATATGAATGTGTGAGGCTTGAGCTTGTTGGAGTTTCTCACAGTTTGGAGCCAATGGAAGAGCTGGAACAGACAATGAGGGACGTGGGCCGCCACATGCTCCATGATCCTCTATCAGGAGCTCAAAGCCCGTGTCTCCGGGGAGCAGGTGGAGGGGTCAGTATTGTTGTAATTATTTAAGCCATTTTCTTGTTTTAATCGAGCAAGCTACTAACAATAGCATTATTACTACGACTGGATTTGCAGATGCGGCTGCGCTTAAAATTCAGCTGTTTAAAAAAATCAGCAAGAAGTTGGTGCGAACATCTCTAGAAATAGCAGTTAAAATTTTCGGATTCATAAATCATATTATAATTTATATGATCTTCAGGATTGTCATTTCTGCAGTGACGTCACAGCCTCAGGACGGACTCCAGATGAAGCAGATGTGTGTGTTTGTGCTGGTCAGTGTGAGTAGATCTCATGTGAGGTTCCCACACTGACTCTCTGTCTTCACATCAATGGAGCACAAAAGCATCCAGAGTCCTGAATGGAGCATTAGTGACGCTGAAAACTTCCTGACGTCACCAACCATCTGGATGATGGAAAAAAGACTCAAATTTAAATGTAATGCCATTGCATAAACTGGTAAAATATATATATATATTAATATATATATTTACATATATATTCAGGGCTGGGTGGATTACTTTTAAAGTGTATTTCACTACAGATTACAAAATACATGCTTTAAAAAGTCATTTGTAACGTATTTCGTCACATTACTCAAGTTTAGTAACTTAATCTAAATACTTTAGAATACTTTGGAATACTAATAAGTGTGGAACAAACACAAAAAAGGTCATTGAAAGTTTTTATCTCACAATTCTGACTTTTTCCCTCAGAATTGCATGATATAAAGTTGCAATTGTGAGTTATAAAGTCCGAATTATGAGATATAAACTCGCAATATTGAGAAAAGTCAGAATTATGAGATATAAACTCACAATATTGAGAAAAGTCAGAATTATGAGATATAAACTCGCAATATTGAGAAAAGTCAGAATTATGAGATATAAACTCACAATATTGAGAAAAGTCAGAATTATGAGATATAAACTCGCAATATTGAGAAAAGTCAGAATTATGAGATATAAACTCACAATATTGAGAAAAGTCAGAATTATGAGATATAAACTCACAATATTGAGAAAAGTCAGAATTATGAGATATAAACTCACAATATTGAGAAAAGTCAGAATTATGAGATATAAACTCGCAATATTGAGAAAAGTCAGAATTATGAGATATAAACTCACAATATTGAGAAAAGTCAGAATTATGAGATATAAACTCACAATATTGAGAAAAGTCAGAATTATGAGATATAAACTCGCAATATTGAGAAAAGTCAGAATTATGAGATATAAACTCACAATATTGAGAAAAGTCAGAATTATGAGATATAAACTCGCAATATTGAGAAAAGTCAGAATTATGAGATATAAACTCATACTAAATTCACAACTAAAGAAAAAAAGTCAGTATTGCAAGTTTATATCTCCAAATTCTGACTTTATAACTTGCAATTGTGAGTTTAAATCTCGCAATTCTGAGAAAAAGAAGTCAGAATTGTGAAATGCAAACTCACATTTGTGAGGAGAAAAACAAATTGTGAGAAAAAGTTGCAGTGACGAGTGAATTATAAAATGACTCACAAAACATGAAAACAGTGGAAAACATGAAACTTAACTCCTCTTTTTCAGACGGTCAGAGTCAGAGAATCCCCAATCGCTGTTTAAATGACATTAAAACTCAAAGTAATCACTTTGGTAATCTAAAACACTTTTCAGATGTAACTGTAATCTGATTACCACCCATTTAAAATGTAACTGTAATGAAATACACTTACTCAAATTTTGTATTTTAATTACGTAACTAAGTTACTTGTATTTCGTTTCTCCCCAACCCTGTATATATATATATATATATATATATATATAAGCTAATTATCAGCTTTCATGTTTTATCAGCTTACATGACCAGATCTACATCACAAATAAAAAATGTATTATTAAGCCATAGCGGCTTCCAACCTTATATTTGAGAAGCTATTTTGCAAATAAAACCCAAAAGGCTTCTGCATGTGTACATCAAATCATTCAGCAGCTCATTACTGGTGTTTTCCCACACTCTGAACAATAGAAGTGTGTCCTCTTCATCAGCGGTTCATCCTCTCACACACCTGTCCGTCTCGTCCTCGGGGCGTTTCAATCATTAGTTAGCTGACTTTTTCAACCATGAAACAGTTTGACTCACCTAAAACGTTTATGTCAGCTTATTATGTGTGTTTGGATGGATGAATAATATGAAACATTACATTATGTAATGTCTAGGTATAAAGTAGCAGCCAGATTAACAATTAAAATAATTATATAGGCATCTATATAAACAAACAAGTATTTGCATATATTGAATTCTGTGACTTTTTCCATCTTTTTCCTATACATCCCAAATGAGCCTGCTTTATTACGTAAAAAAATAATATTCATAATCGAAATCGAATGCACACAATATCTAGTGCAAAACAAGGTGACATATTACTCTTATCCTTCAACTATTGAAGATGAAAAGTGTTGTAAACTGGATGCCGTCTATGTAAACTCTAAATAATTAATTGGTTTGAGTCGGATAAACTTAAATTAAACAAACTGGTTCAGTCAAATCAACTTTAATGAGTATATAGCGCTTTCTTTCGAGTTCACAGAACTGAAATATTTTAAGTAAACTGATCTTGTTTCATTATTTTGAGTTTTATGAACTTATTTTAATTTAGACGGTCTTAAGTTTAACTGAAACTGGGCTGGGATTTCTGTTACCCAGCATGCTTTGCCCATTGCACTCGAAAGAGAGAGTAAATGCTACAATGAAGAGTTATATAAAGTTTTTTTTGTGGAAGATTAATGTTAATGCGGAGATTTAGTAGTGATTAATGTTTTATGCCAATTTAGAAGAGTTTCTGTTAATGTGGATTTTTGGAGAGTGGTTTGAGAGGAAGTATATTAAACGCTTTATATCGCTGTACTTATGCTATAACGTGCTATCGTTAGCATGTTCTGAATGTTTACACTAATAAAAATGGTTGAGGTTACATGATAATTTTAAGTTAAATGGATGAGTGTACTCAAACATTTCAAGTTAAGAACAATTAAATTATATGAGTACAAAATAAAAGTTCAGCTCACTTAAACTTTGAATTTCTTAACATAAAAATTTTGAGCCAACTGATTTGGGTTTACGTTGCAGTTTCCGTAATTTACCAGTATTTCCCTTCTTTTTGACATTAACATTCACACAGTAAATGCTATATTAGAGAAAATAAGGGAAGATGTAGTAAGAGAAATGTGCAATGGCGGCATATTTTAAAATGTTAATTCAACGTAGCCTAATATAATTTAGACAAATGCATGCCTTAAATACTTTTAAATACTACGGTCATGTCAGTCTAGCGTGTATTAACATAGAAAAACAATGAAAAGGAGTGCTTTGGGGGCCGTTCACATTTCGCGTCTTTTCCGCGCGCATATTCATTATATCCTATGTAGGCGCGCGCGCAAAATGGAAGTACTTTAATAAATGTCGACTTTAAAAAATCTGATGTCGTTCAACCCCAACTACCTAACCATGTAGGCTATGTAAATTAACAAATAGGTAAATTAGTGGTTTGGTCAATTTATCGTTACAACACAGAAGCACTAAATCCGTGTTTCACTAGACTTTGAACGGGCGAAATTTCCTCGAATGCTGCAACGGTCGTGATGTGACGTCACGGTTTACACCGTACTTTTTTTTTTATAAACATGAATTCAACATAGTAACACATTCAAAATGTAAAAATATACAACTGACTTCACTGCAAAAAATATCATTGTTTTAATTCAGCCAAGAGGTCAAGCCGTGACGATTCGATCTTGTAACGGTCGCACGTGATGCGAATTCGCAGTTGCGGTAAAGACTAGAAGGACTGGGCATGCGCACATCAATATTGCTTCATTTAATGTATTTGCAGTATTTTAAGGGTTGGTTTTGGTTTGGGATAGGTGTAGATGTTAGCGCATTTAATTTACTGTTATTTATCCTGAAATTTCGCCTCACTGTATCCCTTCTGGACACAACCGCGGAATGCGAAATTTTTCGCGTGAGCTTGCGTTTCCGGTCTCGCGCATTCGCACGCGTTTGAATGGAATTTAATGGAAGGAAAAGTAGTGTGACCGCCCCTTTCTACCCTAAAATTTGAGTAAATTAAGTAAATTATTTTATGAATGAAATGTGTTTAAGATGAGCTTATATTGCTATCGAATCTTAAGTATGAAACAAGCTAGTAGCAAAACAAATACTATGAAACTCATGCAATTATAGCTAAAAACTTACCCCCACACCCAAACCTTTCCCTTCCATAAAAAGAAAAAAAAAAAAAAGTACTGTAGAGTTTCAAAGTTAAAATACTTAAATGACGAAAACAAACATCATGACTGTGGCCTTGTAGTTATCCGATCCCTTATCACTAGGTGGCGATAGTGAAGCTTAAAAAGCAAGAATAGTGAAGTAGAAGATCAGTACTAGTGACGATTGTTTCTAGAAGGGATGCAGAATCTTTGGATAACAGTAAATTAAATGTGCTACTTATCAATTTGTGTTTTATTAACATCTACACCCACCCCAACCCTAAACCTACCCTTATAATACTGAAAATACAGTTATTAAATTAAATAAATATTAAATGACAGTATTGATGTGCGCATGTGCAGCGGCTGCATCATCTCTTTTTGACATCTCGCGTGGTTCTGTGTATTTGCCCCAGTTAAATAAACATGTGTCAGGTTCAGCACTGGATAAAGGAGTATAAAATTTAAAAAAAAATAAATAAATCACAGGATGACATTGATGCAATCAAAATCATTTTATATAAACATGAGAGCTTTACACAATTGATTAAAAACAATCACAAATGTAATCAAGCGATACACTGTATCTTTAACAATGAAATAATGTTCTCCAAAAGAGAGCAGGTTCTCAAAGCACTTCCTCTCAAAGAGAAAAACACAGTAAAAGTATTTATCTAAAGGCACAAACTGTATGGTTCCCGCATGTGAATCACAATCTTGATGATATTTTTGTCTGCAATGACTTTATCAGTCATTTAGGCGGGGAAAAAGTTCAGAGAGAAGCAAGCAAACAAGTGCCATTTGCCTCAAACACATTAGATCAGATCGAGTGCTCGAACCTTTTCATTTGCAGTCTGTGAAAAATCTCTTCGGAACAGTGGCGTCATGTCCTGATCCGGAGTGGGAGAAAGACGCAGAAGTTCTCGAGAACACCTGGAGAAGCCGCTGGGGAAGATTAAGGCCTTTTTCGAGCTGAAGAAAGACACGGTCTTCTCCAAGATGTCATATGCAGGAATGCCATGATGGAGGTGGTCTTCAAGAGAAGATGTCAGTTTCTCGACAGACGTGGGATGCCTTGAACGAGATTGAACAAGAGAACGAACAAAAGAAAGAGATCGAGGAGGAGAGACGAAAGAAACAGGAAGAAATGAAGAGAAAGCGTGACGAGCGCTTGAAACAGGTTGTTGAGACTCGAGTGAAGAGCGAAAAGGAGTAGGAAAAGAAAAAGACTGAAGATATATTCTCTCCAAGCTGTACGGTTTGCACCTGCAATCCAAAAGAGAGCATCTTTGAGTGAGATCAAATGAATAGAGCGGTAAAATCACACCGTTTCAAGTGTTCCTGGTCTTTTTTTTTACCTGGCATAGTGAGTGTTGTCTTGAGGGCTGATGTCCATGTAGGCAGGCATGTTTGACGCTGATTCAGATTCAGTATCTGAAGCTCTTTCCTCTGAGATCGCTTCTGCAGTCGCAGAACCAAATGCCACGCAAGAGTCTCGATCTAGCGCGCTTTTATACTAAAGAATATCCGCAGCCAATCAGAGGGAAATGGAACAATGGGTTTGTCATAATTTGCATTGGTTTTTAATTGAGCTCTTTAGTGGACAGGTGGGATATTTTTTCTCTAGTGCCATCTGGAGGATCAGCCGTGGGAGAATAATTGAGGGCATGAGGACTCTGGAGTTTGATGTTCTCACACTCAGATTAAGCAGTGGGGATTTGTGGAAAATATTTACTGTATGGGCAGGGTTGGGGAGTAACAAAATACATGTAACTTATTTAAAATACAAAATTTGAGTAACTGTATTTCATTAGTTACATTTTAAATGGGTGGTAATCAGATTACAGTTACATCTGAAAAGTGTTTTAGATTACCAAAGTGATTACTTTGAATTTTAATGTCATTTAAACAGCGATTGGTGATTCTCTGACTCTGACCGTCTGAAAAAGAGGAGTTAAGTTTCATCAATATTTTAATACTTTTAAGAGGATCATAAAAATGTTGTTATTTTTATTTAGTTCTGTCCTGAACAAGACAAAATGACTGAATTTATTAAAAAAATTGCCGAACTGTCAACTGAACTGTCCTGTCATGACCTGATGATCCACGACTGTTTTCATGTTTTGTGAGTCATTGTATAATTCACTCGTCACTGCAACTTTTTCTCACTATTAGTTTTTTTCCCTCACAATTGAGTTTGCATTTCACAATTCTGACTTCTTTTTCTCAGAATTGCGAGATTTAAACTCACAATTGCAAGTTATAAAGTCAGAATTGGGAGATAAAAACTTGCAATACTGACTTTTTTTCTTGCAATTGTGAATTTAGTATGTGAGTTTATATCTCATAATTCTGACTTTCTCAATATTGCGAGTTTATATCTCATAATTCTGACTTTTCTCAATATTGTGAGTTTATATGTCATAATTCTGACTTCTTAATATTGTGAGTTTATATCTCATAATTCTGACTTTTCTCAATATTGTGAGTTTATATCTCATAATTCTGACTTTTCTCAATATTGTGAGTTTATATCTCATAATTCTGACTTTTCTCAATATTGTGAGTTTATATGTCATAATTCTGACTTTTCTTAATATTGTGAGTTTATATCTCATAATTCTGACTTTTCTCAATATTGTGAGTTTATATCTCATAATTCTGACTTTTCTCAATATTGCGAGTTTATATCTCATAATTCTGACTTTTCTCAATATTGTGAGTTTATATCTCATAATTCTGACTTTTCTCAATATTGTGAGTTTATATCTCATAATTCTGACTTTTCTCAATATTGTGAGTTTATATGTCATAATTCTGACTTTTCTTAATATTGTGAGTTTATATCTCATAATTCTGACTTTTCTCAATATTGCGAGTTTATATCTCATAATTCTGACTTTTCTCAATATTGTGAGTTTATATCTCATAATTCTGACTTTTCTCAATATTGCGAGTTTATATCTCATAATTCTGACTTTTCTCAATATTGCGAGTTTATATCTCATAATTCTGACTTTTCTCAATATTGCGAGTTTATATCTCATAATTCTGACTTTTCTCAATATTGCGAGTTTATATCTCATAATTCTGACTTTTCTCAATATTGTGAGTTTATATCTCATAATTCTGACTTTTCTCAATATTGCGAGTTTATATCTCATAATTCTGACTTTTCTCAATATTGCGAGTTTATATCTCATAATTCTGACTTTTCTCAATATTGTGAGTTTATATCTCATAATTCTGACTTTATAACTCGCAATTTCAACTTTATATCTCATAATTCTGAGGGAAAAAGTCAGAATTGTGAGATAAAAACTTGCAATTACCTTTTTTGTGTTTGTTCCACACTTATTAGTATTCCAAAGTATTCTAAAGTATTTAGATTAAGTTACTAACACCCAGCTCTGTGTATGAGTGTGATTCAGAAGTAAGGGTGTCAAATGTTTTGACCAAAGTAAGTATTTTCATTTTTAATCTATGTTGATATGATAATAATAATAATAAAAGGCATTTCACAGATCACTAAAACACATTCATAAACAAATAATTATGTAGCAATGATGATTCGTAGACTTAAATGTGTTTAAATATTCTGACAAAGTCTTCTGTAAGTCAATATTCCCTCGCACTTAAGAAAATGCTTAAAAAATAATTTCGATTAACAAGAAATAGTGCTTTTGAAGTTAGCTTCTCCAGACACTTTACACACACACACACAATGCATTTCTGAAATGCTCACAGTAAATATGTAATCAAAACAAAAATTTAATAGCGTTCATTAAGCCCCCCCCCACCAGAAGCCTAGTTCGTCGAGCCCTGTGGGAACAGACACACTTCTATTGTGCGAGTGATTTAATGTGATGAATGCAGAAGTGTGGGAAGCCGTGTGTCTCTGCGGCTCCCACCAGCTCCGGGAGCGTCGGGGCGTGTGATCGGGGGCCACATTATGCCGTGTGTGTGTGTGTGTGTGTGTGTGTGTGTGTGAAACACAAGCCTGAGAACAGGTACAACCTCAGAGTTCACAGAACACCTGCTTCACCAGAGCATCCTGTTACATCCAGCTAAAATACTGCATCATTTCCACTGATTCTAAACTGATTTTATTCACTAATTTAATAATGAACAATTAAATTAAAAAGTATATTATGAATAAATTACTTTAAAAAAATCAGTGTGTGTTGCACATTTTTATGGTTAATAACGTGTGGCATAATGAAATCTCGGCACGTGTTTTGGTTATGATGGGTGAGTGTTCATGAAGTGCCACACAGGTCAGCGCTTTCCCAGATTCTCCCCGGAGACACGGGCTTTGAGCTCCTGGATCATGGAGCATGTGGCGGCCCACGTCCCTCATTGTCTGTTCCAGCTCTTCCATTGGCTCCAAACTGTGAGAAACTCCAACAAGCTCAAGCCTCACACATTCATATGGAGATTTGGGAGCATAAATAGAGGAGCTGCAGCCGCTGCAAATCAGACTCGCTCTGCACAGAGAGATCTACAGCACAGAGATCCAGACATGACACCTACAATCATCTCAAAGGAGCGTCTCCCTCTCCACAACAAGGTACATTCACATGATCCTACTTACAGCAGCAGCTTTCACGGCTCTTCTGCGTTTGAAGGCCACTTTCCTGATGCTTTTCCGTCTTCGTTTGCAGCCGACAGTGGAGAAGATGGAGCAGCTCGAGTGTCTTCTGGCTCCAGAGTTCCTCAAGCAGCTCCAGCCTGACTCCGAGCCGGAGAAAGCGGATGTCCTGGAGACGATGACGCTCGACTTCCAGTTCACACGCCGTCAATCAAGGCTTCTCCAGGTGTGTGCGTGAGATGCTGCACCAAAGATGAGACGAGACTGCTGAAGCTCTTCCAGACATCATGTGATCAGAACAGGAGGGAAAGTGTCCAGACCAGAACACCTTCAGCAAAGAGACGGTCAACAAGAGCGCCATCTGGAGGCTTCGGTAGAGCCTTACAGCGACCAGCAGCACATCCTCTTCATTCTCCACATTCTCTTTTGGAGAAAAAGTGTTTATAAAATTCTTTCCTTTTTGGAAAAAAATTGTATTATAAAGTGCGTTAAGATGCATTAATGAATACATTAGCTCTTGGATGTATAATGTGCAAGACATTTATTCAATTTCGAATGTGATTTTTAACATGAATCAGTTTAAAAACATTTCTGTTTATAGAAAGAATTAAATTTCCCATTTATTTTGATGGGTTCTATTACTTTATGTGCTTCACATTGGAGCCAGATTTAATTTTAACCTCATAATGAGTCTGTTATTTCTCATTTTTTGAGCATGTTTGGACAAATCTTGTCAATTTATGTTGTAAACAGTTCCTTTTTGGAACTGGAAGTTTGATAAATGCCCCCATTCCTTTCATGTATTGTGATGAAAACTTTGTGAAGTTGTATTGTATCAATACTTATGTATTTGATATTGCATGTACACTCCTTTCTCAGAGATCTGATATAAATCAAAATGCTCTTCAATCATTTTTTTGTGTTTCACTGGTTTATGAGCA
The DNA here is from genome assembly GCA_038088235.1 of Zacco platypus. Classification (NCBI taxonomy): domain Eukaryota; kingdom Metazoa; phylum Chordata; class Actinopteri; order Cypriniformes; family Xenocyprididae; genus Zacco; species Zacco platypus. The sequence goes on from CM076064.1 coordinate 2,250,897, forward strand.
CTGAATAGTTTAAATGCAAAGAATGTGATGAAATAACAAAAACACGGCATTGATTGAGACTAAAACTCAAATTATAGTATTTTCTCATTATGTAATGCTTGTACACTGTAGACAATTCTCAAACTAGATCAAATCCAAAAGAGCTTGGTTCTGTTTTTTCGCATCTTTTCAACAAGGATCTTTCGAAACTGCGTAGAAGTAAGAGGAAAACAGTACGTTTTACAGTAAATTTCAGTTAAAATAAGATGTAGAGATCTGACAGGTGATACACTTACTTTGTTGTTCTCATGACATAATGTCTTTGATTTTGACTGACAGGTGCCATGATACGTATATATTTAAAAAGCAAATTGTGAAAAAAGTCTCCTCTTCATATTCACACGAAGTGCAGCGGTTCGCCGTATTTATAACAACACTTTTGAAATAGAAACAATCTTTTTCTGTACTATCAATTGAAAAAATTCGGTCAGTAAGTAAAACGTTTTTATTTCCAAATAAGTTAAAGGAAATTAATTTTAAAATACTTCACAGGTATTATCCATGTAAGGCTTTTCTTAACAAGTTTAAAGAAGACATCTCACCACAATGTTCTTTTTGTAAGCTTGAACCTGAAACTCTCTCAAAAACCTCAAAACTTTATTTTGCAATTGTAAATACTTTTGGAAACATGTTTATATGATGTTTTTTGATACTTTCTACAAAATAGTTAAAATAGATGTCTTCTTGGACTGTAAAACTGGCAATGATATAATTGATAATACATTAAAGTTGATTATTCTTCTTGGGAAGTTTCATATAAGCAATGTCTATTACACCCTCATTTATAAAAACATCATTTATATTGAAAAAAATAATTTGCAGAATTTAATACGTTTTTTTTTTTGTTTGTTTTGTTTTTTTCTTTTTTATCTTAACCCTTCTGTGCTGTTCGGGATGTTTTCATCCACTATGGGGAATTTTTGAGTCTTAATTTGGCCATAACTTTCTCCGTGTTTCAGCAAATGGAATGATTTTTGGTGACAAATCTTATTTTGACACATATTTTGGGAAAATGCTTTGAAAATGTTCAAAAACTCAACAGTACTCTGTGGGCAAATTCACTACCCTTTCGTTGTAACTGCTTTAAAAATGTATCAGATAAATATTTTTTTCAATTTTTTTTGCTTAAATCTATTAATCAACCTCAGTCCTGATCAAAACTACTAAATTAAAAAAAAATAATCAGGATTTTAACTCTTTAATTGCCAAATTCATAAATGATGTCACTGATTTGGGAAAAAACGTGTCAAAGATTAGAAACAACATTGGCTTTGATGCGTTGTTAGTTTTTGTGCAGCATCAGATTTTAACGTTTTAAAGAGTTAAAATCCTGAATTTTTTTTTTAATTTAGTAGTTTTGATCAGGACTGAGGTTGATTAATAGATTTAAGCAAAATAATTTGAAAAAGATATTTATCTGATACATTTTTAAAGCAGTTAAAATCGTGGCTGTTTTCAGCCACGAACATAACGAAAGGGTCGTGAATTTGAACAATGCACAAGGGTTAAATGTCATTGCATGTTTTTATGAAAGTTGAATAATAAAAAAAAAGTTATTTCACGCGCTTCCCTTGCTTTCCCTCACTCAGCCAATCAGAGAGGAGCACGAGCTACGAGCTTTCCGAAGGTGAGTTTCCTTCCTCTCCCGCTGTGGGAAAACACTGTCACGAGCCACTAAAAGTGTGCCTGACACCTGCTCAGAAGTCCGGCGGTGTTGACAAGACCAACAAGTCGGTGTGAGGCAATAAAAACGAGTCCGACACGCTTCAGACAGAGACTTTGATCATCGCAGTGAAAACGGACTTCCCCAATCTGTGTCATCTGCACGTGCGTGAGTGACATTAAATGTTTACCATTCATTTTATTTTATTAATTCACTTTAATTTGACTTAAACAGAATGGACTTCCAGATAGAAATCAGGGAAATCACATGATTATTAATACAGTTATTATTATTATTTAATTAAATTTTTACAGAAGCTTAAAAAATACTATATACAAAATTTTAGAATTTATTACCAGCAATGGATTTTGTTGGTCAAAATAATGTTTGCATCAAGCAAAAAAAAAGCCATTTAATCACATATTTAGAGCATTTAAATGATTGATTCATTGGAACCAGATAAGGTAAATGTAAGTCCTGTGGGATTTGTACAGCCGATGTTTGATTTGATTTGTGGAGGACGCCTCACCCACTGGCCTCAGAGTGTGGGAAAGCTAATCCTGACTGGGACTCATGGCTTTGTAATGCTAATGAGCTCCTATAAATAGAGGAGCACGACCCTCATTCCCAACACAAGCAACTCGCTCTCCTCAGAGAAGCATCTCTCCATCTGAAAGAATGGCTCCAACTTACATGGCTGACTACTCCAAACTTTCCAACAAGGAGAAACACAAAGTAAGTATTTTTGACTCTGTTGTGAAGTCAAAAGAAATCAAAATGAAGCAAACGACTAACCAAATGTCTCTTTCCTCAACAGTTGAGAAAACCCGTGGTGGAAAAGATGCGCCGAGATCGCATCAACAACTGCATCGAGCAGCTCAAATCCATGCTGGAGAAGGAATTCCACCAGCAGGACCCAAACACCAAGCTGGAGAAAGCCGACATCCTGGAGATGACGGTGGTCTTCCTGAAACAGCAGCTGCAGCCCAAGACTGCAGCTCCGCAGAAAGCCCACTTTGACGGCTATTCCCAGTGCTGGAGGGAGACCATGAGCTTCCTGTCGGGCAACTCCAAGGTGGACGCTGTGCGTCAGCATCTGAACCACTGCCAAGAAGCCCAGAGATCAGCCGAAGACCTCACTCACTCGTCTCCAGCTTCCCATCAGCCCACCAAGGTGAAGCAGGAAGCGTGTGTTCACAGAGCGCTCTGGAGACCCTGGTAGAGACGCCCAGATGAAAGACTCTCACGTTCAAACTAGATGGTGGTTTTACCGTCTTATGTTGTAGGAGATAAAAATTTCCAGATTTCATTGCGAACGTAACGTTCAACTGCTTCATATTGAAGTTTCAATGGTTTGATTCTTGATAAGATTTTCTTTGCAACTGATGATTAGTTTGACGCTTGCCTCGATTGTGTCTGAAGGCTCTGATGTTGTTTGGCTCTCAAACAGTGATTCTGCTCAGAATCTGAGCTCTTTGTAAAGTCCTGATGGACGTTCGTTTGGGAAAGCCTTTCGTGAAGGCTGTGGAAAAACAATATTTGTTCTTGTGATGGCAATGCGGTGCGTTGAAACATTGTGACACTGTGTGTCAAACATTGCATTTAATAAAAGCAACTAATTACTAAAAATCCCTTGAATTCATTCTGTGCATTTATATTGTCCTGTAAACATTCACCAGAGATATTACGCTAAAAACAGGGTACAGTTCTGTTCCGCAGGGAGCAAATGGTGGGAATAGAAATATTTGGATGCATTAGATCTATTTTTATTGCACACATAAGTAATTATGTAGAATAAAACAGATTAAAATGGTTTAATCACTTCAGTTTGTTCAGGAAAGTTGGCAAAAACCTGAACATTAGATTTGCAGCAAAATATTTAATAATTGCATATCATTAAAAAAACAAAAAACAAATGTTACTTGAAATAAGGAATAATGTTAATAAAAAAATAAAATATTAACATTTTATTTCTCATTTTCATTTAGATTAACTTATTTTTAGTATATCAAACATTAATAAAAACTACAAACAAAAAAAATACTAAAACTAAAGTCTCTAAAGTTTGTGGAAGGAAATGAGTTTCACAATGTGAACATCTGATCTTCCATAGATGATTATATTATGATCAGAGGTTTATTGTAACAAGCCTCTACAGTTTTCCTCATGGATGTGCAGTAAAATAAGTATAAATGTTGAAGAGTCGAGGTGTAACTCCTGTGGATTTGCTGATTATTTGATTTGCTTTATCAGTGCTTTCAAATGCAAATGTTATTTTCTTCTTATGAAGGATGTGATTTGTCACTTAAATCTAAAATATGGTGACGTATGTTAATTGTGCAAACATACTGTCACATAAACAATAAACACATTTGAATATAATCGATTAATCAAAATAAAATAAATGAAATTTTAACAATGTTTTACATTGTTCACACGTCGGTTGTCAAGTGGTCTCATTTTCAGCTAATGGGAGTCCATTTACACTTTATCTTACTGGTGAACTCTCTCAGAGTTGCGGTATGGATCAATCTCTCTGCAATATTGACCCTTACAATAACAATCCCTTACATTTTGACTATTAAATGAGTGTAAAACCAACCATTTAACAGCCATGAGATGCCAATTTTAAAATCGGTCCTGTGCCCTTTAAGCATTTTTCAAAAATAAAATAATCTGTGTCATGCACAGGGTTGGGGAGTAACGAAATACAAGTAACTTAGTTGCGTATTTAAAATACAAAATTTGAGTAACTGTATTTCATTACAGTTACATTTTAAATGGGTGGTAATCAGATTACAGTTACATATGAAAAGTGTTTTAGATTACCAAAGTGATTACTTTGAGTTTTAATGTCATTTAAACAGCGATTGGTGATTCTCTGACTCTGACAGTCTGAAAAAGCGGAGTTCAGTTTCATGTTTTCCACTGTTTTCATGTTTTGTGATAGTTGTTTGAGTCATTTTATAATTGTAAAAAAGGTCACGGCAACTTTTTTCTCAGAATTTGTTTTTCCCTCACAATTGGGAAAAATTGTTTGCATTTCACAATTCTGACTTCTTTTTCTCAGAATTGCGAGATTTAACCTCACAATTGCAAGTTATAAAGTCAGAATTGGGAGATATAAACTTGCAATACTGACTTTTTTTCTTGCAATTGTGAATTTAGTTTGTGAGTTAAATGTCATATCTTGACTTTTCTCAATATTGCGAGTTTATATCTCATAATTCTGACTTTTCTCAATATTGCGACTTTATATCTCATAATTCTGACTTTTCTCAATATTGTGAGTTTATATCTCATAATTCTGACTTTTCTCAATATTGTGAGTTTATATCTCATAATTCTGACTTTTCTCAATATTGCGAGTTTATATCTCATAATTCTGACTTTATAACTCGCATTTGCAACTTTATATCACACAATTCTGAGGAAAAAAGTCATAATTGTGAGATAAAAACTCGCAATGACCTTTTTTGTGTTTGTTCCACACTTATTAGTATCCAAAAGTATTCTAAAGTATTTAGATTAAGTTACTAAACTTGAGTAATGTAACGAAATACGATACAAATGACTTTTTAAAGCATGTATTTTGTAATCTGTAGTGAAATGCATTTTAAAAGTAACCCACCCAGCCCTGGCCACGCATTAGTTAGTTCAGTGTGTGAGAAAGAACGCAGGGGCTCAGTGTTCATGTTTGTACTTTGAAACCCTTGATAATAGGCGCTGTGTGCTGTCAGCTCTGGTTTCGTCAGACAGCTGGTGTGGCTGTGGAGGAGGAGGGGGGGCGCGTCTCCCATCATGTGTGGGGCCGGCTTCTCCCAGGATTTCCCACACCCTCGACTCTGGCTCCCGTTTCAGATCCGACATTAAGGAAGTGTGCCATACTAAATCATCCATTAGGTATGGTGGTGTGAATCCTGACCCTTCCCTTTCTATTGCCCCTAATTCAAATCTGATCCCCCTGGGAAACAGCCGTTCACTTGTTGAATCTACTTGTTGCAAACTTGAAGTGATGTATTATTACAGGTCATGTGAGATTTAAAGTTCTGTATACTTCCGAAACTTTATTTTTCTACAATTGTGGCTTCAGATCAATTGACGGACTAAAAACAAGACAAACATTAAAAAGAATATATAACTAAAAAAACGTGAATTCAAAAAATAAAAGAAATATATAACCATGACAGGTTATTTAATTTGAGTAAAATCTTTTGGATGTAAATTAAATGCAATTATAACACATAACCCTTATATATATGTGTGTGTGTGTGTGTGTACAGTAAAGAATTTTATTTAAATTATATACTTTAGCTGGAATATTAAATGCATAGTTAACATGTCATTGTATATTTCATTCATGTTTTATTTTTTAGTTATATATTCTTTTTAATGTTTGTCTTGGTTTTTAGTATGTTAACTCTTCTGAAGCCATAAGTGTTGAAAATAAAGTTTCTGAAGTATATATACTGTAAAAAAAGAAAAAAAGTGTTTTAACTTTAAAAAGTACGTCACCTGGTTGCCGAAAAAAATGAACTGGAATAAAAAATTTGAGTTACTCCAATGAAAGCGATTGGTTTAATCAACAGAAACTCAAAATATTATGCTATCTGAACCTCATTAATTATTAAAGTTGATTTGACAAAAGAAAAAATGTGATAACAAATCATGAAAGTAATTTTTTACAGTATATATATATATAATTTTATACAATTAAATTGTTTAAAATACTATAGTTATGAACTGTTGTGATTTACTTGATGAAATTGTACAATTACACATGGTTTAATGAACTTAATATTATTTACAAACAAATTATTACTTATATTATTAACCAAATAAGTTCAGAACAGAGTTATTCACGGAGATGGATGGGTGCCGACACACTCCTCTCACCGCATGCACTGAAGGTGAGACGCATTTGGGACTGTAAAGCAAATACAGTAGACGTCAGGACGGCCATGTGCCACTGTTGAGTTCACAGGAGCGGGAAGCCTTTGGTTTCTGAGGGTGTCAGGCGGTGTAATCAGGAGACGGCACACCTCAAGCGAACACACACACGTACAGACGCAAACAATGGCTTTCAGGATCGCCCTCCTCCTCCTCCTCCTCTTGTGCTCTTCAGGTCCAAGCTGCTGATGTTATCAAGTGTTACAGGCCGCGTCGTGATTGGCCCATGGGTGTGGGAAAGCGTCAGATGCTTCAGACCCACACAGACAAAGGATTGTAAATGGAACATGTCTGTGTGTCATCAGTCCGAACTCCAGTTTATAGGTGATAAAACCATGTTAGGAGAATACCCTACACCCTAGAATATTTTAATGACACAATAATGTTACGTTAAAACATTAAAGAAATGAATCAATTAAACAAATTCTTTTGAACTTGCTTAAATTGAGAGAAGCGACTCAAAATATTGTTGCCAATATTTGCACTCAGTTATTTAATATTAATTTAATTTAATAAAATTGTATTTTATTATCAGTGAAATTTTATATATATATATATATATATATATATTTTTTTTTTTTGAATTAGATCCGTTTTCATTTTAATACTTAAAGTTTTAGTATTTTTTCATTCATAGTTTTTATTAATGTTTGATATACTAAAAATGAGTTAATCTAAATGAAAATGAGAAATGGGTTTGCTGAAATAAAATTTTTTTGTTAACATTATTCCTTATTTCAAGTAACATTTGTTTTTTTAATGAAATGCAATTATTAAATATTTTGCTGCAAATCTAATGTTCAGGTTTCTGCCAACTTTCCTGAACAAACTGAAGTGATTAAACCATTTTAATCTGTTTTATTCTACATAATTACTTATGTGTGCAATAAAAATATATCTAATGCATGCAAATATTTCTATTCCCACCATTTGCTCCCTGCGGAACAGAACTGTACCCTGTTTTTAGCGTAATATCTCTGGTGAATGTTTACTGGACAATATAAATACACAGAATGAATTCAAAGGATTTTTAGTAATTAGTTGCTTTTATTAAATGCAATGTTTGACACACAGTGTCCACAATGTTTCAACGCACCGCATTGCCATCACAAGAACAAATATTGTTTTTCCACAGCCTTCACGAAAGGCTTTCCCAAACGAACATCCATCAGGACTTTACAAAGAGCTCAGATTCTGAGCAGAATCACTGTTTGAGAGCCAAACAACATCAGAGCCTTCAGACACAATCGAGGCAAGCGTCAAACTAATCATCAGTTGCAAAGAAAATCTTATCAAGAATCAAACAATTGAAACTTCAATATGAAGCAGTTGAACGTTACGTTTGCAATGAAATCTGGAAATTTTTATCTCCTACAACATAAGACGGTAAAACCACCATCTAGTTTGAACGTGAGAGTCTTTCATCTGGGCGTCTCTACCAGGGTCTCCAGAGCGCTCTGTGAACACACGCTTCCTGCTTCACCTTGGTGGGCTGATGGGAAGCTGGAGACGAGTGAGTGAGGTCTTCAGCTGATCTCTGGGCTTCTTGGCAGTGGTTCAGATGCTGACGCACAGCGTCCACCTTGGAGTTGCCCGACAGGAAGCTCATGGTCTCCCTCCAGCACTGGGAATAGCCGTCAAAGTGGGCTTTCTGCGGAGCTGCAGTCTTGGGCTGCAGCTGCTGTTTCAGGAAGACCACCGTCATCTCCAGGATGTCGGCTTTCTCCAGCTTGGTGTTTGGGTCCTGCTGGTGGAATTCCTTCTCCAGCATGGATTTGAGCTGCTCGATGCAGTTGTTGATGCGATCTCTGCGCATCTTTTCCACCACGGGTTTTCTCAACTGTTGAGGAAAGAGACATTTGGTTAGTCGTTTGCTTCATTTAGATTTTTATGGACTTCACAACGGAGTCAAAAATACTTACTTTGTGTTTCTCCTTGTTGGAAAGTTTGGAGTAGTCAGCCATGTAAGTTGGAGCCATTCTTTCAGATGGAGAGATGCTTCTCTGAGGAGAGCGAGTTGCTTGTGTTGGGAATGAGGGTCGTGCTCCTCTATTTATAGGAGCTCATTAGCATTACAAAGCCATGAGTCCCAGTCAGGATTAGCTTTCCCACACTCTGAGGCCAGTGGGTGAGGCGTCCTCCACAATAGAAGAGGCATCAATTATTTCATGGTTAACTGGCCTCAGGGCTCCCACGGAGGGAATAGTCTTCCGAACACAACACAGGCAGGTTGCTGTACTTTTATTACCTGGGAACATCGGCGCTCACTGATAAGGCTTCTGCAGATGGGGACTGTGGACATATGATAATTTCCCAAGAGACGTCGCACACCTTATCGGGCAAAGACAGATCCTGTACAGCTGGCTTAATGACATTTTTTTTCTTTTTTTGCACAAAAGCTGTAAATTAGATGTCATAAAATAACACTTCAGGGTTTTTTTTACTTCAAAAATAGATATAAATACATATTTATATGCGATGTCTCTAACAAACTTTAAAGTGTTTCTTCGGTCTTCACACACACCGACCGGAATGCATTCACTGCGAATGTCAATTAAGCGCAATTATCCCGTGCTCTCAAGGATGGCACACTTCTATTGTTCCGGGCCCCCCTCCCGCCCTGAGAGAATTTTGGGTAATAAATGGACAGATAGTGTGGGAAACCCAGGCTGGCTCCTGCTCACACGTTCTCGAGTCAATAGACCGAGCCCCTCCTCTGTCCCTCCACAAACACCCTTTGAACCTGCTGCTCAGATCAGAGGCACCACTGGGCCGCGGGACGCGTGTGTGTTCTCACCGGCCTCGGCTCACATCACCTGCTCCTCGTACTCGCCCCTCCCGCACACTTACACATCATCGCAAGAGCATGTGCAGCCACATCTGCGGCAGAGGTGCGACCCTGACAGTGGCCGTCTGAATGAGGAATTTCTTAATAATAATATAACATTTCATAGTAAAACACTATTTTATGATTTTAATCAATATTTTTGTATTGTAAAAAGTAATAATAAAAAGCATGAAAATCCTCGCATACATATATATATATATATATATATATATATATATATATATATATATATATATATTAAATAAAAGAATAACTCCTATTTGGAAAAAATATTCTTTACTTTTTTATAATTATTGTGAAGCAAAAGGAACAATAAATATAATTTTTATAATAATTATTGTAATTAAAGCAAGTATTTTTATGCATTTTATTATTCCTTTATATATTTAGATTATAGTGTATGTATATATATATATATATATATATATATATATATATATATACTTTTTTATATCATATATTTTATATATATATGCCTATTATACATGATATAAAAATATGGAAAAGTTCATTCCTATTTGGAAAAAAAATCTTAATTTTTTTATAATTATTGTGAAGTAAAAGTAAAAGGATATTTATGCTTTTTATTAAATATATTGTATATATATATATATATACATACATACATACATAAAATATGAAATAAAATAAAAACTCTTATTTTTAAAGATATTTTATATTATTATTTTTATATTTAAATCTTAATTTTTTTTTACAATTATTGTGAAGCAAAAGGAGTAATAAATATATGTATTTTTTATAATTATTGTAATTTAATTAAATGAAAAAAATAAAACGATAAATATAATAAAAAATTAAATTAATCCTAAAAATGATTGCTCTATTTTTGTAAATAATACTAAAATAAAGATGAATTTAGAGTCTCATCAATTTTGTGTTTTGCTTAATGTTGTAATTGAATTCATCTCACATATTTTGGACCAATACATAAATATTTTCTCTATACTCAAATCATGAACAATATCAATGGCCACCACATGCCAGATGTTTTTTGGAGGGAAACTTGCTTTTTTTTCTTCAGCTTCTTGACTCACATTTCTCAACAGTGACTCATCCCGACAGACGACACTGATAGTTTAAAGAATGACTGGCCTTCATTCCACCATAGACCCTCTCGCCATTCAGAGGAATAAAGGCCCTGGTGCCATAATAAGACTCGTCTCTCTGTGTCACACACAAACAGTCGTTGTGTCCAGCTGCAGGGCCGATGCAGGTCTCTCCAGTGTGGAATGTGTGAGAGCTGTGGTCTGTGTCTGCTTCCCACACTTCAGTCCCATTCAGAGAGCCGCCCCACCCTGCTGCCGCTGATCCAGCGCGCCTCATTATTCCCCTCTCTCAATAGACCATCTGGTCCTCTGCTTGCGCACACAAAGCCTGCCGCTCTCCCACACACACCTCAAAGCTGCAGGTACGCGCTCCTGAGGAGAGATTGATCTGCGCACAATCCCACCACCACAAACAAACATGGAGGCGTGTGTGCAAAACATGTTTCTGCGTGTCTCGGTATATTTATACACGCAAATAGACTTTCACTGTAAACCTCTCGTACACAACAGGTTGCAATTCATATGCAGAAAGACTACAGATGTTTTCAGTTAGATGAACCGATAGATGGATCGATAGATAAATAGATACAGAGAAAAATAATTATATATAAATGCAAATGCAAATGCAAAGTATCTTTTTTCATGTCCAGTACATTTTATATGCAACAGGTTGCAATGCATACAAACAATTTAGATTCAATGCAGATTAATATAAATTTTATATATATAATATATATATATATATATGTGTGTGTGTGTGTGTGTGATTAAATAATTAAATAATAACACTTAAAAATCATTCTATTTAGGTAAAATTTTTCATTTTAATTATATATATATTATATAATTTTATATATGCATTACATATACATTACATTTTTCTTATATAATAATAACACTTAAACTTAGTTCTTTTAATGTATACAAATAATATATATAATATATATATATATATATCAAATTAAATAATTAATAATTAAAAACCATTCAATTTATTAAATTATGTTATTTTATAATTATATATATATATATATATATATATATAAATTATTTTAATTGTATATAGGCATTACATATGCATTACATTTAATATTATAAAAATAAAAATCTAATTAAAAAGTCTTCAAATTAGTTCTTAGTTCTATTAAAGCATAGAAATAATTATATATATATATATATATATATATATATATATATATATATATATATATATATATATATATATATATATAATATATATATAAAATAAATTGAAGTGTCTTACTGTGCCAAAGGAGAATTCACAGTTCAACAATTGTTCTCCGGTAGAAAAAAGAACTGCTTTCCTTTTTTCACCTTTTTTTGTTTTATTTTAATGACCACAAACACCCTGGCAAGACTTGAGGGGTTTCAGTGGGGCAGAAGGTAGCGGACAATGTCACAGTTTCCCGCTCTAACTGCATCTTTTCATGCGTCTGTGCTGTGAACGCCAGAGCATGTGATGCTGGAATGTCATTGAGCTTCTCTCACATCCCGACCCGAATTCCTCTCCGGCGAGGGGAGGTCAGGGGCTTCCCAGGTCCCCGTTTTTATGAAGAGAGAGACACTTCACACTGGGCACGCAGCGCTGAGCATCTGCTTCCCTCGCTCTGTGTGTGTGTGTGTGTGTGTGTGAGAATGAGAAGAGTGTTGGACAAGGGGGCGCCCACATTCAAAGAGCCTTTTGCCGAGTGGGATGGAATGTATTGTGGCTTTACCAGTCAATTTTGGAGGGAGATGGGAATTGGTGTGGGAATGGAATTTGGGGTTAACTAAACCACAACACCTCCTGATAGACACAGAGAACAAGAGATGCACTTGTTCACAGATCAGTCGCTAGAATAAAGAATATTTTGCACTTTCTCCGCATGCCAACTCTTTTTGCAATTTAATTTATTTTTTAATCTGAGCAAAATTTCTGATTCACAACACGCCTCTTCGTTGATGAACGTCAACAGATTGCATTACCAAACTAATTGGTTTAAAATAACATTATAGTTACCCGAAGCAATTTACAACTGCATAAGTGAACTGCGCATGAACCTCGCATGTGAAAAGCTCGACAAAACGCCTGTCAGCGCTGGGCTTTGCTGACCACACTTTCCCGCGCACAGGAGCCAGCTGCGCTTTTGAGCTCTTCAAAGTCTAATCCTGGAGCCTGTGTTGTCCCAACTTTCCCACAGCAGCTCTTCAATGGGGCCAATAGAAGTGTGCCGCACTCCCCACCGCATTAGTAATGGCCTCTCAATGAAGCAACCAGCCCCCCTGGAGATATATTGAGCAATGATTAACAGAATAATTAATCCTAAAGGGGCACACTTAACTGTCCTAAAACACTTCTTCATCTTAAATAAGGTGACTACAGAACAGGTGTGGGGTGAAATAAATAATATAAATATGCATAGCCGACATTATTGCACTCACAATACGTAAATTGTCAAAAAACAAATATGAATGGCTAAACATTTGGTCAGTGTTAACCTAAAATGATTTGAAATCTGAAAAATAGATAATATATGTTTAGCCATCTTTAATATGCTTATATGTCAAATGGCATTAAATAACTTTACAAAAATTAAAAAATGTATTTAACACAAATCGTGTGGTAAAGTAGGCTATAGCAAGATAGATATGCAATATGTTATATATATGTAAACACAACTATATAAATTTTGTTACTTTGCATATCATGTAGGCTAAGTATAATGCTTGCTATATTGATTTGTGTTACATAAAATGTTTAATTTTTCTATATTATTTTTTCATTTATGTGTTGGAATGTCATTTTACACACGTGTACACACACTCTCACATAATGTGTGTGTTTATGTATATATATATATATATATAATGTGTGTTTATATATATTTATATATATATATATATATATAATGATATGTGTGTGATAATATATATATATATAAAATGCTTGTGTTTATATATATTTATATATATAATGATATAATGTGTGTTTATATATATATATATATTATATATTTGAGTTTATATATATTTATATAAATAATGATATAATGTGTGTGATAATATATATATATATATATATATATATATATATATATATATATGTATGTATGTATGTATGTACAATGATATAATGTGTGTGTGTGTGTTAATTAAGGGCTAAAAATCTCCTCATTGTTAAGTTTTCAAATAATTGTTCAGGATCTTTTCTGAAGGAGATTTTGAGCGGGAAGCGTTTGAAAGTTCTCATAATCTCTATTCACTGCATTGATCATCCACTTTCCCGCCGGAACAGCCAAGCACGCGGTCAAAGGCTCGTGCACTCCCGCGATTTCACGCTTCCCATTTACCGCGTGCGCGCACACACGCGCGCTCCAGCTGTTTGAGCGCGCACCTCTATTGTTTTCCAGCAAAGCAGGATCAGGCTAATTTAAACTTCTCCTATTGAACCTTCAGCCGCGTTCTGATTGGCTCAAAAGTGTGGGAAGCAGGAGAGCCGCGCCATCAGCGCGTATATAACCGGACTGTTGTTTACCAGAAGAAACACACACGACCGCGCAAAACTGAAGAAGGAATGGCTCCAACTGTTTGCAAAGGGACTCAGACTGGGAAGGATAAAACCAAAGTAAGTTTTTTTCAGGACTCATTTTCCATTCCAAATTAATTCTTTTCACAAGAGTGTTAATTAACAATCTGTAACTTCTTTTCCAGTTGAGGAAACCAGTGGTGGAGAAGATGCGCAGAGATCGTATCAACAGATGCATCGAACAGCTGAAAGTTCTTCTAAAACCCGAGATAAAAGCCAGCCAGCCCTGTTCTAAACTAGAGAAGGCTGATGTCCTGGAAATGGCTGTCGTTTACCTGAAGAAGAACAACACGTGGCCACTGACAGCGTCTCCAAACGCAGACGCGCATGCGCAGAGCTACGCGGACGGCTTCTCCAGGTGCATAGAGGAGACCGCGCGTTTCCTGTCGGTTCACAAACCGGTTTTAATGGGACACTTTAACAGAACCCAGCAACCTAAAGTGAGTGCGAAGTCTGTCAGTGCGCCTGCGCGGACCTGTCAGATCACGTCAAAGAACATCGGAGAGCACGTGCTCTGGAGACCCTGGTGATCTTCAAAATGGACTGTTTTCTCTCAGTAAAACTGTTGTTTTTATAAAATGTTGATGTAGGCTGAACCCCATGCCTGAATCTATTGCTTTACTGCATCTGTGAGGAGATTAACTTAATTTACATATTGTAAAAAAGAGGCCTCTGTCACCTCTGTATGTTTCTGCTGAAATAATCTTTTTTTTATTTAATGAGATTTGTAACCTTTTTTATAGGTGTTAAATCTGTCATATTGATGGAATGTGTAAAATCGTCTCATATTGAGTTCGATTGAAAAAAAATAAACTATATTACGTTACACATATTTCGTTGTTTATTTATTAATTTTTACCAGATATTTCATAATATAGAAAACATATTAATATTAAATGCACTTATTGAGTTTGCTGATACCTTCTGACACATTTATAGCAATAAGTGCTCTAACATGAAATTAATTGACCCTTTGGAAAGCCCCGCCCCCTTTAGTTACTGTTGCTATGCCCGCTCTCTTGCCACACATCATGTTCTCACGAAGTGAAAAATACATCCTGGAGCAAAGAGGACACTGACAACGTATGAAACAGTTTCATATTTAA
Source organism: Zacco platypus (assembly GCA_038088235.1). Lineage (NCBI taxonomy): Eukaryota > Metazoa > Chordata > Actinopteri > Cypriniformes > Xenocyprididae > Zacco > Zacco platypus. Next base: position 2,266,156 of record CM076064.1, read on the forward strand.
TATATTGTAATTTTTTTAAGAAGTTTAATCAATAAATAGCGTCTAGTGTGTGTTTAATGTGTGGTGACAGATCGCTGTAGCTCCTCGTGAAGCGATCATCTCTTCATACTAGTTCATTTATAGCATCAAATAATCATGAATGAACATCAGAATGTTGTTTCGAGCGCCGAAAGACGTGATGACACTCAATTTATCACCAACGTTAATCTACTAACTCCCCTGACTGCTTTTGATGGACAAAATTGCGGATTCAGGGTTGTGATTGGTTAGATCGCCTGTCAATCAAACTGCCAGCAAAGGGTCAATTGAATTAACATCCGAAATAGGTTTATTAAATATATGATATGCTTAAATGTTCACTGATAATGTAATGTCAGAGTCCTGGAGAGCAGATTGCATATATAAAAACACAATTACACAGCAAAATCTAAATACTAAAATGCAAATTAATGCCTGTAATGAGGAATCCTGCAGATCAGATTCTGGAAACGGCACGCTTCATTCTCCAGTGTGGCTTTTTCACACGTGGGTTTTCTCATCATAAAGTCCAGAAGCAGACACTGGCTGCATGAGAGAGGAAAGAGACTGCGTTCTCAGGCCCTCACATCGTCCTCTTGATTATACGGTGTATAGAAGTGTGTCTCCACAGGCATATCTCCATAAAGCGTCTGTCTGAAGTGTGCCACGCTGCTTTGATGTGACTCATATAAGACCCTGCAGAACGTGTGACCGCGGGAGCCAGGAACCAGAGGTGACCGAACACAAATAAAACGCTTTGTTTGCTTGATAGTTGATTCTATAACACAAATTAAGAAAAGCAGAGACACAAACAACTTTTATACCAGTGTAATTTGATGACATGGAATGATTTCATTCCTCTCACTGATTTCAGCAGTTCTTCAGTTCTTCAGCAGTTCTTCAGTAGGTCATAAAACACTGAGGTGTGAAGAAGTGTGTCTGAGTAACTATGTAAGGCAGACCTGCAATACTCAAAATTTTAATAAACACTATAAATATTACAAAAATAACACCCAAGAATGAAAAGAAAAATAACTACTTTTCAACAATATCTAGTTTCAAAACACTGATTCATGAAGCTTTACAAATCTTTTGTTTCAAATCAGCGGTTCGGAGCGCCAAAGTCACGTGATTTCAGTAAACAAGGCTTTGTTACGTCATAATTGTTTCGAAATTTCAATATTTCACGTGACTTTGGCAGTTTGATACACGAACCAAACCACTGATTCGAATCAAAAGATTCGTAAAGCTTCATGAAGCAGTGTTTTGAAATCATGCATCACTAGATATTGTTAAAAAAGTCGTTATTTTGTGTGCACAAAATGTATTCTTGTCACTTTTAAATATTTTTTGTGCACCAAAGACACAAAATAACGACTTTTCAACAATATCTAGTGATGGCCGGTTTCAAAACACTGATTCATGAAGCTTTACGAATCTTTTGTTTCAAATCAGTGGTTCGGAGCGCCAAAAGTCACGTGATTTCAGTAAACGAGGCTTCGTTACGTCATAAGTGATTCGAAATTTCAATAGTTCACGTGATTTTGGCAGTTTGATACATGAACCAAACCACTGAATCGAAACAAAAGATTCATAAAGCTTCATGAATCAGTGTTTTGAAATCGTGCATCACTAGATATTGTTGAAAAGTCGTTATTTTGTGTTTCTGGTGCACAAAAAGTATTCTCGTAGCTTTTTAATATTTTTTGTGCACCAAAGACACAAATTAACGACTTTTCAACAATACCTAGTGATGTCCGGTTTCAAGCTTCAAAGCTTTACGAATCTTTTGTTTCGAATCAGTGGTTCGGAGCACCAAAGTCAGTAAACGAGGCTTCGTTACGTCATAAGTGATTCGAAATTTAAATATTTCACGTGACTTTGGCAGTTTGATACTCGATCCAAACCACTGAATCGAAACAAAAAATTCGTAAAGCTTTGTAAGCATCTTTGAATTTGTTTTCCAAAGATGAACGAAGGTCTTACGGGTGTAGAACGACATGAGGGTGAGGAATTAATGACACAATTTTCATTTCTGGCTGAACTAACCCTTTAAATCATATTTTTGGCTTGTATTGTAGTCTGCTTGGAAGTCTACACATGATAACTATGATTTGTTAGAGGTAAATCTTCACTCAAGCCTTATGTTGTAAGATATGAGCGTGTCATAAATCTGAGCAGATCTGCGAAACAATAAAACACTGCTTGAACGTTCCAGGTGTCGGCAGCAAGTCTGAAGAGGAGATATAGCAGATAGTATCTGTAAAAAGCCTTATTCTTAAGTTGTTAATGTGCAAAATCACACATAAATCCATCATCCACACCATGTGTTTATTGAGGCACAGTAAGTTCTCAGATATTTTGACCAGCCAAGTTTTTAATGTCTTGCTGGGTTGGTCATTTTCACAAAACTGAAAACACTCCCTCATGTTTGCCTTCACACTTACACGTAAATGATATTAGAATGCTACAGATTTATTTTCTAATAATTTAAATTCCAAATAGAAGATTGCATCAGTTAAATGTAACAGAACAAATGACATGGCTGCAATGTTTCCTTCCACTTATTCGACAATTATAAAACGATAGTTTACTCCCTGGATATAGTGAATTTTGAAAGAAAATCACAGAGTGAAATCATACCAGATTAAGTTTCAGTGCATTTCCCAGGTTTGTTTGAATTCGGTATCTCTTCATATTAATAAAGCAGTGATGTTTGAAGTGGACACCAGAGGCAGCAGAAGTCTGCAGATGTTCAGTTCCTAGAGTACATTCACACAGGCTGGTTTCTCCGTGGTTTGCATGTTGAAGGCTGCACCAGCAGAGGGCGTTTTTTTTTGTTCTAACAGTCTAAAGGCCCTCTCAACAGCTTTTTCAGCACAATGGGACGATTAATGGGTTTGATTGCTTTATGAGTCTTGATGGAGGGATTCAGGCGGTACGGTCATGATCTCTTAGCCCATGTAGGCATATTTCCATTCTGTAAGCGGCACATGGGTCTGCTTGACAACCTGCGGGGACGTCCATCGGAGGACGTAGTGCTGGCCACCGGGCTTGTCGTTGGTGCCTGAAAACATCATCCAAAAGCATTTATATTTTTTTTTTGTTAAAACACTAATTATTCAGAAAAAAACTGTATTATTTGAGTTAGAACTACTTTTCAAGCTGAATCAACTAGTTTAGCATTCCTTTCAAGTATCATTGTATGAATTGTGCATAAGTGATTATGTATGGAAGCTTGTTTCCGCCACAGAAATAAAAAAAAAAAAGTTAATTGGGACTTTTTAAATCTCACAATTCCAAGAAAAAAAAGCCAGAATTGCACATTTATATCTCACAATTTCAAGAAAAAAGTCAGATTTGCAAGTTTAAACCTCACAATTTCAAGAAAAAAAGCCAGAATTGCACATTTATATCTCACAATTTCAAGAAAAAAGTCAGATTTGCAAGTTTATTCCTCACAATTTCAAGAAAAAAGCCAAAATTGCAAGTTTATTCCTCACAATTTCAAGAAAAAAGCCAAAATTGCAAGTTTATACCTCACAATTTCAAGAAAAAAGCCAAAATTGCAAGTTTATATCTCAAAATTTCAAGAAAAAAGCCAAAATTGCAAGTTTAAAGCTCAAAATTTTAAGGAAAAAGTCAGATTTGCAAGTTTATACCTCACAATTTCAAGGAAAAAGTCAGATTTGCAAGTTTATACCCCACAATTTCAAGAAAAAAGCCAAAATTGCAAGTTTAAAGCTCAAAATTTTAAGGAAAAAGTCAGATTTGCAAGTTTATACCTCACAATTTCAAGGAAAAAGTCAGATTTGCAAGTTTATACCCCACAATTTCAAGAAAAAAGCCAAAATTGCAAGTTTAAAGCTCAAAATTTTAAGGAAAAAGTCAGATTTGCAGGTTTATACCCCACAATTTCAAGAAAAAAGCAAAAATTGCAAGTTTATATCTCAAAATTTCAAGGAAAAAGTCAGATTTGCAAGTTTATACCCCACAATTTCAAGAAAAAAGCCAAAATTGCAAGTTTAAAGCTCAAAATTTCAAGGAAAAAGTCAGATTTGCAAGTTTATACCCCACAATTTCAAGAAAAAAGCCAAAATTGCAAGTTTAAAGCTCAAAATTTCAAGGAAAAAGTCAGATTTGCAAGTTTATACCCCACAATTTCAAGAAAAAAGCCAAAATTGCAAGTTTAAAGCTCAAAATTTCAAGAAAAAGGGCAAAATTGCAAGTTTATATCTCAAAATTTCAAAGAAAAAGTCAGATTTGCAAGTTTATACCCCACAATTTCAAGAAAAAAAGTCAGATTTGCAAGTTTATATCTCAAAATTTCAAGGAAAAAGTCAGATTTGCAGGTTTATACCTCACAATTTCAAGAAAAAAGTCAGATTTGCAGGTTTATACCTCACAATTTCAAGAAAAAAGCCAAAATTGCAAGTTTAAAGCTCAAAATTTCAAGAAAAAAGCCAGATTTGCAAGTTTATACCTCACAATTTCAAGAAAAAAGTCAGATTTGCAGGTTTATACCTCACAATTTCAAGAAAAAAGTCAGATTTGCAGGTTTATACCTCACAATTTCAAGAAAAAAGCCAAAATTGCAAGTTTAAAGCTCAGAATTTCAAGAAAAAGGCCAAAAAATCAAGTTTATACCTCACAATTTCAAGGAAAAAGTCAGATTTGCAAGTTTATACCTCACAATTTCAAGAAAAAAGCCAAAATTGCAAGTTTATACCTCACAATTTCAAGAAAAAAGTCAGATTTGCAGGTTTATACCTCACAATTTCAAGAAAAAAGCCAAAAATGCAAGTTTATACCTCACAATTTCAAGGAAAAAGTCAGATTTGCAAGTTTATACCTCACAATTTCAAGAAAAAAGTCAGATTTGCAGGTTTATACCTCACAATTTCAAGAAAAAAGCCAAAATTGCAAGTTTATATTTCACAATTTCAAGTAAAAAGTCAATTGTGAGAAGTAAAGTTGCAATTGCAAGGAGAAAAGGTCATACTTTAGAGATTAAAAAGTCACAATTACCATTTTTTTATTCTGTGGCGGAAACAAGCTGAGATTGAAGTTGAAATACAGCATATAAATCTGCACAGATAAGGGCAGTAATGGATTTTAATCACACTAGTCTAATGCCAACACGTATAAGGTTTCAGTCTTTTGGCTATGCAGTCTTATGCTTATGTTCTATGGACTTTAGGTTTTTGATGGAGAAGTCAATTATTTTGACTTTAAAATATGCCACTGATTCTTGTCTACAGAGCTTAACTTGACTGACCCTGGATCATTCCTTCAGTCGGTCAATGATATCTGGTTTTACCTGAAGCTCTGGCGCCACCAAATGGCTGCTGGGCCACAATGGACCCTGTAGATTTGTCATTGATATAATAGTTTCCAGCGGCGTTTCTCAAGACCTTTCCTGCCTCATCAATCACAGCCCTGAAACAACAAGCAGTTCCATTATAAATGAATGTTAAAGATATACAAGTCTAGTGCAGAGATATGAGTGTCTGGACGTCCTCCAAAACGTTTTTCACTGAAAAGCTGGGAATGTGCTGATCTGGGTTGTTTAATGGATATAATTTGCATACTAACTGAAACCAATGACATGAGGCAGCACTCACTTGTCTTGGGAAAAGACGGCTCCTGTCAGGGCATACGGAGAAGTGTTGTCTATTAAGTGCAGGACCTTCTTGTAGTCAGATTCAGGGTAAACGTAAACTGTCAGGACGGGTCCGAAGATCTCCTGAAAAATCCAAGAATAAATATGTTTTATATTCACTGCTTTTGACTTGCACTTTAATTTTTGTAATTAAAGAGGACCTATTATGCCCCTTTTCAAAGTCTTGATGTTGTTTTGGGCTCTACTAGAACTGGGTTACATCCTTGAATGTTCAATAACACATTATTTTTCCCATATTTTCCATTGTTGCAGCTCCTCTCTTCCCAGTCTGTCAGTAACGCTCTGTTTAGTTCCTGTCTCTATGAAGCCCCGCCTTCTGAAAAGCAGAATGTGCTCTGATTGGTCAAGCACTTCTGAGTGTGTTTGGGAAATGTCCCGCCCCTTACCATAACCGCCAGTGTCAACACACTACTAACTAACCAGGCCCCGCCCCTTTAATTTGCATTTGTCCTTGGCAGGGAATTATTTAAATGAGGGATATTGTGAGGTGTTCATTCCCGAAAGAAAACTCAAGACTACAGTGGCGGCATTTGAGAGAGTTTAGAAACAGTGCGCACTATATAGGGAATAACTATATTACTTATAGAATAACTATATTATTTATAGAATCATTTCTGCACATTTTTAAATTACATTTTAAACAAATTAATTGACAAATCAACATAATTTTTTGTAAAAACCATCATGTTTTACTATTACAACTGCATTACTATAAAAAAACACGCTCACCACATGCTAATTCTTGCTAGCAACATGCTAATTCATGTTAGCAGCATGCTAAAACATGGTAACAGCATTCTAAATAATGCTAGCAACATGCTAAAACATGCTAGCAACATCTTAAAAAATGTTATCAACATGTTAAAACACACTAGCAACATGTCAATTCATGCTAAAACATGCTAGAGATGTGTTATAAAATGCCAATTCATGCTAGCAGCATGCTAAAACATGGTAACAGCATTCTAAATAATGCTAGCAACATGCTAGCAACATCTTAAAAAATGCTATCAGCATGTTAAAACACACTAGCAACATGTCAATTCATGCTAAAACATGCTAGAGATGTGTTATAAAATGCCAATTCATGCTAATTCTTGCAAGCAACATGCTAATTCATGTTAGCAGCATGCTAAAACATGGTAACAGCATTCTAAATAATGCTAGCAATATGATAAAACATGCTAGCAACGTGCTAAAACAAGTTAATTCATGCTGGAAATGTGATAAAACATGCTAATTCATGCTAGCAATGTGATAAAACACGCTAGCAATGTGCTAAAACATGTTCATTCATGCTAGCAATGTGATAAAAATGCTAATTCATGCTAGCAATGTGCTAAAACATGGTAATTCATGCTAGCAATGTAATAAAAAATGCTAATTCATGCTAGCAATGTGATAAAACATGCTAGCAATGTGCTAAAACTTGCTAATTCAAGCTAGCAATGAGCTAAAAACATGTTAATTCGTGCTAGCAATGTGATAAAACGTGTTAATTCTAGAAATGTTTCTTTCTTTCTTTCTACTTTACCAAATTTAAAGCTTTTAAAACTTTCAAACTTTCTTTCGGCTGTGTCAAGCCAATATCCAAGTTTGTCTATAAACTTCTCAAAGTAGTTTAACCTGTAATATTCCTCTAGTCAAAACTTGATTATAATGCAATTAGGTGACATAACTGTTCTGAACATCTAGATCTGGGTGACTGTGGGTGGTAACTGGATCAGCTGAAACCATCCGTTTGTTAAGATAAGGGTTAAATGAGGTTAAATGGAAGAGATCACTTTATCTAAACAAACCAAAGTCCACCCATTCACCGCTCTGAGCCCGTGTATGCGTGTGAGTGCAATCCGGTCTGAGCCGTTGAGCCGTCACTGAAATTTTTATACCTCATTCATGATTTTCTCCTGTGGGTCGGTGGTTTCAATGATGGTGGGTTCCACAAAATATCCTTTTTTGTCATCACAGTTCCCTCCAGCGATGATCTTCAGATGTGGAGAGGATTTGGCATGTTCTAGCCATCCCTTGATCCTGGAGAAGGACTTGGGAATAAAAGACATTGTACTTTGACATGGAGCAAATCAAAACATCATGCATTTACTTTCTTTGTTATTGGATAGCTGGTTTGTACCTTGTCATCAATAACTGCTGATAAGAAAGTGCCGAAATCTTCGACTGGCTGTGAAGTGAAACGACAGAAAAGTGTCACATGATCACTTTCGGACTATTGTGAGCAGCCATAAAAGCTCTCAACCTTGATCGGCTGAAATTTCTCAAACGACTTACGTCTCCTAATTTGGTCTGTTTGAGCACATCCAGGAGTCCCTGTTTGATCTGAGGCCACAGTGAGTCTGGTACGTACATCCTGGAACAGGCCGAACACTTCTGTCCTCCGTACTCAAACGCCGAGCGGATGGTGCCGGTCACCACACTGTGAACGTCTGCCGACTTGTGCACAAAGTGGAAGTTCTTGCCACCGCATTCTGAAACATACACGAGAAACAAAAAAAAAAAAGTGAATATTTTTAATTTCATACATCATTAGAATTTAATTCTGAACGCAACGGGAAACACAAACCTCCAGCGACACGAGGGAAATTCCTGTAGATATCCAGATTCTGGGCGACCTGCTTCCACAACCGTTTAAAGGTTCTGGAGATGAAACGGGAAAGTCAGAGTGGAGACAAATAAAAAAATCACCACCGTCAGGACATTTTTAACTAGGCTTGGTCTACATCTGGAAAAATCACACACATCTTAAAGGGGTTAAATTTGTGTCATCAAGTTATAATCAATCATCCTTTATTACACAACTGTTACTGACGCATTAAATTGATCAAAAATGACAGTAAAAGCATTTATAATGTCGCAAATTCTGTGCTATTCATCAAAGAATCCTAAAAATATATATATATATCATGGTTTCCACAAAAATACAACCGTTTTCAACATCGATAATAACCATAAATGTTTCTTGAGCAGCAAATCATCGCATCAGAATGATTTCTGAAGGATCATGTGACTGAAGACTGGAGTAATGATGCTGAAAATTCAGCTTTGATCACTGGATATAAATTATATTTTACTATATATTCAAATATTACACGGTTCTTTTAAATTGTAAAAATATTTTACAATATTACAGTTTTAATCAAATAAAGCGCAGAGCAGAAGACACTTTCAAAAACATTAAAAATCTTCCTGAAGACAAACTTTTCAACCATGCAATACATCCAAGGGGTTTAAACTTTCCCTTTGCACTGCGAGACCTGACAAACTTTAACCCAGACAGAAGGTTCTACTAAAGATAAGAGTAACACAATCACATTGCATGCACTGCATGACCGAGTCAATAAGCATCGATAGAGACGTACGGGACGCTGCCGGTGAAGTTAATGCCAGCCAGGTGCTTAGAGGACGTGATGGCGTCTCCAAACACTGGACCATCAGCTGGGACAAACTGGATGATATTGGGCGGCAATCCAGACTCTCTCATGATCTTATAGACGGCGTAGCTGGCGGACATGGCCGTGTCACTGGGTTTCCACAACACCACGTTACCCTGAACACAAGTCAGCGTTAGAATTGAACCAAAACACTCAAATGTCACGGCAAACACCGACGACTCGTATTAAGTAATATTATGGATTTGAGTGCGTTATTGAACTGAATTGAATTAACACCGAGTTGAATAATGATGCTATTGAGCTGCTTTACATTGTATAAAGCACTATATAAATGAATAAACTTGACATCGAACCATGATCGCAGGGGTGCCGGCAAGGTTTCCACCGATCGCTGTGAAGTTGAATGGCGCAACCGCAGCTACAAATCCCTAAAACAAGCACAATTCAAGTTAATACCCGATCACGTCTCGCGCAAGTAAATCTGTAACGTCGTCATCTGATTATTTAGTTGACGCCAGTGTAGGCGAACTCGCCTCCAATCCACGGTACAGCATGGTGTTGGTACTTCCGTCGCTGTCCAACGGCTGCTGGTGTTCCAGCTCCATCGCGTGTTTGGCATTGAACCTGAAGAAGTCGATGAGTTCTGCAGCAGCGTCAATCTCAGCCTGGACCACAGTCTTACCCTGAGCATCAGGAATGGATTCTCAAAGATTAATGGAAAGCCAGCAAACAACATCTAATGACGAGTTAACATCAGATCAAGGAGCAACAGCCTCCAAATGTGCTAAACGTTTGTGCAGACCCACCTGGCCGATCATGGTCTTGGCCAGAATTTCAGCTCTCTTGGGTCCGCTGATGATGTCAGCAGCTTTGAAGAAGATCTGGGCTCGATCCGCCACCGGTTTAAGATCCCATTCCCTCCGAGCTGCTACTGAGGCCTCGATGGCTTTATTTATCAGCTCCTAAAGACACAAACCAGACCACATGATGATCATTCCATGCCAAATAAAACCTTCGTTATACTGACGAGTTCAAGTGAGGTGAATGTCTCGTATACATTTGCAGCGTTTAATCATTTTGGTGTTATAATTGACGGAAAACAACACATACTGTACCTTATCAGCACAGCAGAACTTGGACACTTTGTGAGAGTGGTTGAAGGGCTGTGAAGAAAAAAAGAACTAATTAATATAATATCAATAACTAAACTAATATCAAACTGAACGTGACTTGATAGAACAATTACTCGTATATATGTAGTATATCAATGTAACAATAATATAAAATTGAAGGAAAACCTTTGTGAAAAAACATATATATTAGAAAAAAATATAAGAAAAATAATAAATGGACCTAAAATATTGATTTAATTTGAATTTATTGTATTTCAAGTACAACATAGAAAAATATATAATAATAATAATAACAAATGGACCTTAAATATTGAAATAAAATAATTTCTACTTAAATCAATATTTAAGGTCCATTTATTATTATTATGATTATTATATAATTTTCTATGTTGTACTTTAAATATTGATTTAAGTTGACTTTTTTTTAAAAGTCCATTTATTATTATTATTATTATTATTATTATATTTTTTCTTTGTTGTACTTGAAATAAAATTATTTCAAACTAATATTTAAGGTCCATTTATTATTATTATTATTATTATTATATTTTTTCTTTGTTGTACTTGAAATAAAATTATTTCAAACTAATATTTCAGGTCCATTTATTATTATTATTATTATTATTATATTTTTTCTTTGTTGCACTTGAAATAAAATTATTTCAAACTAATATTTAAGGTCCATTTATTATTATTATTATTATTATATTTTTTCTTTGTTGTACTTGAAATAAAATTATTTCAAACTAATATTTCAGGTCCATTTATTATTATTATTATTATATTTTTTCTATGTTGTACTTGATTTAAGTTGAAATTAATTTATTTCAAGTACAACAAAGAAACAATAACAATAATAATAATAATAACAACAACAATACTAATATTTATAACAACAATAATATGATAATTGGACCTTCAAAGTTGATTTAAATTAAAATTATTTTTATTATGAGAAAACATTTCCATTTATGCATTTAGCAGATCTGTTTATCAAAACGACTTATACATATACATATAAAACATACATATATGTTCATGGCTATATATGTGGTGCATGGCACAATATTAATAACAATCATAATATCTCATGCTGTGATGAACAATGAATTATTCCAGAGGAACGGACGAGTATTTCACTGTAAAAGAGCTACAGATCACATGTTCGAACAGAAACCAGAGAAATGATTAACTCACGGACAGCTGGTATCTGATATCTTTGGTCCACACTTCTTCATTTCCAATCACACATGGAATCTCTTCTGTCTTTCCCTTGAGGTTTTGTAACGCCTGGTCAACAAATCAAAACCGAGACGGTTAATCAGAGCGTCAGTGTATCAGGACATCAGTGTGTGTGTGATGTGTGTTTCACCTTCTCCAGTTCTGATCTCTCTTTACTGCCCTCTTTAAACCCAAGCACGGGTTCGTTCTTCACCTCCACAGCTGCACACGGGAAGGTCTTGAACCTGCAGAGAATCAACTAGCTTGTAGTTACTCTTCAACACCTCTCAATGAATCTCTCAATCAGTAACTTGTATAAAGTCAACTAGACAGAATGGCTGGAAGAATAACCTGTTGTAAACCCATAACAGGAGACATTTGGGTCAGTTTAGTCTTTAATGCATCCAGTTGATATACAGCTGCTAATATATATATTATTTTTAAATGTTACAAATGTATTAAAACTCTCCTAAACAGCTTGAAATGAATGAAATATTAATGCATTAGTAATTATGCATTACATATTCATACATATATATGTGTGTGTGTTCAATATAGTGATGTTATTAAAAATGTATATATATATATATATATATATATTATTACACACACATTTATATACACACACTTTAATCACATATATGTGTGTGTGTGTGTGTGTGTGTATGTATATATGTATATGTATGTATATAGATGTGTGTATATATATATATATATATATAAATGTGTATATATATATATGTGTGTGTGTGTTCATTTCAATATAGCGATGTTATTAAAAATGTATATATATATATATATATAACACACATTTATATACACACACTTTAATCACATATATGTGTGTGTGTGTGTGTATATGTATATATATATGTATATGTATGTATATAAATGTGTGTATATATATATGTATATATATATATATATAAATGTGTATATTTATGTGTGTGTGTGTATTCATTTCAATATAGCGATGTTATTAAAAATGTGTGTATATATATATATATATATATATATATATATATATATATTCACACACACATATATATATATACACATTTATATACATACATACATACACATACATATATGTGTGTGTATATATATATATATATATATATATATATATATATACACACACATGTATGATAAAATATGAATCATAATAAATAAAAATATAACTTTTTTTAAAAAACATCACTACATTGAAATGAACCTAACACCTGTAAAAACATGCATACTCAGTGAAGCCCCGATGTTTCCTTTGTTTAGTGTCTCAGTAAGTTTATTATACTTATGAACAGCTCGAGCTACAGTAAAAACAATGAGAGACAGTTGTGCAAACAGACCTCACCAGCCTAACAGTGGGAGGACAAGTTTCTTCAGCCATTACACAACACAGGCTGCCTGCCAGCTTGTACGTAAAATGCAAACTTCCAACGCACACTCAAATCACATAATGCATACGATTATTAATTCTCACTGCACACGGTGACACATGTCAAATATGCTTCAGAAAACTGTCAAAGTGAAAGTCATGTGTGAGTCCATGTGCACGCGCTTACATACCCCTTCCAAGACTGACAGATGACAGATCTCACTCGAAGCATGTTTAGTCTGGATGTACAGGGGAAGGAGAGATTATATATATATATTTATATATTTAAAACAAAAAATAAGAACTATATGTATCCTCGTCCTGAGGAACTATAGAGCTAAAGTGGTATTTTGATGCTTCTATTCTCCAAGATCACATGAATGGAGAACTACCACTTCCGGTATAGGGGGGGATTTCATGACTCGCGGGATGTGTTTATGCTATTACATTTAATAAAGCTTTCAAACAACACTTTTTTCTCATGAAAATGTTAATTGTTGTATTTAACATTCTATCTCTATGTTTACGTGCTCATTATATAGAAATAAAATATGTTCAATTTAAACGGCGCCCCTGTTGTGCGAAAATGGATCAGGCCAGAGGGCGAGTCTCTCACTGGCCAATCAGCTTTCGAGACGTTCTGCTCTCAGTCAAACGTTAAGCTCTTCTATTTATAATATGTGTTTTTCGCACTAAACTTTAATCAGCACAAGTCTTAATAATATTTATTTACAAAGAGTTTGTGTTAAATATATATATATATATTTTTAAAAAATATATAAACTCTACCTTAACCACGCCCCCATTGACGTCGTTAAATATGAGCCTGATTTGCCGAAATTGGCGCGAGTTTTGCGTTTATGGAGAATGTTAGCGTTTGTGTGTGGAAATATTGTTTTTTATGTAATGAAATTTACCTCTGCAATTCAAATTAACAAAAGATAGACACAGTATAACAAGCAAATCACGGCTTTGGATTTTCTAAACCATTCAGGTGCTAGTTGACTATGGTCACAAAGCATGATATGATAAAATACAAAATATAAAGCATTAATTTGAATAAGTAGTCATAAAAATCTTTTAATCTGGTTAATATCTAAAGAAATAAGCCGTGTTTTACAGTGACTTTAGAACAGCTAAGCTAGGCAAAACATGGCGTTATTGCTATTATAGAACGGTTAGTCCATAAAAATATATACTTTAATGTGTGTTCGTAGAGTAATTTACAACTGATTTGAATGTGGCTCAACCAATCAGAGTCAAGGACTCTTCTTCTCCTTCTTTTTTGTTTTTAGGACCTAAACTATCTGTTTTATAATACGATTTTAACACTATTAGCATCTAAATTTCACCGCCTCTTCCCAGACAAGAGACCAGTGTGTTTGCAATGAGAATATGAGAGAACATGTCTGTTTTGTTATTGTTATTGATAGTTACTCCAACTATTCTCAGAAAAAACTCTTCAAAGTTTGTAACCGGGGTTTTAAAGATAAATGAAAACAAAACTGAGTAGAGATTGAGACAACACTGCCTATTTAGACAAATAACATGACCATGAACTTTTTTATTTTTATGTTTTTCATCGACTGATTAAGGGAAATCCATATTTTTACACAACGTAATTAGTCATTAGTTTGTACAATTTGTAATGGTAAATAGTAAATATTGTAATTAATTAATAATTGTAAAAAGTCTGAATAGATGAATCTTTCAGTGGGAAGTGTAGTATTTTTATTTATCTGCAAATAAATATGTATAGGTTTTTAATGCTTAAAAATAAATAAATACACGTTTCAGTTGCAGTGAATTTAGTCAGACAAATTAAATAACTTAAAATTATATTATCTTAAATTATGTCTCATTCTCTGGTATTCTTATTTGTTTTTAAATGCATTTTAAATATATATATATATATTACTTTTTATTGTTGTTTTCACTTCTTATGCATGTTATTATTTTAAATACTTTTTATTTAAAGCACTTTGAATGACCAAATAAATAAACTTGCCTTGGCAAATAATAATATAAATAAATAAATAATATAATAATAATAAATTAAATTATATATATATATATATATATATATATATATATATATATATTACTTTTTATTGTTGTTTTCACTTCTTATGCATGTTATTATTTTAAATACTTTTTATTTAAAGCACTTTGAATGACCGAATAAATAAACTTGCCTTGGCAAATAATAATATAAATAAATAAATAATATAATAATAATAATAAATTAAATTATATATATATATATATATATATAAAATAAAATAATAATATAAATAAATACATAAATTAAGAGATTATTATGACTCCATTTTTAATAAAAATTAAAAGAATTAAATAAACTTTCTCTGCTTCCCTAGTCAGATTATTATCGAAATGAACACACTTTACATTTACAGCCATAAACACTAAATAGTTTTCTTAAACTCAGTCATTATGAACAAAGAGACCTCAACAAAGCAACTTAATCAATTCCATTTATTTTTTGACCCCAGCACCAATTACATTCATTATTTTGAAACATACACCTCATACACCAGGACAACTCATTTGCAGCATAAACAAATAACAAAAAAAAACTTTTCAGATCTCAAAGTAATTATAATAAAAATGAAAAGATAAGAAACAGTGCTATGAGAAGGACCACAGACGTTGCTTTCAGAAACTGAAGATCTGTTCTTTAGGCTTTCTGCAAAACTCGCCGATGCTGGTGCGATGACTAAAGCGTCCCTTGCTGAAGGTCTAATGAACTGGTGTTTTATGCCACCAAAAGTAATTGTGCAACGTCATTGTATGTTCAGTTTGACCTCGAGACCTCGTACGGTCAAAGGTTTGTAATGTAAATTGACCCAACAGAGCAGGAACATCCAAAATGTTTGTGTCTGATGAACTAAATACATTTTCTAATGATGAGCTCATCTGATATTCTACATTCATTGATAAAGGCAAATCTTGATGTGATACGCTCCTCTTCAGAAGAAAAACTGCAGACAAAACAAACGGGCCCGAAACATGTACACGTGATCGCAAACGTTATACAAACGTCATCTGCCCCCATTTTGTGCTTTTCTTAAAACGAGCAAACGTGATGACGGCATCACTCAAGCACAAAGATATTTTCCAAATTGTACTTTTGTTTTGGATACTTACAGAGATGATCCTCATTTTTCCTCAATCAACACCATGAACAATGGAATTAAATCACGTCATATGCACTTGCCGTTTTCCCATTTCTTTGTTCGTAAATCATTAAAAGGTTTTGACAAGAGGTCATGTTATGGATTCAGATTCAGAAAAGACAAAAAATAGCTTGATTTTCACCATAAACGATAAAAAACAGTGTTTCAGGTTAAAAGGCGAGACCTCTTTATAGTGCATGTTTCATTTTCCAGGGAAAAGCATCCAAATTAGCCCTGGATATACCCTGAACAATATAAAAACATGAATTTTATACATTCGTAAAATTCTAAACTTTATCTAATCTTTGATAGGTGTGGAAATCAAATGCACAAACTTAAACTGCGAAATTTACAGATGATTTTTTTTTATTTTTTATAAAATATTAACTTGAAGATGTATTCAAAATGAATAAACAAAAACTATTCCCACAAACTTATTTACTATAAAACATTAAAAACAAAACAAAAAACTGCAACCATATTTTTGAGCTTATAAGTACATCTTTGAGCTTTTAAATCACTGATTAGTTTAATAAACCCATCAAATTTTCCCTATATTTCAGATTAATATAATTAAAACAATATTTTTAACCCAGGAACGTACAAGATTAAAATGCAAAATATAAAGACACCAAGCAAGACAAACACAAAAACCATCATGGATACGGAAAGAGCCATATCCATGAAAACAGACGGAATCTGTATGGAACAGCGCCATCATGAGGGCGTCGATGCAACAACATAATACATAATATTTATAGACGTGTGTATAGTTTCAGAAAATCCCCAGCTAACAAAAACTGAACTTCTAAACATTCTAAATGTCCAGTTTTTAAAATCAACATTCCATTTTGCAAACGTTCTGGGATTCTTACTTACAGAGACAATTAGTAACATTTAAAAACGTTACATAAATAATGTTTTTGTGCTGACGTTAACTTTAAACGAATGTTCTAGTAAGGAAGAACATTTTTTCATAATTTTAACCAGAACGTTCCCTATTAGCTGGGACATGACCTATATACAATCCGTGACTATTTAGCCTTAGACATCAAGAAAGAACTAAAATATATTTGATCATTTCCCCCATGATTATAATGAGTGCAACTATAAAAAGTAGTGGAAATGCAGTAAGGCCATCCAAAATGAACCTGCGATATGTACAGTGTTTAGGCACATAGCTCTTTAATATTTGAGATACTGATGTGTGTAACCCTTGAAATAGCTTCGATCATCATTGGCAGCTGCTCAAAATGATGGGACACTGTTCCACAGATTCTGGCATTAAGTGCGTAAACATTGTGAGCCACCGAGGCCCGGGCGACACGTCGTACATAACAGATGAAATCGCCTGCGCTGCAAACTAAGGCAAATCATAAACAGATCACGAAATAAGGCCGATTGCATAGAACGTGAGCTTGTTCTGTGTTGCACATTCGTGACCGGGCTTGAGAGGCCGAAATGTCTCAGCGGTGAACCGTTGATTTCTGAAACCCTTTTTAGAAAAATAAAGTGTTAAGGGAGTGTTTTCAGTCCGGTTTGGTTCGGTTGGCTGTTGGCGTGAACGTTTTCCAGTTTCTAAACGAGGTTTGGGTTTGATCGGGTGTATTGTGTGATGTGTTTTGGCTGGGACTGATTCGACTCATAGTTGTCCAGCAGAGCTGTGGCACCGTGTGACGCATCGAAATTGATGTCGAAGCACAAAAACAACCCTCATCAACTCCGCCCCACTCTGACACGGAGACGTTAAAGCACCTACAGGATTTGGGGTTTGTGGGAGTGGGCTCTGTCCCTCAGTGTGACGCCGCTGGACGATTGCTGGGTGGCCCGAGAGCTGATTGGAGCTCGTGGGGGGGAGAGGGCGGGGCCGGGCTGGGCAGGTATCAGCTGATTGGCCCCTCCGTCTCTCCATCCTTGTCTGACTCGTCTTGTATCTCGTCAGTGTTCCCTGAGTCACTGCTCGCGGTTGAGCTGATGGAAGGAGAATTCCTGGAGGGATGAGAAGTTAAATGAGTTAATACTGAATATAATGTAATTCTTCCTGAATTTGACGTTATCGTTGCCTATGCATTCGTCCAATCAATGAACCCTGACACCGCAAATATGCAAATAAGGACGTTAACCCAGGTTTTGGGAATGTACAGTGTGAAACGTCACCTAATGCTGGTTTAGGGTTGTTTTGACCCAGCGGTTGGGTTAAATGTTTAAAATAGTTTATTTGAACTCAACTTTTGTTTGAAAATTAGTGTTGCTTTCTTAAAATGAACACAAAATGTTGGAAATTAACATTTATTAATATGTTAAAAGTAAATTAACATTTATTAACAAGTTTACTGAATATCAATTAAACTTTAAACATTTATTAAATTGCTTATTATTTGATCATATTTTTTGCCTCTAGTAATTATGTGTTTGGTTTTTAATTTCCAACGTATTTTGGGTTCATTTTAAAGGCACAGTCCGTATTTTTCGCCACTAGGGGTCGCTAAACTCTTCAAAACAATAACAAAGGACTTTATATCGACTTTATAAGACTTTAAGACTTTATATCTCGCAATTACAACTTTGCATCTCGCAATTCCAATATTGTATCTCACAATTCCGACCGACTTTGCATCTCGCAATTCCGAATTTGCATCTCGCAATTCCGACTTTGTATCTCGCAATTCCGACTTTGTATCTCGCAATGCCGACTTTGCATCTCACAATTCCGACTTTGCATCTCACAATTCCGACTTTGTATCTCACAATTCCGACTTTGCATCTCACAATTCCGACTTTGCATCTCACAATTCCGACTTTGCATCTCACAATTCCGACTTTGCATCTCACAATTCTGACTTTGCATCTCACAATTCCGACCGACTTTGCATCTCGTAATTCCGACTTTGCATCTCGTAATTCCGACTTTGCATCTCACAATTCTGACTTTGCATCTCACAATTCTGACTTTGCATCTCACAATTCCGACTTTGCATCTCACAATTCTGACTTTGCATCTCACAATTCCGACTTTGCATCTCACAATTCCGACTTTGCATCTCACAATTCTGACTTTGCATCTCACAATTCCGACCGACTTTGCATCTCGTAATTCCGACTTTGCATCTCGCAATTTAGATTTTGTATCTCGCAATTCCGACTTTGTATCTCACAATTCCGACTTTGTATCTCGCAATTCCGACTTTGTATCTCACAATTCTGACTTTGTACACAACGTATTTTGGGTTCATTTTAAAGGCACAGTCTGTATTTTTTGAGTTCAATAAAAAACAAACATTTAACCCAACTGCTGGGTTTTTATCATTTTTAACCCAGCATTTTTCAGAGCGTACGATGCCATTTCCCAGGGTTTACAATCTCTACCTCCAGTGTGAAAAGCCCTTCTGTCCTCTCCAGTACTTTTGAAAACTACAAACAATAGGCATTTCATCTCTATAACCTGCAGGCCTTTAGTGAAGCTCATTCATCTGTGAATCACCTGCCACCCTTGATCATTCTCCTGCACGTCTCCATCTGCACGTCCAGCCCTCGCTTCATGCTGCACATCTCCATGTACTCGTGCAGGTGTCTGTTCATGTCGCTCTTAGCGGTGGCCAGCTCCATCTGTGCGAGAGAAAACGATATGAATGTAAAATTCCAGGGCTAGTGAAGAAAAACTTTCAAGACACCTTCAACTGCTCCATAAATGAGGTTCAGTGGAGGGATAAACATAATCACAACCAATCACAGTTTGGTTCGGAAGGACCTTAAAGAAAAATTCGAACCTCAATTTGTCCGATAGTCTTCTGATATTCCTGCTCTCTGGTCTTGAAAAGAGACTCCGTCTCATCGATGAGGCTACCAAGACTGCCATCCTGCGGCACACAACAGAGAAACAGGCTTATTTCACGCTAAACAAACGCAAGGGAAAACAGAACGTGACAGAGCTCATAATAAAAGAAGAATCAGAGATGGCGAGAACTGATTTGAAATGTTGACGTGGAGAGTTAACAGGTGACTCAGGTATTTTATTGAACAGATAAATTGTAGTTCATTGTAAAGCATTATCCACTGAAGAGCCGAAACAATGTTCTTCTGCAAAATGCGTTTTTTTTTTTTTTAACCACTAGAGGGCCTAAAGAACCTTTAAGAAAACGTACCGACCCCAAACTCCTGAACGGTGGTGATAAACTCACCGTTTCTTGAGCGTCTCCGTTGCAGTCGAGAGCGCCGGCGCTGTTGGTAAGGGCGCAGGGTACGTTGTAGTTGGTGAAATCTTCCCATAGCAGCAGCGTATCGTCGTTCTCCTCCCACGTCAGACTGTCGCAGTCATCGTCGATCTCAAACGTCTCCCGCCTAGCAACAAATGAGTTATCTGAACAATGTCTGCACGTGAGGAAAAAGAAAGGGGCAGAAAGAAAGCACAGAGAAAGAGCAGGCAGTGAAGACAATCACGGACAAGACGAGAGTGAAGACAAGCACAAAACAGGACGGGAACGTACAAAGACATGTAGAGACACTGCAGCTGAATGAGGCGCAAATCGGATTTTTCCCCTCACGGTGAACGGCATTGAAACATTTTCAGTTTGGAACGTTCTCTACATTCTAGGTTCGCGAAAGTTACAAACAAATGTTTATTCCGATAACGTTAATAGAATGTTTGTTTGAAAGTTATCTGGTCTTTAATAATTAAAAACATTAAAAAACTGGAGGTTTCCCCACGTTAATGGGAGAACATGTTGTTAGAATATATCGTTTAACATGTGGGTTTATGGAAGCTTGTTTCTGCGAGGTAATTGCGACTTTTTATCTAACAACTCTAACTTCTTTCTTGCAATTGCGAGTTTGAATCTAACAATTCTGACTTTTGTTATAGTCTGTTATAAAGTCAGATATAAACTCACAACTCCGACTTTATATCTCGCAATTCCGACTTTTGCATCTCGCAATTCTGACTTTGAATATCGGAATTCTGACCGACTTTGCATCTCGCAATTCCGACTTTGCATCTCGCAATTCCGACTTTGCATCTCACAATTCTGACTTTGAATGTCGCAATTCTGACCGACTTTGCATCTCGCAATTCTGACTTTGAATGTCGTAATTCTGACCAACTTTGCATCTCGCAATTCCGACTTTTTTTCTTGCAATTGCAAGTTTGAATCTGACAATTCTGACTTTTGTTATAGTCTTTTATATGAGTTATAAAGTCAGATATAAACTCACAAATCTGACTTTTTTTCAGTTTATAACTCACAACTCTGACTTTATATCTCGCAATTCCGACCGAATTTGCATCTCGCAATTCCGACCGAATTTGCATCTCGCAATTCCGATTTTGTATATCCCAATTCTGACATTGCATCTCGCAATTCCGACCGAATTTGCATCTCGCAATTCCGACCGAATTTGCATCTCGCAATTCCGATTTTGTATATCCCAATTCTGACATTGCATCTCGCAATTCCGACCGACTTTGCGTCTTGCAATTCCGACTTTGCGTCTCACAATTCCGACTTTGTATCTCGCAATTCCGACTTTATAACTCGCAATTCGGCCTTTTTGAGATATAAACTTGCAACAGCAAGTTTTTTATTTCATGCTTTTTTATATTTCATTGGATGGTGGAAACAAGCTTCCATAGATCTGCAGTGTGACTTCAATGTGAACTGGTCAATTTAAAGAAGTACTCCACCTGAACATTTAGTCATTTATGATTGAATAAATCATTAATTTGAGTCTCAGACAGGCTTTTGACAGGGAAAAAAAACTAGGTGGAATTAATGTCATTACTGCATAAATCTAATTCAGCAATTAAAAAAAATTCTCCACCTAAATATAATTTGACTTTAATTTATTTTTCTTAATAAAGACACTTGAATTCTAAATATATTAACAACTAACATAGTTCACAGTTACATAATTTTGTAATTTTTGAATGTAATATTTCTCTATGGCAGTAAAATTACTGGTAACAGTCATTTGTTAACATAATATTAATAACAATTAACAATTCTTAACTATAAAGAGTTAATGCATTACCTAACTTGAACCAACAATGAGCAACATTTTCACAGCATTTCTTAGTCTTTGTTAATATTAGTTAAAAAAACCATTGTAATATTGTTCATTGTTTGTTCACATTAGTTCACAGTGCATTAATGAATTTTAACAGATACAACTTTTGATTTTTATTAGTAAATGTTAAAATTAACAAATTAAAATTAATAAATGATGTAGAAAATTGCTGCAAAAGTAGATAAAGCTCTTAGCAGAAGTGAGAATCAGAGAAACACAGAGATACAAGCTTTACACGGTCATGACCCTGAAGTCTACAGATTAAAACCTCGGTCGTTGTAAATGCATGGAGGAAGAACAACCTGCACGACTGCTTTTGTCCGCCTGCATTTCTTTGCATCACCACTTGATGGTGGCAGAGTACACAAAAGAAGCTCAATCCAGTCTGAACCCTGAATCTGTCCCTCTGCTCTGTTAGTTTTTTGTGAGGACTCACAGATGGTTGAGCATGCGTTTCATCTCGTCTGTGATGTTGAAGGGAACGTCCTCCTCCGAAGTGCTGGGGTCAGCATCCATCTCGGAGCTTTCCTCATCCGATACCGGCTTCTTCTCCTTCTTTCTGCATGCAACAGCCGCCTGAGACGAAAAACATTACAGACTCATATTAAAATGCCATGCATTTGAACTATAGTGTGGGTTTGTGTGCACTGCAGATCCTTCCTCGGCAGTTTTACTCTGTGCGTTTCACCCACCCTGTCTGCTGGTGCTCTGGAAGGACTGACGTTGAACATCTTCGACATGTCCTCAGAGTTCCTCTGCTGAGCCACGTCACACAGTTTGGCCGTGATGTCGATTCTCCGGCAGATGTCCATGTCTACCTTCATGGCTTTCTCCTGGATCTTGGTGTCGAGGTCGGACATTTGCTAAACAAAAAGGCATGCGGGGTTAAAAAATGAGAAGAAAACCATTGGTGTACAGTTATGATGCTGGAGAGACAAGATTGACAATTGCAATGTCATTGGATTTGTGCTTAGTCACTTTATTCTCACTCCCATGCCTCTATATTTACACACAGGCCACGTGCACACTGCAGTTTTGCGATGGCTGACATGGGCTAAATACAGTCAGTATTTAATCTGACAGCCATGTTTATTAACAGCTGTGACTCTCCAGTTGTCCATATTGTGAACCATATACTGCCTGTATGAACAAGCAAGCAAAATCAATGTGTTGTAACCATAATAACAAGAGCTAATTTAAATGTCAAAGATGGTCCAATTGATGAGCAAATTAATCTGCTCAAATATTTATACTTTTTAAAAGGTTAATATTTTTAAATGAAAAAAAATAATTGTTCATAAAAATAAAATAAAATATTAATTTTTAAAAGAGGAATTATATATTTAAAATAAAAAATAAAATTAAATACCTTTTAAAAAAATAAAATAAAATTTTTTGTAAAATTAAAAAATGGATATATTTCAATATTTATTCAAATAAGAGTTGAGCACTTTAACATTTGATACACATTAACAAAATCGGCTCAAATATTTATACTTTAAAAAAGTGAATATTTTTAAATTAAAAAATATATTTGTTCATATTTTAAAAATAAAATAGTCATTTTTAAAAGAAAAATTATATATTTAAAATGAAAAAAATAAATGTTAAAAATAAAATACCTTTAAAAAATAAAATGAAAAATATTTTTAATTAAAATTATATATATATATATATATATATATATTTCAATATATGCACTTTAACATTTAATACACATTAACTCAAATATTTATACTTTAAAAAAAGTGAATATTTTTAAATTAAAAAAAAATAATTGTTCATATTTTAAAAATAAAATAGTCATTTTTAAAAGAAAAACTATATATTTAAAATGAAAAAAATAAATGTTAAAAATAAAATACCTTTAAAAAATAAAATGAAAAATATTTTTAATTAAAATTATATATATATATATATATATATATATATATTTCAATATTTGCACTTTAACATTTAATACACATTAACAAAATATTGCATTAAAGGGATAGTTCACCCAAAAATGAAAAGCTTCTGGCGCGACAGCCGTACACATTCAACGTACGTCCAAAAAGTACACAATACCATGACGTTCTGACGTATGTTATAACGCGTACTAAGTCATGTCAACGGAAGTTAACACTTTTTGGGCATGCGTCGAATGCGTATGACTGTCCCACTGGAAGTTCGTTATTTTACTTTATAAAGTTTTAAATAAAAGATATTGGTCTTACATGCATCGATTCGCTTCAGAAGGCCTGCAGCCGTGTGGAGTATGTTTATGATCAATGGATGCACTTTTTTGGACTTCAAAAACTCCAATTATAAAACTTAGAAGAGCCCAGATATTTTTAATACATATCTGATTGTGTTTGGCTGTAAGAAGAAAGCCATATGATGGGTAAATTATGGGGATTATGGATAATTTTTGGGTGAACTATCCCTTTAAGAACTGCACCAGACTTTCTCGGGTTGGAAAATGCAGTTGCTGCATGTAAAGAAAAGGAACAGTATTCATTGATAATCATATTTTGCTTCAGTGTATGCTGATTCGATTCTTAAAAACACAGTGTAATCTCATGCTGAACGTCAATTATAAGCTACAAACACATCAGTCATAAATCAGTGTCATTGCACACAGATGTTAAGACCAACAAGTTAGTCTTGCGGTGAATCCAGAGGCACGCAACAAACTTGAGCAGTTCATTTCACCTAAAGGCCTCGTGGGAAACAATTGCTCGGACTCATTTATTCTGTATGGAGAAGAGGAGGCCGCAGACGGTGAACTGATGCCAGACAGCCGTCTGCTCCGCATGTGGTCCGTTAATTAAAAACACGACACACAGAGAGCAAGAAACAGATGCTATTTCAATGAATTCAAGCAATTGTTTTCCTTTGTTAACTACAGATCATGTCTTGCATTGGCTCTTACTTTCAGGTCCAGGATTTTCCTCTGGTTCTCTACGTCTCTAGAGCGGCGTCGCCCGCCAGCCTTTATAATAAATACCCATTTTAGTTCACAGTTTTTATTGCCTCAAATCTATTTATGATATTTACCGACACTCGTGCGAATGACTAGCTGACAGAGGAGGCAAAGCGTTAACCCGTAAATCCAGGTGACGTCTGGATAAACGGTTTATTCATTCCTCACCATCCAGATCAGCTGGTATAAATTGAAGGTGTGTAAGTGAATATGAAACAATGACAATATGGCTCAAAGCAGAAGTGTGTGTGTGTGTGTGTGTGTGTGTGTGTGTGTGTTGTTTCTGCCGCAGTGGAAAAGAGCCAAATAAGGGCGAGTGTGTTTCTCTGCTGTCGTGAAACAGAAGTCACGGAAAACAACTTTACTTTGGAATTAAGCTCATAAAAACTTGATTGAGATTCTTATCAAATGCACTAAAAACAACATCCACATGAAATATTGAGTTTTATTTGGACTGAAAACACATTCTTATGTAGTGATCTGATGTGATAAAACAACACAATTATACTGAACTTAACATATGTTCTTTCCCATCAAGCTCTAAAAGTGTTTTTTTTTCTTTCCAATGTTCTCTGAAAGTTCTAAACGTCCTTTTGAATGATTTAAAAACGGAACATTCCATTGTAACATTTTGCAAACGTTACAATAATGGGTAACGCTTTATTTTACAGTGTCATTGTTACATTACTATAGTAATAACTATAAATTTGGCATAATTACAGTAGTGTAGTAAGTACATGTAGTTACTTAATATTTCTCAGTACTTAAATGCATAATAACAGTGTAACAAAGACACCTTAAAATAAAGTGTAACCCAATAATGTAACCTTTGAATGTTCTCTAAAAATTCCACTCCAACTTTGAACGAACGTTCTATTAACGTTACAGGAAGAATGTGTTCATAAGCTGTTAGCTGGTATAAAGAATGTAAATTGATGAGTTTTTTCTGAAGACTGTCAGTGATATGTTGGTCTCTGGATATGGAAATACTCACATCGCTCATGAGGCTCTTAAACACCACCAGTTCAGCTTTCAGTCTTTCAACCTTCTCGTTCAACTCGTCCTGAACGGCTTCGGACTCGCTTACGTTCTGAACACACACACACACACACACACACACACACACACACACATAGGAATAGATTAAACAGCCTGGTTAGTTTGGTCTTGTTAACCCCTTCTGCGACATATTGTTACGGCAAAAAAACATCTCCACTGACAACCATTATTTGATCAAAAATGACTTTTTATCTCACAATTTGGACTTTTTTCCTTCAGAATTGGACTTCACAAAGCCCCGCCCCCTTTAGTTACTGTTGCTATGCCCGCTCTCTTGCCACACATCATGTTCTCACGCAGTGAAAAATACATCGAGGAGCAAAGAGGACACTGACAACGTATGAAACAGTTTCATATTTAATATATTGTAATGTTTTAAAGAAGTTGAATCAATAAATAGCGTCTAGTGTGTGTTTAATGTGTGGTGACAGATCGCTGTAGCTCCTCGTGAAGCGATCATCTCTTCATACTAGTTCATTTATAGCATCAAATAAACATGAATGAACATCAGAAGGAATGTTGTTTCAAGTGAGGACACACAATTTATCACCAACGTTAATCTACTAACTCCTCTGACTGCTTTGACGGACAAAATGGCGGATTCGGGGTTATGATTGGTCAGATCGCCTGTCAATCAAACTGTTTGTGAAGGGTCAATTGCGAGTTTATGACTTTAAAATCTCGCAATTCTGAGAAAAGAAGTCAGAATTATGAGATAAAAAGTCGCAAGTATTATTCAGTGGCTTAAACAAGTTTCTATAAAATACAGTAACAGAATTATTAAGACATATTATTAAAATTTATAATGTGAATATATAGTAAAATATGTGATCAAAGCTGAATTTCTAGCATCAGTCTTCAGTGTCACATGATCCATCAAAAATCATTCTAATATGATGATTTGCTGCTCAAGAAACATTTATGATTATTATTAATGCTGAAAACAGGAATATGTTTGTGGAAACGAATGATAGGTTTTTTGGTTTTTTTTGAAATAAAAAATATTTTGTCCCTTTTATGTCACATGAAATTATGAATTTCTTTCAAGAAATCTTTCATATTATAGTGTACATTTATATAAAATAAAATTTTATTATTAAATATTACTTTATGCATTTATAAATATCCATACATTTATATAAATTATATTACTAGTGCTTTTTTTTGGAAAATATTTACGAAATAGTATGAAATGGACATGTGTTTGTTACTGGATGGCTTTCTCCTAGTATTACAGACCTTCACCTCACTTTATTAATACAGCGAGCAGGTCTTCATGTTAAATGGCATAAAGCACACACAGCCCGGCCTGAACACAACACACACTCTCCAGTCTAATGAAATCCCCACAGAGCCGATGCTGAAGGTTGGAGAGGAAATCCATACGGCTCAGGACAGAACTGAAAAGGAAGGCTCTGGGCATGTTTGGGCTCTCAGGGGACGGTTCTCTCCTCGGCGCTTTTGCTGACCCATAATCCAACACAAACACAGATGCAGCCGTTTATTGATTTTCCCGCTGCATCAGCAGAGGATGGATCTCACACCTGCAGCGGGATTCTGGGGAATGTTGGGCGTTTGAGACATGGGATGCAGCACTGCTGTTGATGTGGCTGATGATTATGTTTAAACATTGACATGCTTAAATGTATCCTGACCTACGTTGGTGGAGATCACACACACACACACACACGTTGTGTTTTCATGTTTTATGGGGACATTCCATAAGGCGAAATGGTTTTAATACTGTACAAACTGTACATACACTACCCCTACCCCTAAACCTACCCATCACAGAAACCGTTCTGCTATTTTAGATTTTCAAAAAATATAATAATGTATGATTTATAAGCTTCTTTCCTTATGGGGACCCAAAAAATGTCCCCACAAGATCAAAATTTACTAGTATTACTATACCTGTGGGGACATTTGGTCCCCGTAACGTAGGGAATACCCACACACACACACACACACAAACACCCAGTTTATATTTGTTCAGATCACATGTGTGGGAACATATAAATATATGAGTATTTATACCATCATGCTAAAATACATGATTAGTAAATGTTTCCACCCTTTAAAAGGGTTGTATATGACGAAATGCCAGATTTAATTTTCCTATTTGAAATAAAAGAGCTCAATGTGGTCACTAAAGATGTGGTTCAAACTTGAAATCTTTTGATTATACCTTTAAAAAAAAATACATTTGCATTAAAAATACATTTTGCATTCACTCAAGAAGATTGGAAACGTAGTGTATTTTCTTGATCCTCGACGTATGATTTCTAATATTATTCCTCATATATTTTCTGCCCATTTTTATATATATTTTTGATGTAAACTATATATTTATATGTCCAAAATGCATTTGATGTTCACTCAAAATGTATTTTAAGATTGGAAGAATTTTGTTGCCGCTTGAAGTATGTTTTCTAATATATTTTTTGTTCATTTTTATAAATATATTTATATTGTCCGCAATACATAAATCACTCAAAATGTATTTTAGGATTAGAAATGTATGGATTCATATATATATATACATTTTTTAATTATATTCTCAATGTAAATATATTTATGTTGTCCAAAATACATTTTTCATTCACTCAAAATAGATTTAAAGACCAGAAATTAAGACTTGAAGGATGTTGACGTATCTAATATATTTCCTATAATTTGAGCAAAAATGTATTTTAAATTGGAAATATTTTATTTGTTTGGGGTTTTTTTTTCCTTGAACTGAAATATGTTTTCTAATAAAAGGTTTAAACTAAATATATTTAGAATTTGGAAATATTTTACAATAGCATATATTCGACATATAAGTTGGCCAGAAAAAAAAAATAAAACAAATTGTCTTATGGGAAAAAGTCGCCATTTGTTGTTAATAGGAGAAACACTTATTAACAGTTATTAAATGACTGTATTTTAGCACCCTGGATGTGTGTACTCATGCTAGATTTCAGGGTCATAAAGTGACACACACACGCACGTCATATAACAGCAAACGTAATTGGCATCACAGCGAGAGCGTCTAGTCACCTCCTGTAGCGTCTGCACCATCGACTCCATCTGTTCTCTTCTGGACAGCTCCTCCTCCCATCTGCAACACACAGACACACCTCAGATGAGTCTAACGGGGCTGGACGGTATGAATCAAATCTTAAATCAAACATTGAGTCATTTTATATCATGGTAACGGTGCGCATCACAGCATAATTTTATATTATGACAACTTCGCTGTTGTGGCAACAGTGTCGAAGTCTCATTTTGCGCAGAATCAAATGTATTAAAAAGTACTTTTGGATCTTGATGGGCTCAAACCACAAGATCAGATGATTGAAGCTCAGTGCATAAACTGATTCACATGATTTAACGCTTGCAGTAAAGCAAAAGAATCAAAGCAATTCAATCTGATGTTGTTTTTGCCTCTACTAGAACAGGTTTTCATGCTTGAATGTTCATATTCTCCATTTTTCCCAGTCTGTCAGTAATGCTCTGTTTAGTTCCAAAGCCCCTCCTCCCGGAAAGCACAGTGTCCCACCCCTTACTGTTTCTTGAATGTTCAATAACATATTATTTTCCCATATTTTCCATTGTTGCAGCTCCTCTCTTCCCAGTCTGTCAGTAATGCTCTGTTTAGTTCCGAAGCCCCTCCTCCCGGAAAGCACAGTGTCCCACCCCTTACCGTTTCTTGAATGTTCAATAACATATTATTTTTCCCATATTTTCCATTGTTGCAGCTCCTCTCTTCCCAGTCTGTCAGTAATGCTCTGTTTAGTTCCGAAGCCCCTCCTTCCGGAAAGCACAGTGTCCCACCCCTTACCGTTTCTTGAATGTTCAATAACATATTATTTTTCCCATATTTTCCATTGTTGCAGCTCCTCTCTTCCCAGTCTGTCAGTAATGCTCTGTTTAGTTCCGAAGCCCCTCCTCCCGGAAAGCACAGTGTCCCACCCCTTACCGTTTCTTGAATGTTCAATAACACATTATTTTTCCCTTATTTTCCATTGTTGCAGCTCCTCTCTTCCCAGTCTGTCAGTAACGCTCTGTTTAGTTCCGAAGCCCCTCCTCCCGGAAAGCACAGTGTCCCACCCCTTACCGTTTCTTGAATGTTCAATAACACATTATTTTTCCCATATTTTCCATTGTTGCAGCTCCTCTCTTCCCAGTCTGTCAGTAATGCTCTGTTTAGTTCTGAAGCCCCTCCTCCCGGAAAGCACAGTGTCCCACCCCTTACCGTTTCTTAAATGTTCAATAACATATTATTTTTCCCATATTTTCCATTGTTGCAGCTCCTCTCTTCCCAGTCTGTCAGTAACGCTCTGTTTAGTTCCTGTCTCTATGAAGCCCCGCCTTCTGAAAAGCAGAATGTGCTCTGATTGGTCAAGCACTTCGAGTGTGTTTGGGAAATGTCCCGCCCCTTACCATAACCGCCAGGTTCAACACACTCAACCAGGCCCCGCCCCTTTATTCTGCATATGAATGATTTAAAAGAGAAACATTGTGACGTGTTCGCGGAAGAAAACTCAAGACTACAAATTGAGGCATCTTTGTTGCATTCAAGTGTAAATAACATAAAGCCGTCCCGCTCAGTGATAGCCATTCATTTTGTGATGATATGAACACAGTCACTCATGATCTCAATTTCAGCTCCATTTGAGTCTGATTGATCCTTGAGCGCAGGAATCCTCCGGTAAACCCCTCAGCTGTGGTCTGCTGGCGTCTGTGGTCTGTGCGTCCACCCCAAGGTGTCTGGAACGGGGCAGCTTTGTAACCCAACACTGACAGTGGAAAGCCAGCTCAACTGACCTGAAGGGTGAATGTATGTGAACCTATTCATGTTACAGATGATCATATATTGGATGCCATTAGAATTATATATACATATCTAGTTTAGTCATGAAACACTAGAGGGCGCAGGCTGATTTACATGCAATCTGCATGATCCTGCAGCCAATGAAATTGCTTGCTCAACTTTTAAATAGTCCGGTTCGGTGTTAGCTGTAAGCTAGTCCTACAGCGCGCCATTAGAGTTCCTCTGAACCCCTCCACATCCCCAGCTCCACCTGCCGAAACCTGCTTCGGGATTTCTGTATGTGTATTTATGCATCAGCAGCATATCTTACATTTTATTATATATCATGTGACGCTGAAGACTGGAGTAATGATGCTGAAAACACAGGAATAAATTACAGTTTGCAATATATTCACATAGAAAACCGTTATTTTACTGTATTTTTTGATCAAATAAATGCAGCCGTGGTGAGCAGAAGAGACTTAATATAATATGTATGTAATACAAATACATATTTTAATGAATGTATATTGAACATTATTAAAGCAGCCACAGTACAGAATAAAATATCATGTTATGTTATTATGTGGTCCCTGTTTGGTTTATAGCAGCCTGTGAAGTCAATTAAAAGCAGGAAACGAGAAACCACAAGCCTTCTGAAAGCACTGAAACCATTACTTACATGCGTCTGCTGCTTACGGCCTGCAAACTATGACTGACAGCTGTAAAAATGCAGTTAATCAAACTTGTAAACAAAATGTAGGACAACTTTACACGCCGGAGGGCCTCTTTCTACAGGGAATCAAATCATCTCAGAAGCATCACTCCCTGTTGCTACGGCAACGCTTGAGATCACCACGAAATAGTGTATATCAAGCCCTTGATCACATTAAGGCCTGCTGTGAGGGTTAACGCTCTGGCCGGCATCGTGGTTACGACAGGCAAGTTAACAGAACACATGCGTCCTCATGGAATGTGACGCTGGAGTGCAGCTGAATGAGCCACACGTCTATAAAGGGCACAGATCGACGTGATGTCAGCATACTAATTAGGGCACTTGATCATCTCAAGCGACTGAACAGGAAACTGCCCTTAAGATACACACACACACACACACTCTCAAACACACCAAAAACACAAAGAAAGACACTTCAGCTCATCACGTGCCATCCCAAAACACACACCGCCGACCTTTGCTTTCCTGTTGCCACAGAAACTGTGTCAGAAAATACACATTTAAAACCAAGGAAACCTCTTTAAAATGGGCAAAACACGTGTTGTTTGTCTCCTAAAAAGTTCACTGCTGCAAACTGCAAACACTGTAGTGAAATATTATTCACAATGACATTAAAAAGTTTGGTTCAGTGTCCGTAAGATTTTAGATGCATTAAATTGATCCATCCATCCATCCATCTATATATCCATCAATCCATCATTCACCCATCTATCTATATATCTATTTATCAATCCATCTATTTATCTATCCATCTATTTATCTATCCATCTATCTATCTATCTATCTATCTATCTATCTATCTATCCATCTATCCATCTATCTATCCATCTATCTATCTATCCATCCATCCATCCATCCATCTATCCAACTATTAATCATTCATCCATCTTTCCATCCATCTATATATCCATCAATCCATCATTTACCCATCTATCTATATATCTATATATCTATTTATCTATCCATACATCCATATATCCATCCATCCATCCATCCATCCATCATCCATCTATCCATCTATCCATCCATCCATCCATCCATATATCCAACTATTAATCATTCATCCATCTTTCCATCCATCTATATATCCATCAATCCATCATTCACATCTATCTATATATCTATTTATCTATCCATCCATCCATCCATTCATCCATCCATATATCTATCCATCCATCCATCCATCCATCTATCATCCATCCATCTATCATCCATCCATCTATCTATCATTCATCCATCTTTCCATCCATCTATATATCCATCAATCCATCATTCACCCATCTATCTATATATCTATTTATCTATCTATCCATCCATATTTCCATCCATCCATATATCCATCCATCCATCTATTCATCATTCATCCATCTTTCCATCTATCTATCTATCATCCATCCATCTATATATCCATCAATCCATCATTCATCCATCTATCTATATATATCCATTTATCTATCCATCCATATATCCATCCATCCATCCGTCATTCCATCCATCCATCCATCATTCCATTTATCTATCCATCCATCCATCTATATATCTATCCATACATCCATTTATCCACCTATGTATCTATCCATTCATATATCCATCCATCCATCCATCCATCTAAGTCAGTCAGTTCTCTGTAACCCAATAACCTGCTAACCTTCCGTACAGTAAGACATTTGATGCTCCCGCTGGTCACTGTATTGTCTCTCTCTCTGCGTGTGTCTGAGACTGTGGCTGGACTGACGGTGATTGAATGCTGTTCCTAAAGTGCTGGTGTGTGAATCACGCTGCTGCTGCAGAGCTCTGCAGGTCACTGGAGTTCATCACGTGCATCAGCCAATCACAGCATCACTTCCTGTTGGATGCAGGGTGGCGTTATTACCTCCGATGCAGAGGACAGAAGGACACAATCTGATCACAATGGACAGTCTGGACATTTGTCTAGGGTAAAGAGAGTCTTACTGTAATCAGACTAGATAATTAATCTGAATATTTCAACCATCTAAACGGCACTATAAGATGCTATGAGACACTGGATATGTATTAATATCAGTTTACATTCATACAAAGCTTTATTTTTCCCCACGGGCTGAAACTGCAGTGTTGCAGCAGTGAAATTAGTCTGCCATCCGGTGCAAGGTATTACTCGTGATATGAGGTATGTGATCCTAAAAATTAGTTTTGTGGTTTTTAGTCCATATCTGTTGACTTTGATAATACATTTAACAAAATTAAATAGCTGATATACAATACGTTTTTTAAATAACGCTTTTATTCATCAAGGACACATTCAACTAATCAAAAGTTACAGTAAAGGCATTCATAATGCCACAAAAGACTTATATTTCAAATGAATGCTGTTCTTTTGAACTTTCTATTCAAAGAATTCTGAAAAAAATGATTTCTGAAGGATCATGTGACACTGAAGACTGGAGTAATGATGCTGAAAATTCAGCTTTGATCACTGGATATAAATTACATTTTAAAATACATTTAAATAGAAAACTGCTATTTTCAATTGCAATAATATTTCAAATTTTCCAGTATTTTTGATCAAATAAATACAGCCGTGGTGGACCAAAGAGACTTTTTTTCAAAAGCATTAAAAATCTTACAAAATGTGCAGTCTTTAACGTCCAATCAAAAACACTGATGTCATGCACATGGGCAAACGCACATGTGCCGCCCCCTACTGCCTCAGACCAACGGCAGCAAATAGCAAATTATGGTTTTGCCAGGCATTTATATAAACTAAACTTTCAACTCAACATAAACAATCAACAACAGATCGCTGCAGCTCCTCGTGAACCGATCATCTCTTCATACTAGTTCATTTATAGCATCAAATAAACATGAATGAACATCAGAAGTACATTTCAAGCGCAGAAAGAGTACACACAATTTTTCACCAACGTTAATCTACTAATTCCCCTGACTGCTTTGTCGGACAAAATGGCGGATTCAGAGTTATGATTGGCCAGATCGCCTGTCAATCAAACTGTTTGCGATGGGTTAGTTCCAGTGAGGACTGATTTTAATCCAGTCAACATGAACCTAATCCGGACAGAGTCAGACAGGAATGACAGCAATGAGAGAACGGGTTCATTCCCAAACCCCATAAGGACAGCTTTTCTGTTTGTTTGAGAAGCCAATATAAACCTTACAAGGACAGACGGCAACGGATGAGAAACTTTGCGTGACAAAGTCAACACACAGACATCTGGCTACCGACCGCATGCCTTATAAATGAGTCCCATCATGCACTGCATAAATGATTCAATGAGTGTTTGAACATCATCAGTTACTGATTAATGACCTTGTTGGGGAATAAAGTTATAAATGAATGAAATTTCAAATTGGTTGTAAATATGAAAGTTATCAGAGCCAAAACCTGCCAGAAAATACAACTCATTTAGCCAGTTTATGAGCAAACGTTTCCCATCATTCTCTATGGCAGCTCAAGACTGATACAATACACAGATAAAGCAGATACTGCAGACATGATGTGCATCTTTATTCTGTTGTATTAGATCTACAAAGCTTCTTGTCTTAGTTGGGAAGTGAGGGGGGAAATATGCAATTGTACGGTGGCCGAGAGAGCTCAAAGCGCTGCAAATAAGAAAACACATGCAAATTAAAAAAAGCACATGCAAATAAAAAAAAAAAAGTGATCATCAGTTTGACAACACATGTGCTGCAAATCCTCACAACACATGCAAACACAAAAACGCGCTGCATATACAAAAAGCGCTGCAAAAAGCACAAACCACAACGGAAATGTTTCGAGGGGGACCCCAAAAAGTGACGGACCCTACTAGGACGTGCGTCCAAAACCAGTTCAACTCACCCTTCACTTATTCACTAATCCCTATATAGTGTACGGCATTTGAGTGCACAATGTGTTCACAATCATTAAATACTAGAAAAAAAGTGTTTTTCAGTTTGCTAGAAGCTCACGCTCACAGATGACGTGGTCGTCGAGTGATGATGACGTCACATTAGTACGCTACAGATGATTAACCAATATTTTTGAATCATTCACTAAATTATCATCTCTTAAAGTTTAATGAGTGAACAACAATGCCACATATTAAAACACTTTCCTGTCAGTGAAACACATTACATGGAGTTAATGCCTACATAATATATTTTAATATTTTTTAGTTTGTGCTGTTGTCAAGTAGGGTTCGTCACTTTCTGGGGTCCCCCTTGAAACATTTCCGTTGTGTTTTGCGCTATTTGCGGTGCGTTTTTGTATATGCAGCGTGTTTTTGTATTTTGTGTTTTTTTATTTGCATGTGTTTTTTTTTTATTTGCATGTGCTTTTTTTATTTGCATGTGTTTTTTTTATTTGCATGTGCTTTTTTTATTTGCATGTGTTTTTTTTATTTGCATGTACTTTTTTTATTTGCATGTGTTTTTTTTATTTTCATGTGCGTTTTTTTATTTGCATGTGTTTTTTTTTTATTTGCATGTGCTTTTTTTTATTTGCATGTGTTTTTTTTATTTGCATGTGCTTTTTTTAATTTGCATGTGCTTTTTTTTAATTTGCATGTGCTTTTTTTATTTGCATGTGCTTTTTTTTATTTGCATGTGCTTTTTTTATTTCCATGTGCTTTTTTTTTAATTTGCATGTGTTTTTTTTTTATTTGCATGTGTTTTTTTTAATTTGCATGTGCTTTTTTTTATTTGCATGTGTTTTCTTATTTGCAGCGCTTTGAGCTCTCTCGGCCACCGTACAATTGCCAAACTCATAAATACTAACTTCCCAGGAGGACTTACCACTTCCAGAGGTATATGCTAATATGAGAGGGAAAATGTTTTTGGCCAGCTCTGTAATGAATGTTCTGTTGGCTATAAAAGTAATTTGTTATGGATCTCAGCTGTTTATTAGCTCTCGAACCATCTTGGATGCGAGCACATCACCTGCAGCTTAATGCTTAAAAGGCTGTTCTGTGACACAAGTTATTCTGCTCGACTCAATGTATTCACAGGTGTGTTGACCAGTGATCCGTCTTTGCTGAAATACTGCTGCATATGCAGAAATAAAAAACAGCAAATGCAGAAAATCAGCGATTTGTGTGTCTATGATTAACATGAGATCCACAGGAGAGAACACATCCTTCTGTGCTCATTCAGTGTGTGTGTGACCATAATCAAACTGATAAATCACACACACGCACGCTGTGATTTATCACTAATACTCTTTCCCTGGCGCGTTCATTGGCTCCTCCGTTTACAGCCTGCCACATCTTCACCATGTGAGTTTATAGCATGTCGTGAGCAAATATTTCACACTGATCATATTGTCCTCCAGAGGAGATGTGCAAGAGAGAGTCTATATCATATATACGGCTCTATAAAATCCATTTTATTTTTTCCCAAATTCCATGTTTTTCATTTCCATTTAAATTGTTTATTTAATCATCAAAAGGATGAATCAAAAAGGATGTCTAATCAATTTAATTCTTCAAACTTCAAAAATGTAATAATTTACTGCATTTGTAACAATAATAGGGCCCTATGAAATGTGCTTTATTTTTTCTGAAATTCTGTGTTGTGTGTTTTAATTTTTCTGTTTTTATGGTGTAATACAAATTTATTATCAAAAATGGTGGTAATCAAATGAATGCATTAAAACAATTTAATTAATCTTTTAAAATGTAATCAAATGAACTTTGAGAACTATATTCCGACAGGATAAGAAAAAAAAAGTGATATTCCTTTAAATGGGACATATAACATATATAAAGTTTCTCCAGAATGTGTCTGAAGTTTCAGCTCAAAATCCTCCACAGATCATTTATTACTGCTTCTCAAATTTGCCCCTATTTGGTTGTGAGCAAAAACACTCAGTTTTTGTGTGTGTCCCTTTAAATGCAAATGAGCTGCTGCTCCAGAAGAGGGCGGAGCTTTAACAGCTCAACAACAACAAAGCTGGAGAATCTCACGCAGACAAAATGAGGAAAGTGTTCATCCTTACATTGTTCAAACCGGAGTCGACACTGATGGAGAGACTCAGGAAGAAGTTCCAACTTTTAGACGTTTCTGAACGGTTAGTGGATAAATTGATGTAGTTGCTGTGGAGTTGATCAACTCATCACTAGCATCATGTTCATCTTTTTTTCGTTGAATTGACCCTCGTTTGTGAAGCAGTCCGGCGTAAAACGACGGCATCAACAACACTCGACTACAACAACTCTTCCTCTTCTCTAAAGCAGCACAACATGGCCCCGCCCCCTATGTTGAGTGTCCTCAGGGGCGGGGTTTATGTAAATTTGGGGCTTATGATGTCACCAACCCAGGAAGAAGCTCGTTGTAGTTCCTACCAGCCGTTTGTTGTAGTCCTAAAACAATTGTTAATTTTACTCAGTGAAGTATGACGGTGATATGTAACAATTACTTCAAGTTGAACTGATCTTTTATTTTCGGGGTTTAGTGAAGACCTTTCTGAGTGTATCTGATGATGGTTATCTCAAATGAAATGGTGAAATGCTGCTAAAGTGACTAAATTCAGTCACATTTTATCATCTGCCAGAAGAAAATCAGTAAAAATCAAGCCACGTGATTTGAGGTTTCACTATGTCCGAGTTACATGCCAAAGTTTAATACTTTGAATTAAAGGGTTTAACAAATAACATGAGGGATTGCAATTGTGAAGCTTGCTTTAACAAGCACAATAATTATTTGCACATGAAAAAAAAGTTAGGGCAGGTCGAGACAGAAAGCAGGAACCTGAAGAATTCCCAAACACGTTCCTTGAAGTGTATCCAAATAATAATTGCAAGTTATTAAAAAGGGAAATTCAGCTGCAAAACCAAAGAACACTTACATAATTGCGCAGAATATAGAAGTAATACAGGTTGCGGTTTATTCTATACATTTCATTAAATTGCAATGGAAAAAGCAACACTGATAGATCAGGGACATACAGTAGATGAATTCATTTTCACTCTTCTTCCTGAACGCAGCACTACAAATAGAGCGAGAGAAAATGAGCGTATCAGTAACTGTTGACCGGAGGCCACACAGACGGACATTTTTTTGGTCCCCATGAGGAATTTATCTTATAAATAATACAGAATGAAAAATGTACAAATGCAGGAAGTTTTCTGTAATGGGTTAGGGGATATAATAAACCGTTTATATCGTATAAAAATCATTATTTCTATGGAAAGTCCTCATAAAACATGAAAACCCAACGTGTGTGTGTATTTTGCTTAAAGAAAAGTTTGTAACTTAAATATTTAGAACTTAAAAAAATTATGGAAACATGCATTACTGATTTTACACACATTTTAATAAGGTTTACGTTGTTCATAACACCTCATATCTGCGGTAAAATCACTGTGGCTTATGGCTTTATTGACATGGGATTTAAAGACATTAACCCAGGGTTAGCTGCAGTGTGAAAGCCTCTAGAGAGCTTAGAAGACGCCCAACACAAGCTCAGCCCAAAAACTAGGGTGTGATTCAAAAAAAAAAAATGACAACATGAGGAGAGATTTGGAAGCTCACGTGTGGATTTAGTGATGAAAACTGAGGTAAGCAGACATGTGCGAAACAGGTGTGGACATTTAATACAACAACTGACACAGTCATAAAATATTCGAGCAGCTGGAGAAGCAGAAGGCGGAAACCAGCAATGAATCAAAACCCTAGAATGGTTGTTCTGATGGCAGAGAAAACAATGCAACTAACCAAAATAATCATGCATAATCGGAAAAAAAGGTCGAAAACTGTCACTGGAGCAGTACCCTAAGGTATAAAAGCTTAAAAATGTGCTAATATGTTCCTTTGTGATACTAATATACCGTTTAGGGGTAAATAATGTACTTTTATACCTTAGAGTACGGACCCAGTGATAGCTTTGTACCTTTTTTCTGATTATGCATGAGTAGTTTGGTTAGTTGCATTGTTTTCCCTTTTTTCTGAGAGTATAGGATATTAATAAAATACAATTAAATCAAATGCTCAATGCAATTCACTTCTGTTTTGGCACATACGTCCTATGAAAAAGAAAGCTGAAGCATGACTTGACTTGAAGAACTTGTCTTTTCTGAACCCTCTGGTGCTGTTCAATCTTTTTTGACTGAAATTATTATTATTATTTTTTTTGAATTATTTATGGTACAAAACTTAGGTAAAGGTTTTGGCACTTGCTATATAAATGCACACACACACACACACATGTTGTGTTTTCATGTTTTATGGGGACATTCCATTGGCGTAATGGTTTTTATACTGTACAAACTGTACATTCTGTCCCCCTACACTACCCCTACCCCTAAACCTACCCATCACAGAAAATATTCTAGTATTTTAGATTTTCAAAAAAGATAATTCTGTATGATTTATAAGCTTGTTTCCTCATGGGGACCAAAAAAATGTCCCCACAATGACATTTGGTCCCCGTAACGTAGGGAATACCCACACACACACAAAAAACCCCTCATGATTCGAAAAAGTTAAATGGTCCTGAAAAAATAGTAACACTTGTATCGTTCGAGGTCAAAAATGACTAAACTGGAAATGAACAGGAGATGAATTTCAACTAGTGGAAACGTTTGGTACTGCACCCAAATTGATAGCTCACTTTTTTGAGATATCGTCCTCAAATTTGGAGCAAAACTTTAGATTTATGGCTCTGATTTTCTCACAGTTTTGGGAAATACATATTTTGCATAAAATCTAAAAATGTTGTGCATTTTTTGTGCATAATCTGCCAAGTCTGTGCTTCAAAGCGTTAAAAGAATTACAACAAATTTAAATTTTCAGCTGTATGCTCAAAAAGTGGTAATAAATGGATCCATAAATATAATTTAGTAACATAAAATCACAAAATATTAAATAAATTATCGAACTAAAATATGGTACAAAAACTTCATCCAGTCATTTTTAAAATATTTGTTCTCATAGCAGGGAAAACAATGCTACTAACCAAAATAATAATGCATAATTAATATAGATAAAATTAAAAAAGCTTTTAAAGTAAAGCTGACAATGCTGCTGTACTTTTGCACAAACTCATCATAAAGAGATACATTTTCTCATTCATGTTATATACTCATATATATATATTAATAATTAATTTAAAAGGATGTTGTGGTCTAATGGTCGAGCCGGATAACGGGCCGTCACGGTTAATCCAGGCTCCTGTCGGGCCTCATCACACCCAGCGTGTTCAGCAATGTGCCGGGATGTCCCGCTAAACAAACTCATTATCTCATATCCCTGTCATCTCATGTGCCCGGCGGCCGCGAGCTGTCACGTTCCACATCTGAACACACGCCCAACCGGAGCACATCCCTACCCACAATTCACTTCAACGGCTTCAACATAAACAAGGTGCAGCCAGAAAGTACTTTGCATGTTAATTCCTATCAAAAGTTCTTGAGAAAGAACACTTAATTGAGTTAATAGCTTGTTATTGCGGCCAAGTGCAGTTAAATTCAAGTCGTTCCTGTGTGATAACTTGCACTGCTGATGCTCGGGGCGGTATTATTCATTGCAAAACCACACCTCATCATAGGTGGAAAAACATTTAAAGAGTTTTGATCCAAAAATCACAAGGCTTGTTAGGACTGATTTAACCTGTGATATAACTTAGGTGTGAAATAAAAGGCTTTGTTTTGTTTAGCAACACCCAAAATACAAGATGACATTATCCTCTGGTTGACCCACAGTTGTGCCAACGAACAGTCATCCGTGCAAGAGTAACAGTGCTAATAACCAATTCTCTTTATAGAAGTGGAGGAAGGGGTCGATAATGCATTAAAGTTCACAAAAAGATCTTTAAATCACCCAGAATTTAGTAAAAAGGCTTTGAACCTAAGTGTGTGTGCAGGAAAAACGTTTGATTTTTGCACAGTTGTGAGAGAAAAAGTTCATTTCAAACCCTGATTATATGCATAATATGTTATAAAATTGAAATGTGTATGTACTTGTATCATATTTATACGTTACCATCCAGTTTGTTTGAATACGCCATTTTTAAAGCCATATTAATGTGGCAATGCCTTACAATTATGCACTAAAACAATCGTTCATCATTCATTTCATTACTAAGCACATCTCTAAGATGGAAAAACCGTAAGCTGCCCATAAATCTCAGAGAACAACACGTCACGGGAGAGACATGCCCTGTGTCATGGTAACTCAAACTGGACTTGTGCAAGCCTGGCAGAAGTCTGAATCAGAGAGCGGCCCACCCAAAGGTCATCCACACCCCCATTCCATCAGCATGAGAAGGACAGCAATGGAGACATCAAACCACTGGTTGAAATACTATGAGAAGCCGTCTGTCAAGCATTAATGCTCATTTAATCTGCCGTCCCTGAGACATGACTACATCTCATACTGCCCACGGATGGATAGATGGATGGATGATCAATGGATATATAGATAGATAGATGGATGGATGGATAGCATGATACAATGATAGAACGATAGAATGATAGATGGATGATAGATAGAATGATACAATGATAGAATGATAGATGGCTGGATGGATAGAACAATAGATAGACCTAGATAGATAGACAGACAGACAGACAGATAGACAGATAGACAGATAGATAGATAGATAGATAGATAGATAGATAGATAGAACGATAGATAGATGGATGGATGGATAGATAGAACGATAGATGGATGGATGGATGGATAGAACGATAGATAGAACGATAGAATGATAGATAGATAGAACTATACAATGATAGAACAATAGATGGATAGATGGATGGATAGAATGATAGATAGATGAATGGATAGATAGAACAATAGATGGATGGATGGATAGATAGAACGATAGATAGAATGATAGATAGAACAATAGAATGATAGATAGATAGATAGATAGATAGATAGAACTATACAATGATAGAACAATAGATGGATGGATAGAATGATAGATAGATGAATGGATAGATAGAACAATAGATGGATGGTTGGATAGATAGAACGATAGATAGATGGATGGATGGATAGATAGAACGATAGATAGATGGATGGATGGATAGATAGAATAATAGATAGATGGATGGATGGATAGATAGATAGAACTATGCAATGATAGAACAATAGATGCATAAATAGATAGATAGATAGATAGATAGATAGATAGATAGATAGATAGATAGATAGATAGATAGATAGATAGATAGACAGATAGATAGATAGATAGAATGATAGATAGATAGATAGGTAGATAGATAGATAGAATGATAGATAGATAGATAGGTAGATAGATAGAACGATGGATTGATGGATGGATGGATGGATGGATGGATGGATTCCATCTGGAATACCTCTCTATTTCATCAATTCACTAAACACTAATATTTGCAATTCCCAGTCAAACAGTTTCTGTGATGTTTATAGATAACGTCTCTCAGGAGAAGCTGCTCGCTGCGTTCTGCTAATTACAGCTTTAATTTTTAAACCAGCGGAGGAGGAAGTGAAGTCTCCAAAAATGAAACCTCAGGGCTCCTGCATTGATCCTCGGCACTGAAGCTAAATTCAGCTGCGATTCAATTATTCATGCCGGGGTCTGAGCCGACGGAGCCGCCTCTCTGAGGAGATCGCTCCTCCATTGTGTGGTTTTTCTTTAATGGCGATTGGGGTCCGATTTGTGCAATATTTAATATTGTGATATTACATTTAACGTGAATAGAAAGTTCAAAACAACAGCATTTGTTTGAAATCTTTTGTAACATCAGAAACGTCTCTGTCACTTTTGATCAATTTAATGTCAATTTAATTTAATGCATAATGTCCACAGTAAGACTATACATACTGTATACAAGAGAGAGAGAGAGAGAGAGAGAGATGTTGTGTTTTTGTGTTTTATGGGGACTTTCCATAGGCGCAATGGTTTTTATACTGTACAAACTGTACATTCTGTCCCCCTACACCACCCCTACCCCTAAACCTACCCATCACACAAAATGCTCTGCTATTTTAGATTTTCAAAAAAGATAATTCTGTATGATTTATAAGCTTGTTTCCTCATGGGGACCAAAAAAATGTCCCCACAATGACATTTGGTCCCCAT
This sequence comes from Zacco platypus, assembly GCA_038088235.1. Classification (NCBI taxonomy): domain Eukaryota; kingdom Metazoa; phylum Chordata; class Actinopteri; order Cypriniformes; family Xenocyprididae; genus Zacco; species Zacco platypus. The sequence goes on from CM076064.1 coordinate 2,309,857, forward strand.
AACGTAGGGAATATACACACACACACACAACCCATCAATCTCTGCTGTCGCTCCAGCAGGCTGTTGGCTATTTAGAGCACAAGAGGGGCGTCTGTAGACATAGTTAAAGTCCCTGATAGTACAGCTCTACAGTCAGTTCACTCTAACCACCCAACGATTCCTTCATTGCTGCGTTGATGATAAAGAACAGGCTGTTTCAGTGGAGGAGCAGCGGAAGAGCAATATCATTGAAGTCTAGGAAATCAATAAACTTCAAACTCAGCGGGTTTGACCAATCATTGCACATGGATTTTCGCGCAGTGCAAATACATTAACGTCTTCTTTTTCTGAAAGGTGCAACATTGTGACTGTCTGGACATTCTCTTCAATTTATGAGAAACGTATATAAATACCAATATATTTAAAACCGTTTCACTTATGCTCCAGCAAAAACAAACTTAAATGGGTCATTGATGGATAAGGTTTTTAAAAGTGTAAAAAAAAAAATTCGGGGTTATGATTGGTCAGATCGCCTGTCAATCAAACTGTTTGCGAAGGGTCAATTAACACTGCTTTTGTCATTTTTTTATAAAATGGACAAAATTTGTCACCAAAAAAGTAATTCGGTTTAATCCAAATTTTGGTTTTACCAAATGACACTTTTGGTTATACCGAATGACGATATTTTCAAACAATGCTAACAGGCTGATATCTAGAAAGCAAGCTAGTTAAAGGACAATCAAACATTTTACATTTGGCACTAGTTTTTAAAATATTACAGCATTTTCCATGTTTTATAGCGGTTGCCAACAGAACTGGACCACGGAGCAATGGAAGAAGGTGAATCACGTTTTCTTTTACATCACGTGGATGTTCACCAGGATGCACTATGGGAAGAAGGCGAGCCGGCGGAGGCCGTGTGACGCTTTCTGCTGGAAAAACCTTGGGTCCTGCATCCATGTGGACGTCACTTTGACACGTAGCACCTCCCTAAGCGTTGTTGCAGACCATGTGACCTCTTTCAGCAGGATAATGCTCCTGACATAAAGCGAAAATGGTTTGAGGAGCACAACAATGAGTTTGATCTCCAAATTCCCCAGATCTCAATCCAATGGAGCCACTGTGGGATGAGCTGAACAAACAAGTCCGATCCATGGAGGATCCACCTCACATCTTACAGGACTGAAAGGATCTCACAGATCCCACAGCAGACCTTCAGGGGTCAAGAGGAGGCCATGCCTCGACGGGTCAGGGCTGTTTTGGCAGCAAAAGGGGGACCAACACACTATTATAATGTTATGCCTGATCGGTGTGATTAAAAACTCAACACAAACTTGAGTCCACACTCTAAACTTATAGACAACACACAAGTTAACTCATATACTCAACACACGTCAGATCTGGGAGGTGAATATTTGATAATTAGAGCTAAGCTGATTAATTAAAGTTAAGCCTTAAAACGTTAATCACTTGTTATGAATTTGTTGGAGCAAACGGACATGTAGGATCTGCACTTCCCAAACACATGAGGGAATGATATGTGTGTGGTGTAATGTACACCAGTGATTCACATGCTGTAAACTTCAGTCAGCACTAAAGATATCTCAAGCAGGAAGAACTACAGATGCGGAGGAACGGCTTACATGCGCATTGTGAACGCTGAAACCTGTGAACATGAGCGCAGAGATGATCAGCAGGTCAGAAGACATCTGTTGGCAAATGCATCATTGTTCACACAGGTATCATTTAATGTGTTAATAAGCATGTTTATTGCCAATTATACATCCTAATTTTGCACTTAGAGGAACTTTTATTTTAATTCTACTAATTCATATGGAACAATCTAATGATTCTCTGAGCGTCATTAACTACTGACATTCCTGTGGGTGTCATCGAGATGAAGCCGCTGCTATAATGGACACGTAATCTGAGAGCATTTATAGTCATTATGTCTCAAGACCAGGAATTCAGAATCCGGTTCATATGAAACAGTTTCATATTTACTATATTGTAATTTTTTAAAGAAGTTTGAACAATAAATAGCGTCTAGTGTGTGTTTAATGTGTGGTGACAGATCGCTGTAGCTCCTCGTGAAGCGATCATCTCTTCATACTAGTTCATTTATAGCATCAAATAAACATGAATGAACATCAGAAGCGCGGAAAGACGTGAGGACACACAATTTTCAAGTTCACCAACGTTAATCTACTAACTCCCCTGACTGCTTTGACGGACAAAATGGTGGATTTGGGGTTATGATTGGTCAGATCGCCTGTCAATCAAACTGTTTGCGAAGGGTCAATTAACACTGCTTTTGTCATTTTTTTTAATAAAATGGACAAAATTTGTCACCAAAAAAGTAATTCGGTTTAATCAAAATTTTGGTTTTACCAAATGACACTTTTGGTTATACCGAATGACGATATTTTCAAACAATGCTAACAGGCTGATATCTAGCAAGCAACCTAGTTAAAAGACAATCAAACATTTTATATTTGGCACTAGTTTTTAAAATATTGCATCATTTTCCATGTTTTATAGAGGTTGTACCGAATGACCTGATGTATACACAATTTATCAAGTTCACCAACGTTAATCTACTAACTCCCCTGACTGCTTTGTTGGACAAAATGGTGGATTCGGGGTTATGATTGGTCAAATCGCCTGTCAATCAAACTGTCTGTGAAGGGTCAATTGTGCACAAATTGTGCAGGATTTTATGCATCAAAGTTTAATACTTAGTATGAGCAATAGAAACTGTGAAGCTGGTCTTTGGACCAATCAGAGCAGAGTAGACCATTCACATCAGACTGGGCCATCTGACCAATCAGAGCAGAGTAGGATCAAGGAAAGGAGGGGTTTAGAGAGAATCAATCCTTTATCAAACCGTTTCAGACATTGTGAGAAAAGAGGAGCAATGTGCTTTTGGAGCCTTTCAAATAGTATAATAGCGGCACTTTAAGTTTCATTTAACTTCACTTATGCACTAAATGGTTGGTAGAACAATACAAAAGAAAAAACAAACAAACAAAAAAGATATTGTCCGATTTCATATCCTAACTTGTCCGTGACTCATTTGAAGTTCCTGTGTGATGTCACGATGTCATAATTCATGGTAATCGCAGACAAAGACAAGCCCACAACACCAACAGTGTTAAAAGGGTCTTCTGAATCCTTCACAGGATGACTAGGATGTGGTACAAACACCCACTCGTTTCCGCTTTGCTCGCCTTCGTTTTGTGCTCATTGTTGTGGCTTTTCTGAAGGGTAAGGCAGCAGTATTTACTAGTGAGTCAGCACATGCCCGGGCAGAAAGGGCAGCTCGATCAAACACAAACGCACACGCACACGCACACTCGTATTCGCGCGGCTTTTCTGAGGTCACGGCGTTTGAAGTCATTCAGAAGTCACGCATTAATGAAACCCATTCAACATCCAAATGTAATCTCATTCACAAAGGCTGTTCCACAAGACTGGAAATCATGAAATCTGTCATCATGCCAGTCCTATTATACTCCAAAATCATTAGACAAAATAGGAAATTATATTTTGCAAAAGAAAAAAAATTATATATATAATTTTTTTTCTTTTGCAAAATATAATTTCCTATTTTGTCTAATGATATATATATATCTTGCATTATTTAAAATCAGGATAAATTAAAAGTACCACAAATAATGCCATAAAACCAGCAATACTTTTAATCATAAATAAAAATGTAATCATAAATAATTTTCATGAAATCTCATTACTTATAAATCTCATTACATACAAATAAATTATGTCAATATGTGCAATATATCATAATGGTCATAAAACATGCTTTATAGTCATTATTATATATATATTTATATATATATATTTATATTTATGTATGTGTGTATATATACATATACATGTATATATGAATATTATATATATGTATATACCTATATACCTACATATGTGTACTAATATAATATAAATATTTATGTATATATGTGTATATATATATATATATATATATTATACAGCAATGTTTTGAGAGATTCATCACTCATTAAGTCTGAATTTCTGTGCACCGATTTTATCAATAATGGAAAGAACGAAACAATGAACTAAATCACTGGGCAACTGTGATAAAGAGGTTCTCATATCATATTTCTGAAGACAGCTGCAAAATGTGCAGGAGGACTTTAGCTGCTGAGCATTGCCAGAAAAACTGGTATATTTAGAGGTGACTCCATATAATAACAATAATCACCGCTGCCGGAACAGATGGAAAAACAAATGTGGCCCAAGCAAGAGAACTGCTGAAGCTCACCAGAGCGGTCAAGTCTGTCCGCCTCCTTCACAAGATCATCTTAATAATCACAGATTACATCTTTAATGAACTCACAGTTCCTCCATTTAATTGTGAATTCAGGGACACTCTCCCCCAGCCATTTCAATGGCAAACAGTGTCCCGATCAACCTGAATTCACAATGAAAGTGCTACTGCATGAAATATTTCCCTTGTAAGCACACAGAAGTGTTCATTTGGCCTGTATGTACTCAGCTGTCCTGCGTGCAAAACCGGGCCCTTCAATATATGCTGTCCACCTGCCAAGAAATTCTGCTGCAATGAATCAGTCCCCCTCAGCAGGCTCATTTTCAGGCCTACAGAACTGTCCCACAAGCACAGCTGCACGAATCAAAGCATCAGTAGCAGTAAATACTCACTTTCTCTTGTACTCATCCCTCTCCCGTTTGACTTTGGCCAGAACGTTGTACAAGGCTCTAAGTTCTGGGGTGATGGTATCAATTTGGACCCCGACCCCGTCCGGATGGGTCCAGGTGACTCCGGGTCCCTGGACAGTCTTTACGCGCTCCCCATGTCTCAAAATATGCGTAAAACTCCAGATGGTGCCTGGAAGTCTGGATTCCAGAGAGTCCGTCTGGACAGCCACCTCGCGCGTGAAGGAGAAGCCCGGATACCTCGGCTGACTGGAGGCTTGCTTCAGCTGGCTCTCCAGAAGTTTGTTCCTTCTCTCCAGCTCATGGACTTTGGCGAGGAAGCAGCGGAACCTCAGGTTGAGGGTCTTGAGGACATGGATGTTGGATCCCAGGTCGTTGCGCAGCGCTCTGGGCACCGCGTCTGATGGCGCACCGCTCACCGCGCCGCCCAAAAAACCCTCTCCAAACAGCAGCGAGCTCATGCTTTCACACAGAATATATTGGCCTATCAAGGAGCTTAACTTCGATACAAATCATTCAGATTCTCTCTGAAGCTGGTGGTGTGTCCATGCAGTCTTCTTCTCGTGCGTTAAAAGACTCTCGAGTATCATCGACTGAGCAGAAACAAGCAATGCAGTCACTATCTGTCTATCCTTCCAGGACGCATCATGTTCTCCATGGAAACGCGCAGGAATAACGGAGCACACCGTGTGAATGTCAGCTCATTTCTGAAACTCCGGGACATCTGGAGATCTGCGACTCATCTCACTGGGAATGGCGCAAGGATGAACTCCAAACTCACACTGATGTTATTCTCACGGTCTCTTCCGTTTGACTCCGAGATCGCACGACTGTTTTATACGGGACGCTACCGGCGAGACGGGATCCAGGATCGAGTTTCATCCTCCTAAAAGAGGGAGATCCGCAGCGAACTCTCCGCCCCCACCAAGCGTCCGCGTGCACGCCGCCCCGCGGAGACGCGCATACGCGCACACAGGAGTGAGTGCAGGACTTTGGCAATATCGCCCCCTCAACAAACTCCAGCACTTTTTTATTATTATATTCTTTTATTATTATTATATTGTATTATTATAATCGGATTTCAAAGGCGCACCATTTTTAAAAGACCCATTTTAAGTCAAATAACACGCATACAAAAGGTGCCAAGATGTTGGTGATCTATCCTATCTATCTATGGGCCCCTATATGTATGCATAACCTTATATAAATCGATTAATCGTGATAAATCACATCTAACACAAAAGTGTGAGTGTATATATATAGGCCTGTATAAATCGATTAATACACATTTGAATCGACACATACATATTTTATTTATACAAAGTTTTATGTTAGATTTATATAGTCCCGTCGAATTAATTAATTGTGATTAATCACATCTCATATAAAAGTTTGTATATATGTGATATATGTGCAGGAATATATATATATATATATATATATATATATATATATATATATATATAATTGCATATATATAATTATATAATTGATTAATTGCAATTAATCGACTCATATCAGCCCAAATAGTGTTGTTAACTCGATTAATTGTGATTATTCGCATATAACAAAAAAGTTTCTGTGTGTGTATATAAATAGGCCTATGTGTGTGTACAGTACAAACACACACACACACACACACACACACAAACACAAACACACACACATATTATATGTATACAAACTTTTATGTTAGATGTGATATTAGTGCAGGCAAATCGTATATTGCATGTAATATATGTGCAGTGACATATATATATATATATATATATAGGCCTATAAAAATCGATAATCACATTTAACAGAAAAGCTTGTGTATATGTGTGTGTCTTTATATATATATATATATAAACTTTTATGTTAGGTGTGATTAATCACAATTAATCGATTTATATAGGCCTATCGTATTATATGTAATATATATATACATATATATGTGTATATATATGGTATATATCTACAGAATTTTATATATATATATATATATTGGCATATAAAAAAATCGATAAATCGATTAACAGACAAAATATATATATAAACTTTTATGTTAGGAGTGATTAATTGCGATTAATCAATTTATATGGGACTATTTAGTGCTGTCAAAACGATTAATTGTGATTAATCACATTTTGTGTATGTACACATATATACATACAAACACAAACACACATACTTTACACATACAGACATTTATATTAGATGTGATTAATCATAATTTATCGATTTGACAGCACAAATATATATATATATATATATATATATATATAAACATTTTCAAGTCTTGCTCATTGCAACAACATAATCATTTCACTGAAAGTAAATTAGTGATTAATTCAGACTCATTTATCAGAGTTAAACAGTTCATACCCCTATTAATACTACCGACTTTAGTAAATTCACAAATAAACACCGTCAGCAGAAAGTTTTAAGTTCAAGCACTCTGAAGAAGGCGTTGATTATATATTATTTTCTCTTTTGCGTGTCGTGGCAGAGCTTGAGTGTTTTCATTTCACCAAATGACTGATTGATGGATAGAATCAGACAAATATTAAACAAGCATCTACACCTTAAACCTGCCCTGGCTTGAAGGCCGTTCATAAGCCGTCTGCGCATACAAAAAAAACACACCCATGGATTTCTGAGGATCATGTGTAATTTTTGCCCATTGTTTTGAACAGACAGTCCAAGTATGCAAAATCAAAGTTTTTGGGAATGCAGTCATGTCTGCTACAAATCCTTCCATTCAAGAGTTAACTGCCCATGCCAATCCATCTTCTCTTATATAAATCTATATCAGGCCGTTCCTAATGAGTTTTAGGCGTCTGGAGAGAAGGTGTCTTGTTAGGGAGACTCGATGACGTGCTGAAATGATCTTGTTTTTGTTGTGTTGACACGAGGGATGAGAAAAATACAAAGAAATCCTATTTAAGTTAAAGGATGGGTACAGTGCCAGCTTTTTACATATATAAGTGGTCAAAACCATGCTTTATGGAAGCCCGTTCCCGCCACTGTTGAGAAAAAAAAAATATTCCTTAAGTCATAATAATGAGAAACTTTCTCATAATAATGACTTAGTATCTCATAATAATGACTTATAATCTTTAACTTAATAAAAAAAACTTTATTTTTTTATTTTTTTATTAAGTTAAAGATGCTAAGTCATTATTATGAGATACTAAGTCATTATTATGAGATGTTAAGTCATTATTATGAGATACTAAGTCATTATTATGAGATGTTAAGTCATTATTATGAGATACTAAGTCATTATTATGAGATGTTAAGTCATTATTATGAGATGTTAAGTCATTATTATGAGATACTAAGTCATTATTATGAGATGTTAAGTCATTATTATGAGATACTAAGTCATTATTATGAGATGTTAAGTCATTATTATGAGATGTTAAGTCATTATTATGAGATACTAAGTCATTATTATGAGATGTTAAGTCATTATTATGAGATACTAAGTCATTATTATGAGATGTTAAGTCATTATTATGAGATGTTAAGTCATTATTATGAGATGTTAAGTCATTATTATGAGATACTAAGTCATTATTATGAGATGTTAAGTCATTATTATGAGATGTTAAGTCATTATTATGAGATACTAAGTCATTATTATGAGATGTTAAGTCATTATTATGAGATACTAAGTCATTATTATGAGATGTTAAGTCATTATTATGAGATGTTAAGTCATTATTATGAGATGTTAAGTCATTATTATGAGATGTTAAGTCATTATTATGAGATACTAAGTCATTATTATGAGATGTTAAGTCATTATTATGAGATACTAAGTCATTATTATGAGATACTAAGTCATTATTATGAGACATTAAGTCATTATTATGAGATACTAAGTCATTATGGGATGTTAAGTCATTATTATGAGAAAGTTTCTAAAAAAAAACTAAAAAAAAATTTCTTTGATTAAGTTAAAGATGCTAAGTCATTATTATGAGATACTAAGTCATTATTATGAGAAAGTTTCTCATTATTATGAGAAAAGTTTCTCATTATTATGACTTATGGAATTTTTTTTTCTCAACAGTGGCGGGAACGGGCTTCCATAATGCTTAAAGTAAAATTAAAATTTAATTATCTTCAAGAGGATATCGCCTTATTAAACTAGGCTAATTAAATATTAAATAGTTAAGTTAGGTGATTAAGTGCAATCACTTTAGGACACCCCTAAATTTGGATAGTTTCTGTGCGTCATTTATCTTTTATGTTATTCTAATGCTACTCTAATGTTAAAAATCGCATACTGTAAACACTATAATTAAAAAAAAACTAAATAAAAATCAATATAAGCTTAGTTTACACAGTATTATAGACTATCTTCATAGACTAATATATCTTCTAATAATATCACAGTTGTGCTGCGCCTCCTGCTGGTTCACTATTGAAAGTTTTTCCTTGTGATCCTCTGGAGAGTTGATGAGTGTATCCGCGAACACCGCTTGGCGGCGCTGTGATTCCTCACTGCTTGTCAAGCGCTCTGAGATCATCAGCCGAAGAAGAAAACAACGTGAGAACCATGCCGAAATCCAAGAGAGACAAGAAAGGTATTAATTTAAGGTTTTAGTTGTTTTTTGACTTTAGATTATCCAGCTTCACACGATACATTAAAATGACTCGCTCTTTAGTTCGTGGGGTGGCTAAAGAGAGGAACTTATTTATATTTTAATTTGTACAGTACTAACATAAACTTGTTTCTTACTTTATACTCCGTCTGTAATCATTTTAGTGTTATTTATTGCGGTTTTGGAGCAGCTGGCTGTTAGAAAGTGTCAATATTAATATCGCTTTATCTTACTTTTAACAGTTTCTTTAACCAAAACAACCAAGAAGGGGTTGGAATCCAAACAAAACCTGATTGAAGAGGTTAGTGTGACTTTTTATTGCCATTTTGGGTGATGCTACTAACATTACGTGTATATACCATGGTAGTACCATGGTATTCGTTGAAGTAATGATAGTAGCACTGAACAAAACCAGATGAGCATGTTTCAGTGGAAGCAAGACAGTTTTAATGAAGAATCACATCATTAATGCCACATTAGTGTTATGAAGCCATCGCTTTATGATTGATTGAAAATCATTTTTCCATTTCTCACCTTCTCAGCTGCGGAAATGTGCAGACATCTACAGATACGTGTTTGTGTTCTCAGTGGAGAACATGAGAAACAACAAACTGAAGGACATCAGGACGGCCTGGAAACACAGCCGGTACACACACACACACACACACACACACACACAAAAGGTCCCCACAATGTCAAGATTTACTGGTTTTACCTGCATTGTGGGGACATTTGGTCCCCACAATGTAAGGAATACAAGTACACATACACACACACACACACACACACACAAAAGGTCCCCACAATGTCAAGATTTACTGCTTTTTTCCTGCGTTGTGGGGACATTTGGTCCCCACAATGTAAGGAATACAAGTACACACACACACACACACACACACACAAAAGGTCCCCACAATGTCAAGATTTACTGGTTTTACCTGCATTGTGGGGACATTTGGTCCCCACAATGTAAGGAATACAAGTACACACACACACACACAAAAGGTCCCCACAATGTCAAGATTTACTGCTTTTTTCCTGCGTTGTGGGGACATTTGGTCCCCACAATGTAAGGAATACAAGTACACATACACACACACACAAAAGGTCCCCACAATGTCAAGATTTACTGCTTTTTTCCTGCGTTGTGGGGACATTTGGTCCCCACAATGTAAGGAATACAAGTACACACACACACACACACACAAAAGGTCCCCACAATGTCAAGATTTACTGCTTTTACCTGCGTTGTGGGGACATTTGGTCCCCACAATGTAAGGAATACAAGTACACACACACACACAAAAGGTCCCCACAATGTCAAGATTTACTGCTTTTACCTGCGTTGTGGGGACATTCCCACAATGTAAGAAATACAAGTACACACACACCATTGATACACTATGTTAGTGAGATTTTCACTGATTTTATATTAGGTTAATGATATTTTTTATGGCTTAACCCAATCCCTACCCATCACAGAAACACTACATTCAAGTAAGGACAAGTAAAATGTCCTACCTAGTTGGTTGTCATAATATTTCACCATATAATTGAGGACATTTGGCCCTCAGAAGTGTGTCTACACACACAAACACACTCTTATTTTAAAGAGATTAAAGTTGAATATGTTTCAGGTTCTTCTTCGGTAAGAACAAAGTCATGATGATCGCTCTGGGTAAAGGACCGACAGACGAATACAAAGATAATCTGCATAAAGTACGTCAGTGATTTAATTGCTACATGATGAATGTTTGCACCAATTTTATCAATTTTTTATCAGCTACTCTGGCTGATGTTCATGATATGTTGGTTTGTGTTACAGCTGAGCAGGTTTCTCAGAGGTGAAGTCGGTGTTTTGTTCACAAACAAAACTAAAGACGAGGTGCAAGAGTAAGTGTTCATTTAAATGAAATAATATGCTTTGAAAATCTTAAATGAAATTGTGTTTTGTCATAATTCAAGAGACTTAAACTGCTTCTTGATGAATTCAAAACCAGTTTGACTGAAAGTGTGATTGAAAACAATGGTGTCCCCAGAATGATTTTCAGCTCAAAATCCCCCACAGATCATTTATTATCGCTTATCAAATTTGCCCCTAGTTGGGTGTGAGCAAACACACGCCGTTTTTGTGTGTGTCCCTTTAAATGCAAATGAGCTGCTGCTCCAGAAGAGGGTGGAGCTTTAACAGCTCAACAACAACAAAGCTGGAGAATCTCACGCAGACAAAATGATGACAGTGTTCATCCTTACATTGTTCAAAACGGAGTCGACACTGATGGATACAACTTTAGCAACTTTTAGACGTTTCTGAACGGTTAGTGGATAAATTGATGTAGTTGCTGTGGAGTTGATCAACTCATCACTAGCATCATGTTCATCTTTTTTCCTTGAATCGACCCTCGTTTGTGAAGCAGTCCGGCGTAAAATGACGGCATCAACAACACTCGACTACAACAACTCTTCCTCTTCTCTAAAGCAGCACAACATGGCTTTGAGTGTTCTTGGGGGCGGGGTTTATGTAAATTTTGGGGTTTGTGATGTCACCAACCTAGGAAGAAGCTCGTTGTAGTTCCTACCAGCCGTTTGTTGTAGTCCTTAAAAAGCGATTTCTGTAAAATAAAATATCTCCCTGAACCTCGTAACTTTGCAGATGTTGTTTATGATCAAACGGCAACATAACTAAAGCTAATAAAGTGAAATAATCAACCACCCCTTTAAATAATTTCCAAAAACGATCAACATCCTTCATATGAATCAGTTTTGTTTTAAACTTTATCAATGAATTCCAATAAAATTCTTCATTTCATAACAAATGTGTTTGTCTTCCGCACAGATATTTCAGTAACTTTAAAGAGATGGATTACGCTCGAGCGGGAAACGTAGCAACCATGGCAGTGACGCTGGATGAGGGTCCGTTGGAGCAGTTTCCACACTCAATGGAGCCTCAGCTCAGACAGCTGGGCCTCCCCACGGCGCTGAAGAAAGGTAAACCATTCTTTAACATGAAGACTAGTACATTAATGAGTTTATTGTTGGAGTGTGTACGGTTTATAGCATCAAATAAACATGAATGAACATCAGAAGGAATGTTGTTTCGTGAGGACACACAATTTTCAAGTTTAAGTTCACCAACGTTAATCTACTAACTCCCCTGACTGCTTTGACGGACAAAACGGCGGATTATGATGGGTCGGATCGCCTGTCAATCAAACTGCTGGCTAAGGGTCAATTGCATCAGAGAAAAAGTAGTGTGCACTAACACAGTAATTCTTAAAGTGTGGTCAGCCATCGCCCCCTAGTGGTCCGTGAAAAGATGACCTAAACTAGGCAAGCTCTTAACCCGCACCGGATCGCGGGCGGGGGGGTTGACGTCAGTGTGTTTTAATAACAAAAAAATGGATCATATCATTGCATTCGTGTTTGAATAATTAGTTTTTGACTTGAAACAGTTGCATATTAAACTTAAATTTAGTTTATCCTTCCTATTTTGTTGTTTTTGGGGGGCGTGTTAGAGTGGGATTCTGTTCGGTGGTCCTCAGAAAAAAATTGGAAGATAAAGTGGTCCTTGGGCTGAAAAAGTTTGAGAAACACTGCACTAACATATCAATCCATCTGCAGGTGTGGTGACGCTGATAAAGGATTTTGAAGTGTGTAAAGATGGAGACACACTCACACCCGAACAGGCTCGAATTCTGGTGAGTACTGATAATCTTATTCTTAAAGGTGCACTAGTTGGTTCAAAATTAACACATTAGAATTGTGAGATATAAATTTGGAATTGCAAGGGAAAAAAAGTCGCATTTACCTTGTTTTCCATGATGGAAACAAGCTTCCATAATAATATGTCATAAACTAATTGGATTTTTGAAAGGGATTCAATCATGAATTCTTAATGTTATTCTCAAACGATATATTTTTGGCCTTTTCAAATCAGAAACTCTTTGGAATCGAGATGGTTGAATTCAAGTTGTCGATTAAATGCATGTGGAATTCTGAATCCGGGGACTTCGAGAAGCTAACGGACGGTAACGACGATGAGACCAGGAAAGAGGAAGCGGATGACGACTCGGAGGAAGGAGAAGGGAGCGAATAAAGACTCAGGCAGTGGACTTTTTGCCATGCACATTGATCCAACATAAACCAGTAAAACATTTTTTATTCAGTCAGCCGCCAGTCCTATGCACACGCTTTGGATTGTCTCCATGTACAGTGTTCAAAAATACACAAGTGTCTGTATTGACTGCGTCTGATCTGTGTTATTCTTGGTGTTAAATAAGTTATTTTAGCAAATGTCTGTCAAGAAGAAAACAACGCAGGTTGCCACTATTGCATTCATTTTTATTGCGTTCTCATGTAAACATTAAGTGTTGGTGAGACGTTTGATTAGACTGGTCCAACTGAATTATCACTGTTTTGTCACTTGACCATAGAAAAATAAAGCAATCTCTGTATTAGTTCTTATAAATCAGGCTTCATATTATTATTTTTTTCTCTAATTGTCATGGGCTGCCTAACGGAAGTAATTTGGACACTCGTGAGCCACTAAATCCCAAGCGTGTTTGAAAGCGTCCACCACTTCCTGTTTCAGTGGACCTTCTGCCGCTGCCGTCAGGTTCTCCCGCAGCTGCTCCATGGTGGACATCCCGATAATGACCCCGTCACCCTGATCTCCCTTCAACCACACACATCGGCTGTATTACAAGAGCGTTCAAAGACTCGCCAAATGATCAAAATGTGCATTATTTCATTTCAAATGTCTCGCACCTTCAGATGAGAATGATGGTACATCCAGCGAATAGCAGCTGATGTGAGGGTGGGTTTCTCTGAGCCGTATGCCGCTTCCAGAGCCTTCTGTACGCCATCTATGCCTTGGAAGTTACTCTCCTTCCAGTATCTGAAACGCACGTCACAAACATTGAACGCATTTAATAAAGTCTTCGTCTAACTAACTAGATCTAGAGATTGAGCTCTCACAGGATTGAAAAAATTAATCAGTTTTCTGATATTAATGCACCTGTCCCTGTAAGCACCAGCCCAACTGTTCCCGAAGAATCGACCCGTGGGCTGAGCGGCGTCTTTATCTTCATAATGATATTTCCCGGTGAGAAGCCCACCTGTGAGAGGAGCACATCCAAACTCACGTGAGATGAAATGAGACACAAAGTAACTGCACAAAAAGGGATATTTCCCTCGATTTTACTTGCGATCAGTATATTTTATATATAGCGCATCATTTCCAATTAAACAATTGTTGTCAAATTATAGAAGTATGCAAAAGCCATAAAACGCTAGCTAAAAGATTAAGGGGTCTGTCCAATACACTGTGATTTTTAGAGCTTAAGTGATAGAAATAATAAATACTGGGTAACACTTTATTTTACAGAGTCATTGTTACATATGTTACATGTGTTTACTATAGTAATAACTAGAAATTATGCATAATTACATGAAATTAACCCTAAACTTATAGTAAGTACATGTATTTAATTGTCATTACTCAGAACTTAAATGTATAATTACACTGTAACACTGACACCTTAAAATAAAGCATAACCAAACAAATACTGCATATACATATATATATATATATATATATATATATATATATATATATATATAAAAAATATAAAATATATATATATATATAAAATATTCATTCATTCATTTTCTGCCGCTTATCCGGGTCGCGTATATATAAAATATAATATATATATATATATATGTATATATACGCACACCAAGGCTGCATTTATTGTGATTTAAAAAAAAAAAACAGTAACATTGTGATATTTTGAACAATTTAAAATAATTGTTTTATATTTGAATGTATTTCATTTCCGTGTCACATGATCCTTCAGAAATCATTTTAAGGAAATTAAAGAAATTAATACTTCAGCATAATTCAGCAAGGATGCATTAAATTGATCAAAAGTGACAGAAAAGTAATTATTTTATTTTATTTTAGTAGTATTTATTATTATTAATAATTTTGAACCTTCTATTCATCAAAGAATCCTGAAATAAATTTGTACACAACTGTTTTCAACATTGATGATAATAAAGCAGCAAATCATCATATCAGAATGATTTCTGAAGGATCATGTGACACTGAAGACTGATGCTGAAAATTCAGCTTTGATCACAGGATATAAATTGCAGTTTACAATATATTCAAATAGAAAACAGTTATTTTAAATTGTAATAATATTTCACAATATTACATTATTTTTGGTATTTTTAATGAAATAAATGCAGCTTTGATGAGCAGAAGAGACTTATTTTAAAATCATTAAAAAAATGTTACCGATCCCAAACTTTTGATTGAACTATCTATCTATCTATATCTATATATATATATATATATATATATATATCTATATATAGTACATCTAAGATAGATAGATATGTGTGTTGACTTTCAGTGTAGTATTCAATAGGAACTGATTGATGTTCTTTGCATGTACATTTAAAATACATTCTTATACATTTGCATTACCTGCCAGGGGATTGTATGCATAGAAGCGGATGCCAAAGTATCTTAAACATGGCAGTAGCTCGGTCTCCACTTGTCGTGTGGTTGCATTATACATGCCCTTCAGAAGAAAACATCAACGCTGATCAAAACTCTCCCATTAAGTAATACAGCAGTTGGTTATATTAGTTTTATCCTAGTCCTTATATCCATCCATGCATCCACTTACTTGATATACAGTAGGAAGCACCCAGTTATTGTGTTTGCAGATAGTGCAGATTTCTGCCACTTCCCATGATGCATAGTTTGATAAGCCCAGCTCCTTGAATTTGCCCTAAACATCAATAAACAGCTTAGTTTAGAAAAGCAAGACCTCCGTTTATGTGATGTTTAGTTGTGTAATTCTGACTCAGATTGCCATAAACTATCAATAGCTCACATGATTGTCAGACATTTATCAAAGTACACGTCTGATGGACAAAGCTCTTTAGTTATACTGTAAAAGCCTTTGCGCGTCTGCAGCTTCTTACCCACCTGCTTATGGAGGTCATTGCAGGCCTCTAGTGTGTGTTGGACGGGGTTCTGGTGGTCCGGCGCGTGCAGATAGAAGATGTCCACACATGGCGTGCGCAGCCTCTTCAGGGACGTTTCCAGCTGATTCCGCACACTTTCCGGTTTGAGTGTTTTTCCCTCCCAGGGGTTCGCTTTAGTCGCGATTCGAACTGAAAAACACACATTGATTAAAAAAGTACTCCAATTTTAGACTTTAATGTGATTATACAAGAATAATACGGCGCCAGTTCCTGCGAGGACTTCAGAAGACGCAGTCATCTGGATCAACACGCACATTGCCCAATTCTATAGCCTAATTATTGTTAATGTAATTTATTTTCCAGGAGCTCTTTGCTTCTAACTTCGGTTAAACTGCTAACTCTGATTGTAAATTAATTAACTAAATTATGTTATTTGCTAACTGCATTCTTTAAATTGTAATGTTGACATCCGTTCTCTGTAAAGCTGCTTTGAAACGATATGTATCGTGAAAAGCGCTATACAAATAAATTTGAATTGGATTGAATTAATAATCAGAGGCATGAGTGAAAATATAATTTCATATTATTATTATTATTGTTGTTTTAAGTACCTTATTTTGCTTTGTTTCTTGTTATTTTTATGTTTGCTGCTGTTTGACATGCTGTTTAATATTTGTCTCTGAATTAAGATAATACAGAAAAATAGAATAATAATTTAAAATACTAAATGATTAAATAAACAATGCAACAATTAATCATTAAAATAAACAACAATAATGCCTAGAAATATAATAAATTAATCACAAATTATAAATTCCACATTTGATCATTAAAATAAACAATATATTAAAATAATAATAATAATAATACATTATTTTTGGTCATCCAAGTATTCAATTTATCAGGAAAAAGTGTTTTTTGTAAAAAAAAGAAAAAAATTAACTATTAATCATTTTTTCTGAGTGTCTTAAAGTACAATTTTTTTTTCACTTGGTAATTTTGTAGAAGCTGATGTCATTTTAAAATTAATTAAATTTTTTTTTCATGATAAATGGAATCAAAGAGTGCCAATTTGAACAATTTAAAATTGATATTAAAACATATTTGCAAACAATATCTAAAAGTCAAAATTTAAAATCAGTACAAACTAAATATCTGTTTACTTTGCACAGTATTTTTCTGTGATATATATATATATATATATATATATATATATATATATATATATATATATATATATATATATATATATATGTTTGTTCTAAAAAAACACTTATCTAACAACTAAGCATGTCACGTGATTACTACACACTGTTATGGAATGGAAGAACTGTACCTGTTTTAGGAAGCTGCATGTTTCCTATGATGGTCTCTGCCTGTCCATCATTGTACATGTATGCAGTGTCCAGCTCATCGTGCCCGCGTTCTAAGAACACCTGCACCAGCTGAGCGCTCATGTGCGCGTCCGCTCGTCCACCAAACGCCATGGAACCCAGCAGAGTGACGGGAAGTTTGGACTGAGACATGCTGCGGCGTTGTTGAAAGCGTAATGTCTGTTTTTGTATTGCACGAATACTGTGGTGAGCTCCACTCAGGCCTCTTATGGCAGCAAAGTTCATCATAGTAAATTTCCTGTGATGTGGTTAAGTACTACCAGGGCGAAGGACATGCGTGGAGTGAGGGACCGTGGGAAAAGTGCCCAACCTGTGCCTAAACGTAGAGGGCAGTTCAGAGGAATGCCATTGGTCAGCAAAAGGAGGTGGACATTTGAAAGTTCAACGTTCATTTGCGTCATCCCTTTGGTCAAAATAACGATGTGGTTTTCCAAATATCACTTACCATTCTTTTAAGCACATGAAAGTCCCATTATAACCTGAAGATGTCAGTAGAATACAAATAAATGTGAATGTGAATTTCTTTTTTGTCAGCATCAAAATTTTGAATAAATTTGATATGATTGTCTAAGGAAAACTATGATTGTTCTAACTATAGTTTTTCACTACCGAGAGGTGATCAATCACCTGTTGGCTTTCATTTGTTCATTTTTAAAGTCCCCCCTGTGGTGAAAATCAAGTTTTTAACTTGTTGTCTATATGTCTAAGGGATGTTTTTAATATTAAAAGACAAATATAAACACCATTGCCGAGTATTTTCTCTTTATAACTGTTGTGCGCAAACTGACGCTGACGTCACAAACTACCTTGTAACCAATCGCGTCAACGTGTCAGCGGGTTTTAGCATATCATTAACTGACCGCTCTGAAGCAAAGGAGTCTCGAAAGAAGGTTATTTAGATTTAGATTTAGCAATATAGCGGGTGTATGATGTATATTACGATGTCATGATCAACTATGCCTTTCTCCGCTGACATGCTAAAAGTGTTTCTACTGATTTTTAGAAGAGACCTGTCAGACTTATCCCGCCACTGTTGAGAAAAAAAATATTCTGTAAGTCATAATTATGAAAACATTTCTCATAATTATGACTTAGTATCTCATTATATTGAGAAACTTTCTCGTGATAATGAGTTACAAAGTAATATAATTCTGAAAAAATAAATCTCGTAATAATGAGAAACTTTCTCATAATAATGACTTAGTATCTCATTATATTGAGAAACTTTCTCATAATAATGACATAACATCTCATAATAATGAAAAACTTTCTCATTAGAATGACTTAACATCTCATGATAATTACTTTACATCTCATAATAATGAGAAACTTTCTCATAATAATGACATAACATCTCGTAATAATGAGAAACTTACTCGTAATAATGACATAACATCTCGTAATAATGAGTAACTTACTCGTAATAATGACATAACATCTCGTAATAATGAGAAACTTTCTCATAAATATGACTTAGTATCTCATTATATTGAGAAACTTTCTCATAATAATGACATAACATCTCGTAATAATGAAAAACTTTCTCATTAGAATGACTTAACATCTCATGATAATTACTTTACATCTCATAATAATGAGAAACTTTCTCATAATTATGACTTAACATCTCATAGTAATGAGAAACTTTCTCATAATAATGACATAACATCTCTTAATAATGAGAAACTTTCTCATAATTATGACTTAGTATCTCATTATATTGAGAAACTTTCTTGTAATAATGAGTTACAAAGTAATAGTATTCTGAAAAAATAAATCTCGTAATAACGAGAAACTTTCTCATAATAATGACATAACATCTTATAATAATGAGAAACTTTCTCATTAGAATGACTTAACATCTTGTAATAAAGAGAAAGTTTCTCATAATAATGACTTAACATCTCAAAATAATGAAAAAGTTTCTCATTATAATGACTTTACATCTCATAATAATGACATAACATCTCATAATAATGAGAAACTTTCTCATAATAATGACTTAACATCTCATAATAATGAGAAAGCTTCTCATAATAATGACATAACATCTCATAATAATGAGAAACTTTCTCATAATAATGACTTAACATCTCATAATAATGAGAAAGCTTCTCATAATAATGACTTAACATCTCATAATAATGAGAAAGCTTCTCGTAATAATGACTTAACATCTCATGATAATGAGAAAGCTTCTCATTATTATGAGATGTTAAGTCATTATTATGGGAAACTTTATTACGAGATGTTAAGTCATAATGAGATGTTAAGTAATTATTATGAGAAAGTTTCTCATTATTATGAGATTTATTTTTTCAGAATACTATTATTTTGTAACTCATTATTACGAGAAAATTTCTCAATATAATGAGATACTAAGTCATAATTATGAGAAAGTTTCTCAACAGTGGCGGGAACAGGCTTCCATACAGACTCGCGAAGGGAACATAGTTTGTGTAACATTAGCAACATATTATTAGCTGCTTGATAACATAGCCAAGCAAAAGGCTAATCATATTAATTACCGATACGTTGTAAAAAGAGATACCATTGTGCAGCGTTTACCTCAGTAAATTGACTTTGAGCTCGTGCAGTGAATGGAGGCGGGGCTAATTAGCATATTCATAGTTCCGCCTATACTAAATGAGGAAAGGGTGTAGAGTCACATTCAAGCTATTTTAAGGCATAAAGAATTTTTTTTCACAGGAAAAAAAGGAATGTCATCTTGTGTGTTTTAAGGGATACAATTATTGACTACAGGGGGACTTTAACCGGCCCTGTTGTGCAGTGATTCTCCACCAGGGGGCCTCAGCGAACTTTCACAGTCATTCATTTTACTGGCTCAAAAAAACAATTCTATATTCATGAAGTCTGACAGTTGTGTGAGAAATGTTATGGAAACATAATAATATGATATATTCTTTCTTGTCATTTCCTAAGAAGGAATGTTAATGTTTTTTTCCACAGTGTTCTAATTTATCCCACTTTTAATGAATTCTGTTAAACATTCCCACAGAATATTCCCAGAGTGACACGTCCACATGTCTTCAGAATACCAGCAGATGTTTTTATAGGTGTTTGCACATTCTGATCATGGCTGAGGTGTTGAACCCTGGTTGGCATTGACCCCTAGAGGAGGATCAGTGCTGCTAGGGAATTTTTTCCGGGTTCTGTTGCCCCAGATTCCCTGATCCCAGCGGTGACCTCTGGATCCTGCCCCCACATGTATGACCCATCATCCTCAGCGACCCCTCGGCAGTCCCGTCAGAGAATAACTTCTGATGGTGTAGGTTCAATTTCAGTGTAAAATAAACATATAAAGTGACATCCAAATTATTACATGAAAAAAAGAATAGCTTATTATTTACAGTAATCATTTCATTATAACAACTTTATTTGCAGGTTTAAATAATAAAAAAGTGTAAATAATATGCTCTCAGACTTATTTAATCCATCATATCTCCATTGCTGGAACATTAGAAGGTGTTTGGCTCTTCCTCAATGGAGTAAACACTACAAAGTGACCTTCATTTGACTCTGAAATCTGTCTAATAGAGTGTTCCCTTTGAATTAGGCACTTTGAAGTGACGCAGTAAATCAAGCAGAAGTAACGAGCATCCTGAAGGAGGTCAGTCAGCTCTTTGGCTGCTTTAGGTGGTTCCTGTATTTTGTCTCATTCCTCTCAAAGGACATTCCCTTCACTGTTCCTACAGGAAGACAGAGAGTCCTGAGGGCATTTGGATCTCAGCTGGATCTGAGAGTCTGTCTGTCATCTGCTGCGCTCTCAGTGCGCGGATAAATATGGACTCAGATTAGTTTGTTTTCATCATTTTAAGTGTGTTATTTAAGTGCAAGACTCATTCAGAACAGCGTATGAGGATGGATATCTTATTTTGTTCTTTAATCATTCTAATTCATGGAATTAATGCAGCATCCCGTTCTGGAAAAGACCTGATGCCGCACATGTGAGTAACATCAGTTGCGCGCGCCTCTAGATTATTAGTGCTATTTGAATACCACTATAAATAATGTATTTAATGAGCTACCAATTCAAAGTTATTGTAAGTGAAATACATCTTTATTTAAATTGGAGACTCTTTGACGCGCGTTAATTGGCGAACACAACTTGGGAACGTTGTCGGAATTTTGGCCAACGATTTAAGGTTAACATTAATAGAACCTTCGTTTATATTTGTCTGGTTTTATAGTGACAAATACATTTGCACGATCGTTCATGGTCATGGAACGCTCGTTTTACTTACTCAGAACGTTCATTCAGAAGTAACGTTTTCCATGGTGTTTGCAACAATGTAACGTTTTGATTGTTCAGAGAACATCCAGAAATAAGTTTTCCTAACTTAACAGCAAAACGTTCCTAGAACATAGTGTTTTTTGTTAGATAGGAAAGCCTATTGAGCTGCCTACCGAGACAGCAAAGGCAGCATAGATGACTCAGAACGCGCTGTAACACCTAAAGATGCTGTCTATGTAGGCAGCCTGCTAGCACTTGAGCTGGTGCGCATTCAGGGCTGGGTGGGTTACTTTTAAAATGTATTTCACTACAGATTACAAAATACATGCTTTAAAATGTAATTTGTAACGTATTTCGTTACATTACTGAAGTTTAGTAACTTAATCTAAATACTTTAGAATACTTCGGAATACTAATAAGTGTGGAACAAACACAAAAAAGTTTTTATCTCACAATTCTGACTTTTTCCCTCAGAATTGCGTGATATAAAGTTGCAATTGCAAGTTATAAAGTCAGAATTGTGAGATATAAACTCGCAATATTGAGAAAAGTCAAAATTATGGGATATAAACTGAAAATATTGAGAAAAGTCAGAATTATGAGATATAAACTCGCAATATTGAGAAAAGTCAGAATTATGAGATATAAACTCACAAACTAAATTCACAATTGCAAGAAAAAAAGTCAGTATTGCAAGTTTATATCTCCCAATTCTGACTTTATAACTTGCAATTGTGAGTTTAAATCCGCAATTCTGAGAAAAAGAAGTCAGAATTGTGAAATGCAAACTCACAATTGTGAGGGAAAAAAACAAATTGTGAGAAAAAGTTGCAGTGACGAGTGAATTATACAATGACTCACAAAACATGAAAACAGTCGTGGATCATCAGGTCATGACAGGACAGTTCAGTTGACAGTTGGGCAATTTTTTATAAATTCAGTCATTTTGTCTTGTTCAGGACAGAACTAAATAAAAATAACAACATTTTTATGATCCTCTTAAAAGTATTAAAATGTTGATGAAACTTAACTCCTCTTTTTGTCAGAGTCGGAGAATCACCAATTGCTGTTTAAATGGCATTAAAACTCAAAGTAATCACTTTGGTAATCTAAAATACTTTTCAGATGTAAGTGTAATCTGATTACCACCCATTTAAAATGTAACTGTAATGAAATACAGTGACTCAAATTTTGTATTTTAAATACGTAACTAAGTTACTTGTATTTCGTTACTCCCCAACCCTGTGTGCATTATATCCAACTTTTTAGTGCATTCAGTCCCTTTAATTGCATCATGCTGCATTAACATGAGCGATTAACAAAGAATAATACAGGCAAAGCACACTTCTCTGAAACAAAATCTAATGCCAATAATCATGAAAATAACCGCCTGGAGGTTCAACTCGCGGAGATTCGTCTGTGTTTGAGGATATTGAACATTTTTACAGAATGACTAATGTATCAGTCTGGGAACTTAAGATGTAAATCATGTGTATCTTGTCATCTGTTCGTGATTAAAATGATTTATGGGCATTTTCTTATTATTTATTCAGCACTATTGCTCAATTTGACATGGAGTGTCTAAGTAACTGACAGTCTTACAACTTGTTCCCCTGTCAGATTCATTAAAACTGCATGGAAGGACTGTTAGAAATTCCCACTGACTGAATCTGCAGGTTGACTGATGTGTGTGTTTTATCTCCAGGCCGAATGTTTGTGCCGCGCAGGAGGTGAAGCTCGTGGCCCAGATGCAGCCGTGTGTCCAGACCTTCACACGGATGGTTAAAGCCTGGAAACAAGGATGCCAGGGACAATCCTGGTGCATGGGATACGAGAGGAGGTGGGACTGATATTCACACACCAAAAACACAGATTGCGCAAACATCTTTACGTGAACATAAACGTCCGTCAGCTATCACACTACCCTTGTTATTTCTGTGGTAAATAGCATGCATATGTGTAGTAGTATGCATGGTATCTTCAGAAGACTGTGCTGTATCCCATAATGCATTGTGCTCGGCTTTGTGTTTTCATTATGAACCAGAAGCTAAAAAGTGTGAAATAAGCATTTCTGACATTAACCCTTCTGTGCTGTTCGGGATGTTTTCATCCACTATGGGGAATTTTTGAGTCTTAATTTGGCCATAACTTTCTCCGTGTTTCAGCAAATGGAATGATTTTTGGTGACAAATCTTATTTTGACACATATTTTGGGAAAATGCTTTGACAATGTTCAAAAACTCAACAGTACTCTGTGGGCAAATTCACCACCCTTTCGTTATGTCGATTTTAACTGCTTTAAAAATGTATCAGATAAATATTTTTTTCAATTTTTTTTGCTTAAATCTATTAATCAACCTCAGTCCTGATCAAAACTACTAAATTTAAAAAAAAAATTTCAGGATTTTAACTCTTTAATTGCCAAATTCATAAATGATGTCACTGATTTGGGAAAAAACGTGTCAAAGATTAGAAACAACATTGGCTTTGATGCGTTGTTAGTTTGTGCAGCATCAGATTTTAACGTTTTAAAGAGTTAAAATCCTGAATTGTTTTTTTTTTAATTTAGTAGTTTTGATCAGGACTGAGGTTGATTAATAGATTTAAGCAAAAAAAATTTGAAAAAAATATTTATCTGATACATTTTTAAAGCAGTTAAAATCGTGGCTGTTTTCAACCACGAACATAACGAAAGGGTCGTGAATTTGAACAATGCACAAGGGTTAATGTTTGAAATGTTTATTTTTGCACACTGTTTCACATACTTTTAAAAAATCGTATAAACTACATGCTGTGCAGTCTGCATTTGTTCAAATCCTTTTCCCTTATTATGCAATAGTAATAGTGAAGCTGCCTTCCCAAGCATGAATAACTGTGCTCCCTTCTGAAGCGTATTCAGTTCTCATGCTTTATGTTTGTTCTCTAATCAGACTCTTTTAAGCGGAAGGTGTAGTTACGCTCTTGACGAAAGCAGCAATTTGAAAGGCATCTCCAGAGGGGTCTCTCATACCTACAAGATAGAAGGAAAACCCCTAAACTCGCGCTTTGACAACCCTCTGTTCCTCGCACCGGCTCGTTTTCCTCCGTATACTTAGCAAGTAAGAGACCCGGGCCCTGCAATTAGGCCCTATAAACAAAGAGCGCAGGGTTACCATTCTGGAGCCGAGAAGCAGGACTCTAAAGTACAGGGAGCGAGAGCCTGGATCTCACGTTTGCAGAAAGCATCATTAAAGGGTCGCGTCGCTGATTACAGTGCGCATATGTTTGTGTTTTCACACATCGGTGCTCATCATCTATAAGCATTAGTCATGACCTGATCTCTCTCATTTACTGACTAACCACAAAGACACAACAAAAGGCTTTTATTAGCTCACAGAGAGAACGTAGATAAACACTAAAAGTGGCTGATGACAGACTAACCGAACGGGTATACTCATGAAAAATGTTTAAGAGTCTTAATCTTGGAAAAATAAATGGAAAAACATGCATGGTCTTAGTTTTCTCTCTTTTTTAAATGATAGACTGCTTTATTTTATAATGCATATATTGCACAGCATATACTTTTGCGCTCTTCGATTTACATTTTTTGTGTAGCGTGAAGATGATTGCCGCTCTAGTTTATCTGTTCCAGTTACATATGGAGTGCAATCTAAGATATGCATTGTTTTTTTACATAGGTGTATATTTAATGTTTTGACCAAGTCTCTGGTGTCTCCAGAATGTGTCTGAAGTTTTGGCTCGAAATCCCCCATAGATCATTTATTATAGATGGTCAAATTTGCCCCCATTTTGGGTGTGAGCAAAAACACGCCATATTTGCGCGTGTCCCTTTAAATGCAAATGAGCTGCAGAAGAGGGCGGAACTTTAACAGCTCAACAACAACAACGCTGGAGAATCTCACGCAGACAAAAGTTCATCCTTACATTGTTCAAACCGGAGTTGACACTGATGAAGAGACTCAGGAAGAAGTTCCAACTTTTAGACGTTTCTGAACGGTGATGTCGGATAAATTGATGTCGTTGCTGTGGAGTTGATCAACTCATCACTAGCATCATGTTCATCTTTTTTCCTTGAATTGACCCTCGTTTGTGAAGCAGTCCGGCGTAAAATGACGGCATCAACAACACTCGACTACAACAACTCTTCTCTAAAGCAGCACAACATGGCCCCGCCCCCTTGAGTGTTCTTGGGGGTGGGGTTTATGTAAATTTTGGGGTTTGTGATGTCACCAACCTAGGAAGAAGCTCATTGTAGTCCCTACCAGCCGTTTGTTGTATTTGTTGCCAATTCCTTAAAAGAAAATATTTCCCTTTACATTGAACTTTGAGCGTCATAACTTTACAGATGTTGTTTATGCTCTAACAACAAACTAGAGTTAAAAAAATCATAATCAAGGACCCCTTTAAATATTCTTAACGTGTGTTTTGATCAGTTCATTGTACCATCCATCTGGCTACCTGACAGAAAGTCCTTTTTGGAGTAGGAGAGTGTGTTTTAGACAATATAAAACAATAAAGATTTCTTCCTCTCCCCCCCCCCCCACAGGACGGCTTACTACACTGCATATAGACAGGTGTATCGACAGGAATACCAGACGGTTTACAAGTGCTGCTCAGGATGGTCACAGCTCAACGGAGAGGCCGGATGCCTGTATCGTAAGTCTCGTGTTATGTTAAATCACAGCATTTACTGAAAAATTGCATGTTAAGCAATTAAAATCGATGACAGAAATCCACATTCATGATGATTTTCTGAGGACTTCTTTGGGACAGTGAATCCTGAGTATGCAGCTTTAAAGATTTTTAAAGGTCAAGTGATGTTGGTCGAATAACAGGTGGAGTTGGTCATATTGATTTAGAGTTTTAGGCCTCAGGTAATTAATTTTACAGTGGTGTAAATGTGTCCAGATTATAGATTAGAGAATGCTCGAACTCTAAAATGAAGGTTTATGTATTTTTTTTGCAAGTTTGAAGCTGTTAAAGCACGAGAATGAACTAGTCATGCATTCCATTGTCCCCTTTTAGAACTCTAACAAAAGCACAGTGGAATTAGAAAATTAGTGTCAAGATTTGCTCTAATCCTCTTGGCGGTGGATTCTGTTTTATGGATTTAAGTAGAGTCAATGTATTATGGTGAAATTTGCCCAGAAATTTCCTCAAACCGCATGAATTTGAGGTATCATAATGTAGTTCAAATGGAGCGGTGCAAATTACACGCCACATTTTAATACTTACTTAGGGTTTTATGTTTTTTTAAAAGATTGTAATAGTCATGCTGGCCTCAGCAACAAAGCACTGATCTCACTTTGTCTGAATTTGTTTTACTTTCTAAAGCCAAAAGACCCGGTCAGTAATTGGATTTCAGCAGCTCATCCTGTCTGCTGTCTGCTCGGGGTGGGGTCTCGTAATTTTCATTGTTCTGGTAACAAGAGAGCTCCTCTAATAGTTTGGTGGCGCGACACTCTGGTTTGTCTTATTTGTGCTTAAATGGACCAGATGGGAATCCTTTGATAGGATTTTATGGGACCCTGACGAAGAGTAGCCTATAGCTGTGAACCCTTAAGCCCCTGATATATAAAGTTCTTCACTTAAGTTAAAAATTATGAAGTTAAAAATACCTTTGCAGAGGTGTACTGTTAATGAACATTCAGGAGAGGTGTTCAGATGAATGTTAATATGCATGTGATCACAGAAATGTGGATATGTCTGCAATTCGGCACTCCAGTCAAGTCACTTTTCGTCTGTTTATATTGCACGTGATACAATATAAACGTTTCCATTACAGATTTGCACAAAACATTTGCGAAATGGTGGAGTTTCCATTAACCGATGTTATGCGACTAAATTTTTTCCTCTCGCAATAAGCGATTCCAAAAATCACGGCCATTGATGTTCGTAGGTTTAAGGATGTTGCAGTGACCGCACGAGCCGTTATTTTTAATAACGTGGGCGTGTTATCCAGGGATTAATGGCAAGGAAAGCCCCTTATATTTGTGTTTGGCCACATTTGAGGTGTTTCTGGGTGTTTCCCAGGCCTTGATAATTTGTGGCATTTCTTTGTTGTTTAGACTCCAGTATTCCCGCAATTCTCTAAAATACACAACTCTGTCTTGTCTGTCCAAACATATCGCACCGTCTTTAAAAAATGATTGACTTTTACATACGCTTGGTGACCTGTAAATACAAAAAAAAAAGTAGTTTTGCGAAACATTCCCTGAAAAACAACCTCATGTGAGCATAAAAACTTTTGGTAACATTTTAAAATAAGGTTCATTAGTTAAACATTAGTTAATATAGTAACTAACATGAACTAACCATGAGCAATACATTTGCTACTGTATTTACTAATCTTCGTTAACGTTAGTTAGTGAAAATACAGTTGTTCATTGTTTGTTCACAGTGCATTAACTAATATTAACAAGATTTTAATAACGTGTTAGTAAATGTTGAAATTAACATTAACAAAGATTAATAAATGCTGTAGAAGTGCAGTTCATTATTAGTTCATGTTAACTAATGAACATTATTGTAAAGTGCTACCAAACTTTTTTCCCGATATATGGGAGAAATTGATGTGTTTGCATTCAGTTTGCAATTTTAATTTGCGCAATTTGAAGAGTAAGAGTAATGGAAACAGCATTTAATTAGAATTACTTCAATTTCTACTATAAAACGCTCTCTAGTGTGTTTGTGTTTCTATTACGTCCGACCTCGACGGACTGAACGTAAGAAAATACAATTTCCACATCAAAGAAGGCGGAGCATCAGAGCCACACCTACCTATTACATCATCACCACGGACCAATGGTAGTTCATTAAAACTTTTCCATAAAGTTCTGACGATTCGAACTCCCGAAATAAACTCCAAACGGACTTTGTTTTGTCCTGATTTAAGGCTGATTTATACTTCTGCGTCAGACCTATGCCCTAGCTTCTCCTCCGTATGCTATGCGTCAGTTTTCATTTTCATATTCGTCGATTTTTCTTTTTGACCCGAGGGCGGGGTTCTAACAGACCAATCACAGCGCTTGCGGTCCGCGTAGAATTGACGCATTGTTACATTTTTGCAGAGGTGCAAGTCAGGCTGCATCATAGGTTACATGTGCTACACATAACCTACAACATGGGTGCAACGGAGAAGTATAAATCAGCTTTTAGTTCGAAGTGACTTCATACGAGTTTGTTCTTCGATTACGCTTAAAGTGGGGCCTCAAGTGAGGCTAGACACCATATATTATTAATTTGACTGCACCGACGCTATCGGAAGAGAGCAAAACTTGAACCGAATTGAATAATGACACTGAATAATGCATATTAATATTATTTACAACATGTTTTTGAAGCATTGATCATTGTAGCCAATCACAGACATATCTGATGACCGCGTGAACACAAAGGCCAATCAGAGGCCGCACAAGATTGCTCCAAATGCTAGGGAGAAATGATATTTTCCTGTTTATTACCGTGAATCTGTATTTTATGCACTAAATAAATAAAGATGACTTAATTTGACATGCATGAATATGAGGTTAATTCAATAACTGCAGTGTCAAAAAAACTTGTGCATGACCTTTTCACTGTTTTATCGACTTGATGATCCTCGTTTTCATTGTCAAATCAAAGCTGGTGTCTATCCTGACTAAGGTCCGTTGGGTCTGATCTTCTCTTGTGAATCAAGCAGGACTCTACAGTTCCCAGAAGTGGTTTTGGGTCACATTCGGTCAAAACAGTTCCTTGTACCCAAGAACTAAATCCTTCTCTAAAATCAAGTTAATCAAGTTAACGTCCGCTGATCGTTTTCATGCCGGACTCGTGGCGGCTCGAGTGGTCTCATGCCAGAATGACTGACAGTTGCGTAACAGTTTATCCCGCAAGTTGTGATTTTCTCCGGGGTCTCATTACTAGAGCCGGCACAATCCTCAAAGACCTCTTTGTCTGTCTGAGAAGGTGAAACTACTCATTATACCTGCAAGATTTAGGCCTCGTCCCTGATCCAGCTTTGGTTTGTTTTGAAACACGCTCAGAAAGTCCCTCAGCATGCATTCCTGTACACCGCTCAACGTCTTTTCCTCCTCCGTCGTCCTTAAACGGCTCGCTTGGCTTTTATCTCTGCAACTTGAGACCTGGAAGCACTTTAAGAAATGGGACAAACTAATCACTCCTTTTTCTGAGCCGCTGAACATGGACAAAACATGAGTTGATGCTCACAGCAGAAATCCCGCCGTCTGACTGGCACACGTACAGAGCGTCTGTCTTCACAACCTTTCTGTTCGGCGTGATCCACTGGCCAGCTGGGATGGACAATCGAGAAGCTGTTAGATTTGTAGTGGCAGTAAAGTGTGTGGCAGTTTGGGGTTAAAAGGTCGTCTCCGAGGTGTTGCCGTCATTCAGTGATCTGTTTTGACAAAAGGAAGCGTGCGGTGATGGCTTCTCTTCACTTAAGTAGTTAGGGTTAAGGTTTTTGACTCCGAGTCCGTTGATCATCCAAGACATTTCTGGCGCTTTGCGGCGATTTATTTTATATTATAAGTAGTATTTGAGTATTTATAGAAATATTATAAATTACATTTATTACAATATTTATTTATATTATATATTACTGAATGTTCTTCAGGGTTTACATTTTTAATTACCAATGAATTTACAGAAGCTAGAAGTGTTTATTTAAATTAGTTTAATTTAAAAAAAAAAAAAATATATATATATATATATATATATATATATATATATCTATAAATAAAAAATATAAAAATATATTTAATAATTATTTTATAATCTATAATAATATTTTATATATATTTATGACAATATTTATTTAAAATAAGTAAATAAAATAATTATAAATAAGAAAGATTTTAGATTTTAATAACTGACTGTTCTTTATTACTTATTATTAATTTTTATAGATATATGGCAATTTCTACCCAATAAAATATTTAGAGATGAACATAAAAAGAAAAAAAATGAATATTGATTATAGAAAATTTCCTAAACTTTTGATGGTTTTATTAATTTCCATGACTTTTCCACATCTAGAAATCACACTTTTAAAAAATTGATATATTTGATATATTTATATCATATATATATTGATATATTTTAAAAGTGAAAAAGTGAAATCCCTGGTTCTTAAATAAAAATAGCAGTCGTTGAGGGAACAAATAAAAATAAGAAAAAATATGTATATTTACCCCCTTTTTTTGGCTGTTTTAGCTCATTATTTAATCTTTTTAAAAATCATTTTAAGTCATCTCGCCTCTTTAGTGAGAGTCAGTGGTCTAATGGACACTTCCTCTCATGAGCTTCCTGTAATGAAGCTACTGGTTCTCAAATGTTTGGTCTTTGGGCACAGATTTGACATTACGGTGACTCAATACAATTGTTCATTGTATCAAACATTTAAAAAATCAAAACATTCTGCACAGACACAACAATATGCAAAATGATTAACCTGACATCGGCTGAGTAGGAAAATTAAGAATTTAGTACAATGTAAACAGCAGTAAATGCATGCTTTACAGTATTTATAGTTTGAATGTCTGGTTTCAAAACCTCAGTTGAATTTTGATGGTTTGATGCTCCCGGGAGCCCGATAATTCACTGCATAAAAGAAGCATGCAAAACATAGTTTATTCGTGTATTTAAAGTAGTCTGCGTACTTGTCAAGGATGAGTGCATGTCACGCAACCTGTCAGTGTCGGTATCTGAATAATAACACAACAACAAAATGAGTGTAATTTGTCTAATATTTTAAAATGTAAACAAGATAACTAATTTTGCTTTCCAAACTATGCAGAATTGCATTTTGTTATTATCATTTTGCATTCATTTTCCCTGATTGTCTGGTACCCACCAGATGAAACTTCTTTGAAAAGGCTTTTTGAGATTTGCATCACTTTGCAAAACTGCAGCCCATAAAACAACACACATCAAGGCCGCTTTCGGAGAATTGCTTCGGTTTAATTTGGGAAGCGGGAAGACAAAAATTCTGTTTCTCATTCCAGTCTAAGTGTCTGCAAAACTTAATCTCGAAGCTATTTACGATTGGGGTCTTTTGGGGTACGCTAACCCTGTTTACTTCTTTGTTTCTCAAGTACACCTATTGACTCTTTTTTTGTAAAAGTGCCCTTGGTGCTTGAAGCGTGCTTCATGAGACTTCCTTCCACTTTGACAAAACGTGCACTTGAAAATCCTCTTCTTTTCATTAGGGAGCAAAAGTCAGGAGCAGAAAGTGGCCAGTTATTTTGATTGATGCTGACAAGGTGATTTGAAACAGAACCGTCCACCGATGTAATAGCGGCAATAAGGAGTGAATGGAGGCAGGTCTTTGTTGCTGTAGACGGGAATGTCCTAAACAAGGGCCGGGAATGTGCGTAACTAATATCCTGGGTGGTCTGTCCACATGACCAACAATGCCTGTCGTTACAAAGACAGTTAATTGTCCATCCAGAAGTAGAAATGCTGTTTCATGACCCACTCTTTCAGATCTCCAGATGTTTTGAAAGGGAATGTGTCCTTGAATTAGTTCATTTAAAGTGAGTGAAATGTGGATTTCATTTATCAGACTCATTTCAGTATTTTAGTGTTTATAGAGATTCCTATCATGTTTTTTTTGTCTTGAGGAACATGAGTTCCAGCACATTGTAAATATATTTTATATAATGATACAGCTATCAAGTCACACAGTCACAGCCATCGAAAGCCATACCCACACCATCGTCACCAGATCGTCACACTCCTCCCACTCGTTCACTCTGGTACTGATTGTAGTCCTGATTCCCTGCACCTCATCCCCACAGTCAGTACTTAAGAGACAGTCAACCTGCACTTCACTGTCTGACCTACATGTACAGACTCCTTACCTGCCTGAGATCTGCCTCCCTGCCTCCCTGCCTCCCTGCCTCCCTGCCTCACTGCCTCACTGCCTCACTGCCTCACTGCCTCCCTGCCTCCCTGTCCTTCCGTCTGCCTTCTGTTCCGGATCCTCCATCTATAAGAGACTATCGTTACCATTCAGCGAAATCATCATATCAGTCATCACTCTTGTGTTCCCTGTTCATCTCCAAATAAAGACTGTTGTTTTATACATCCTGTCTGATCCCTTCTGTTCTGTGACCGTATGCATGTTAATTTTGTATGTAAGATGAATTAAAGCACTTTTAAGACCAGTCAACTTAGTTGTTTAAAGATGGTTTTTGCTTTTTTTTTATCATAATTTGATTATATATATATATATATATATATATATATATATATAGTGTCTACATTATCATATGACAACCGAAATTTACATATCTTAAGTGTTATTTCACTTCAGTGTTTTGGTATTATTTATATACTATTTTAATATTTTTAATTGGCTTTCATTTTTATATTTTCAGTTTTGATTTTAGTTTTGATTTAAATTGATTAACTTTTTAAACATTTCTATAAAGCTTTGATTTGAGTTTATGTATTTGATTCTTATTTTTTATATATTTTATATATATATTTTAATATTTTTTTAATATATTTTTTATGCTTTAAATATATATTTTATATATTTTTTAATATATTTTTTATATTTTATATATTTTTTTAATATATTTTTATATTTTATATATATATATATATATATATATATATATATATATATATATATATATATATTTAATATATTTTATATATATATTTTTAATATATATATATTTTATATTTTATTTTTAATTATTATTATTATTATTTTTTATTATTTTATTTTATTTATTTTTTTATTTTATTTTGTCCCTGATAGATAATCCAAGACTTTCAGACAGCTGGCAGATGTGATGTACTCTGTTTATTTTCAAGGGTTTGGTGTCATGATCTCAGTTTTGTACACTTCAGGTGTGTTTTCTTCAGGTGTTAACAAGCTAATAATACAGCAGAAACACTTGATGAAACGGCATGTTCTAATATCTTGTGTCCGCGTCCATGTGATCACCATCTCTCTCTCTGTCTCTCACAGCTGTTTGCAGTTATGGCGTGTGCTTTAATGGAGGTCAGTGTAGAGAAGGTTCTGCTCAACTCTGTGACTGTCCGGCCGGCTTCAGTGGTCCGAGCTGCCAGTACGGTGAGTCCAGTTTCCACGCTCTCTTAATCTCATTTATATTCCCATGAAGACTTGACAATATTAAATGGGGTCAGCTGATATTAAAGGGGTAATTCACCGCTGGAAAAATGGGCTTTCGGTAAAACCCGGCTGTCTATACAGTGGAAAAGTGAGAAAAATCAGTGCTACCTGATGAGAAAAAGTGCTAAAAAGCTAGGAAAACTTCAACACCCATAATGCACTGGGCATGTGGTCATCCAAGGCCATGCCCAGTCTGCTCCTATTGGATTGGATCGACTAATTGAGTAGGAAATACTTCTTAGCAAACTTAGTCAAAATGTTATCGATGTTTAGCAGGAGTTATTTTCTGTTTCCAGTGACGCATCCGACTGTCCATGGGCAGGGATAGAAAAATGCGGAAGTAATCTGTAATTTTCACGAAAGCCCTAGAGCTGTCGAAAGCTTGTGTTTTGCTGACAAATAAACAAGAATGTTGTTTAAACATTGCTCGTTTGCATTTACTACTGACATTGTAGCCATACAAAGCGGGTTGAAATTCAGCAAACTTACACTTTAATAAAAACAATAGCTCTCATGTGAATGAGAAAATGACACGAAGCATTCTTCCAAAGTCCGTTATTAGCAGTTCTTGCATGCGAATGATTTTGATAGCATTTCCTTTTAAATAAATGCAAGTTTCTCCCCAACAGAGAGTTTTCTCGGGCGGTTTGAGTCTCTAATGTATTGAAAGCCAAGAATTTTATCTGTAACGGGCATTTGTAGCCAGTGAGAGAGGATGCTAATAATGGAGGATGTTGTTTTTTGGCGATAATCTACACACGACAGGAAATTCTTCGCAAATCTTGCCCCACTTTTTCAGTTTCTGTGGTCTCCTCTTTGTCCCGTGGAGCGATAAGACGCTGCTTTTGAGTAATCCGAGAGCCGCTTGTGTCTCGAAGTGTTGCAGACAAGATTCAATTCATTACGCAGCTTTCAGCAACATTGTGAGCGTCTAAGATGCTGCATGTTGAAGTAACGTGACCTGATGACTTTCGTCTGCTGGTTTCTGTTTCGTCTGTTTGCCTCAACCATATCTTCAAGACAGAGACTCAGATGTGCACAGCTGGTAACCATTGGTCATTTATTCTGGACAGTTCCTTATGTGTGTCATTAAGAGTGATGCTGATTGATGCGGTCGGCACGCACAAACACACACGAAAACACTAACGGCGACCATTACAGCAGAGCGTAATGGAGACTGCGGCCTAGTTTAGCCCATATATCTTTTATAATGCCAGGCTGGCACTGGAAAACAGAGACAATCAGGGTGAAAATATGGGTGAATCTCACGAAACTTGTCAAGAGCATGTCCTGCTCATATTTCACCACAAAAACGAACAGAAAAAGTAATTTGTGTTTTGCCCAGAGAAAATAAAGCCTGTTTTTCGTCTTCAAGATCAAGCAGTTGTTCAGAGAACTGACTGACTGGTTGAAAAGAAGCAAAAAAACAACTGAAGATTAAGAATATAATCAAAGAAGTCAATAACTTGACAGCGTTTGACCATTGGAAATTTATTTATTTCTTTATGTTGTATTAATAATGCACGAAAGATTTGTTACTGTATAAAAATTATACAACATTATATGTTGTATAATATTTCTAAACAATATCTTTCATGCATTATGATATTTCTTCACGTTCATAAATGAATATTTATTTATTTAATGATTTATTTATTTTTAGGTTTTCATATTAATAATAATAATAATAATAATAATGCATGAAAGATGTTATTGTATAAAATTATACAACCGTATATATTGTATAACATTTTTAAACCATTTCTTCTGTGCATTATTATTATTAATAATAATTTCTTTACTTTTAATGCATATTTATGATATTGTTGCATTAATAATAATGCATGAAAGTTTTTGTATAAAATATTATATACCCCTACATTTTGTATATTATTTCTACACAATCTTGCATGCATTATTATTAATAATTTAATAATAATGTAATATTATATTAATATTATATATTACTATTTATATTGGTATATACAAACATATACAGTATATTAAAGTTATATAAAATATTTTACATATTCCTTTAATTTTAATGCATATTTTTATGGTATTGTTGCAATAATAATAATAATAATAATAATAATAATAAATAAAATTATATAAAATATCATACATATTCATTTACTTTTAATGCATATTTTTAATGATATTGTTGCATTAAAAATAATAATAATAATAAAATTATATAAAATATTATACATATTCCTTTACTTTTAATGCATATTTTTAATGATATTGTTGCATTAATAATTATAATAATAATAATAATAATAAAATTATATAAAATATTATACATATTCCTTTACTTTTAATGCATATTTTTATGATATTGTTGCAATAATAATAATAATGCTTAAGTTGTTTTTGTATAAAAATTACACAACCCTATATTTTGTATGTTTCTAAACAATATCCTGCATGCATTATTATTCATAAAATAATATAATATTAATATTATATTACTATTTATATTATTATATACACACATACAGTATATATATAAAGTATACTATTTATTATTATTATAGTTACTTTTACGACAACAGAAAACCCAACATATTCTCTATAAAGAGCTGCTGAACTAAATGACAGGCATCATGATAGTACTTGATATCATTAAACTTTAACTGTTTAACATGTTTAACATATCAGGACAACCTCAGAGCTCAAACACATGCACGAGTTTCCTCTGCAGTTCATCAGTGATGAACGTGTTTGTGAGTTGCTAAAGGAAAATCGTCCTCTGGTCTGACTTGTACTTAAAATCCACAGCTGCCAGATGATTTTTTGTCTGTTAAAGTCAGTCATTTCCATTTCCTGACCGCGACCCATGATGCCTCAGATGAAGCAGGTGATTGACGTGTTGCGGTTTCAGCTCATAATGAGTTTCAGCAGCGAGAATCTCTACCTCTGTTTGAGATTCACATTCCCCTGTGTCTCAGTTTCACCTGTCATCACCAGAGAAAAACTCTCTTCAAGCGCTCAAAGAGCGATTAATCTGAGTTAAACACCTGATGTGCAGCTAAAGTTAGACTAAAACAACACAATTCATCTCTTTTTAAAGCTACTGAACTTGGCACACGCAAAGGCAATTAGTTCCATATGGAAAACGTGCAGTTTCCGTAGTGGATAATCAGATAAAGAAATAAAAGTCTGCATGTGCAGGTCAATCAGGAAAAACATCAATGCACACAATTCTGTCAGTCACATGTTTGTTATATTCCTGTCAGTTCAGCGTTTCATGGTCCAGACTGAAAGGTCTCTTTCATTGTGGAATAATTGTGGCTCGCTCTTTTGATAAAAACGGTGATTTCTGGGCTGTGAGCTCATGTCTTGGCGCAGTCGGAGGTCAGAACATGCCAAGCTGCGCAGCCAAGCTCCTCATGGGGTGCTTCTGTTGTGACTGGACACGATTATCAAACCTTTTGGACATGAATTCTTGATGGAATGCCAAAATCTGTTGTCACAGAACATGATATATATATACATACACACAATTAACAATTTATACTAATAATTGGTAGCACTTTACAATAGCCTAACTGAAACCAGTTGCATTTTGCATGGATTAAGGTTAAATTTAGGGGTCGGTTCAGGTTTAGTACCTAGTTATTACCCAGTTATTGCAATTACTACAGTATATACATGGGCAACAGGACTGTAATAATAAAATACAGTGAAACCTTATTTTAAATTACTTCATATATACATATCATAAATTATAACTAAGATTACTATATATATATATATATATATATATAAAATTGTATTTATAATAATAATTATACATATATACATATCATAAATTATAACTAACATTACTATATATTTATATATATATATATGATTAGATGATTTATTAATAAAATTATTAAAGTGTCATGTAAATTATTATAATTTATATATACTAATAATATATTATAACAAGCTATACTAATAATTTATATTTATAATTTTGTTTAGAATAATTATTATTACATGTTTAATTTCATTCATATACACATACACACACATAAAATATGTAAATCATACATTTTAATTAACATTACCATATACAATTATTAGATGATTAATTAATATAATTATTAAAAATCATTTAAATTATTCTAAGTACTATAATTTATATGCTTATTAAACTAATTGGTTAATTTAGAATAGAAATTATTTTATTATAAAAATTATTCTATGATTTATTTTTAGATTTTTATATATATATATATATATATATATATATATATATAACATATATAACTATATATATAACTATATATATATATATATATATATATATATATATATATAACAGGTAATATTAATCACTTCTACTTCTACCATGTATAACATATGGATTAATAATTATTAATAATATGACAATAAAATACCAAAATAACATTCCTTATAAGCTAGTGTTATACCATAAAACAAATTTGTATTAATTATATTAATTTAATTAATATACACCCATGCAAATAAAGTTATTATGATTAAAATTATATAAATTTTTTATTATGTAAATTAAAATGTAAAAATGTAATAATGCATAACAGTGATATGTATTAAATGGTGTTTAATAATAAAATTACTAATATAAAAATGAAAAATACTAATACAAATGTGTCAAATACTTTCAGTTGAGTCTCTGTAGAGGAGGAGGCGGTGTTTGAGGAGAGGTCAGTGGGTCAGATGTGGATCTCGTTTAGTGAGGGTCTGCTGATGTTAATGGAGGGGGACGTCCAGAGCTATTGCAGGAGCGGCAGTTTTACAGCAGGTCATGAAAGACATCAAATGGACATCTGACAACTGAGACCTTGAGCTAATAATACACACTTTAAACTCCTGCTGGACGCCGTTGAACTTCTCTCGAGCTGACACTGGCTCCTAGAGACCTCATTTTTAGGCCAAATTTTAGTGTTTTCTTCTTGATTAAGGCGATCTCAGGATGCATTGTGGGTGAAAAGTGCCAGATCTGAAATATACACTAGCATTCAAAAGATTTTTAAATTTTTTTTGTGTTCAACAAGGCTGCATTTATTTATTTTTATGAACTATTATTACAGTTTAAAATAACAGTTTTCTGTTCTGAATATATTTTCAAATGTAATTTATATCCAGTGAATCAAAGCTGAATTTTCAGCATCAGTCTTCAGTGTCACATGATCCTTCAGAAATCATTCTCATATGATGATTTGCTGCTCAAGAAACATTTATGATTATTATCAATGTTGAAAACGGTTGTGCTTTTGATGTTATGTGTCAGAAATATAGACTGAAAACAGCAAGTTTTGGAAGAAGTGATCAGTTTCTACGGTCATGAAAAACATGGAAAATGTTTTTATATATTATGTGTTTATTTCATGACGCGTCTGGATGTTGAATCCACTGAAAGAGTAGATTAGATGAGGTTTTTTTGTCATATAGAAATATCTAAAATTAATTAGACTAGAATAATCGTTGGTCATTTTCTACTGTCCTTAATTCTACAGTTTACGTGGAGAGATATATCTCTTCTGATCAGTGAATTCTTCTCTAAGCTTCATGTTTGGCTCGTGTTTCCCGATGGAATCCAAACTTTGGCTGTTGTAAGAAGAAACGAGCTACTTGCTTATGGAGACTGGATTGACAGGATTAGACAAGGAAACCCCAGGGACTCGCTGGAAAGGTTTTTATCAAGAGTTTAGCACATAGTACAGAGAAAATATGCAGGAATGATAAATATTCTTAAGTAGTTTCTGGGAATGCAACGGTGACGACAGCTTGTTTGTGGAAATGAAGCTAAACCGTTTGGGAATAGAGTTGATATACAGTGTAAGGTCCGGAGGAGTCGGTCTGTTATCTGAGGTAATGACCAAAGCAGGTGTTGGGTTTACAGAGACCGAAGTTTACGAATGATAAAGACGGACGTATTGTGTCACGATGATGAAAATATGAAGATATCATGCGTTTGTCTGTTGCGTGTTTTTAATTTTTATTTATTTAATCCATATTCGTGCCAGGGTTATTATAGTTAACTAAAACTAAAGTTATAAAGAAACTTTAACTGAATAAACAGTTTACGGTTTTGTTTATTTTATTTAACTTGATATAATAAAAATAACTCACATTAAATTGATTTTAAATAAAAACAATAATTTTGTATGCTTTTTATGTGAATAAATAACTTTAAAAATTAAGAGAAAAATATAAAAATAAAACTAATATAAAATATTAATAAAAATTAAAAGCATCAATTATACTAAAATAACACTTAAATACTTTAATTATAGGCCAGTGAGCTCCGATTATGTTTATTTCTCTATTTTTCAATCAAATTTGACATTTTGAAATTAAATTGTTACACTGGTAACTTTCATCACACAGATGAAACTTTAAAATGTATTATTATTTTATTGTTTATTTATTTAATTGTTTTTATTTTTTATTTATTTATTATTATTTTTTAAATTATTATTATTTTTTTTTTTCCTCTGGGGGGAAAATATATATTTTTTAACGATTCTCCTGTATTTGTATCCTTTTATTATTGTAAAACTTCGACAAACAGAAAAAAAATGTTTGTTTGTATACAGCCATTTAGATCTTTAAGTGGTTTAATAATTTGACATTGTGAATGATTCATACATATTTTCAGTTGAAGTGTATAAAACATGTAACATATGAGCAGAATTAATTTAAGTACATTACCACATTTAAACTCCATGCATCAATTTATATAAAAATCGCTTTACAGATAGTTTACACAGTGATTAATTCTGCTAATGTTTCATGAATGAAGCCTGTTGACTCACTGAATCTTTTGCGTCATCCAAATGAACTGGACAAAACTACATATGACTAAGGCATTTAATAAGATGCACAGTAGAAATCTGTAGTTTTACTACTAACTATTTGCTTACTGATATTCTGTAGGAATGACCCGACCCGACTCCATTTACAACACATTACTGTTCAACTTTACGGTTCACAGCCGTTGCTTTGTATGCTTCATTTATCAGACCGTCTTAAGGCTATTAAAGTGGACATGAATTATATCTATAATCCAAGTGAATTGCTCAGCTAATTTCTTCTGTGTGCTGAGCTGTATTTAAGTTCATTTACTGGGCCATTAGCTCAAGGACACCGGGGCAAATGTCTGCAGTCACCTCCTGGTTTTATTGAATGTAAAACACGATGGTCAAGTTGTACGTCTGTGGCCGCAGACTGAACGAAGACTAGAAGTTTACACACAACGTCTGTTTAAACTTCATTTTTGATGTTCTTGCCCACATAGAGTGAAAGTATTTCATGGTTCAAATGCATTTTAAATGGTTTTGGTTTTGGTTGTGTGATGGTTGAACTGCTAAAACTCACCTTGACCCGAGTTACCATGGGAAACTCTGTAGTTGTAGTAGTAACTCATCCACACGCTTTAAGATAATTGGGCTACAGTTTATCCATGGTCACGTGTCTGTTTTACGACACTCTGGTAGCTGTAAAATATGTGTTTAACATTGCACAAGTTCACAAATAATTGCCTGAAATTTTAAAGGGGATCTATTATGCCCCTTTTCACAAGATGTAATATCAGTCTCTGGTGTCTCCAGAATGTGTCTGAAGTTTCAGCTCAAAATCCCCCACAGATCATTTATTATAGATCGTCAAATTTGCTCTTATTTGGGTGTGAGCAAAAACACAATGCAAATGAGCTGCTGCTCCCCGCCCCCTTTCCAGAAGAGGGCGGAGCTTTAACAGCTCAACAACAACAAAGCTGGAGAATCTCACGCAGCCAAAATGAGGAAAGTGTTCATCCTTACATTGTTCAAACTCGGAGGTTTTGGGAATAGTGATGTCACCAACCCGGGAAGAAGCTCGTTGTAGTCCTTAAAGGATTAGTTCACTTTTAAATGAACTTTACTCACCCTCAAGCCATCCTAGGAGTATATGACTTTCTTTTTTCTGATGAACACAAACAGATAAATATTAATAAATATCCTGACACATCCGAGCCTCATAATTGCAGTGAACAAGGGTCAAGAAAGTGCATCCATCCATCCATCATAAACGTACTCCACACGGCTCCGGGGATTAATAAAAGCCCTCTGAAGTGATGCGTTTGCATAAAAAAAATCCATATTTAACAATATTTATAAAGTAAAATATCTAGCCTTCCGTATTCAAGTTATGAAGAAAGTGTAAACTAGCGTCGCGTCAGTTACGTTTTTCCGTAAGTTGTATAGGGAAGGCGGACGTAGTGTAAGCTTTTTTTCTTCATACGTTGAATACGGAAGGCGATCATTTTATGTCGTAACTTGTTAAATTTGGATAATGTTTTTACACAAATGCATCGCTTGGCTTCAGAAGGCCTTTACTAACCCGTGTGGAGCATCTATGATGGATGGATGTGGAGTCACGAGCTGTTCACTGCCATTATAAGGCTCGGATGTGTCGGGATATTTATTAATATTTCTCCGTTTGTGTTCATCAGAGAGAAGAAAGTCATATACAGTTCATTTGAAAATGAACTAATCTTTTAAGGACTACAACAAACGGCTGGTAAGGACTACAACGAGCTTCTTCCTGGGTTGTGACATCATAAACCATACATTTACATAAACCCCGCCCCTGAGAACACTCGACATAGGGGGCGGGGCCATGTTGGGCTGCTTTAGAGAAGAGGAAGAGTTGTTGTAGTCGAGTGTTGTTGATGCCGTCATTTTACGCCGGACTGCTTCACAAACGAGGGTCAATTCAACGCTGGATTTGCACAAGATTACAAAAACTTTGAAAGTGAGCTAATCCTTAAAAAAAAACTTTGTAGATGTTGTTTCTGCTCAAACAGCAATATTACACACTAACTAAAGTTAAAACGGTGAAATCATAATCAAAGACCCTTTTAAGTAAATCTGCTTTACGTTTTGATGTCCGTCATCAACTTGACAGTTCATCAAAAAACACTTTTTCGCAGTTTTTCCAGTCAATAAAAGCTGCCTTTTCCAGAGATCTGGGAACATTTGAACGCTTCCCTGAGTCCTTTTTGGCATGTGTAATGTAATGATGTCACAGTGCATAATTCCAATGGAAAATCCACCTTTAAGCAGACTGACTC
The DNA here is from genome assembly GCA_038088235.1 of Zacco platypus. NCBI lineage: Eukaryota > Metazoa > Chordata > Actinopteri > Cypriniformes > Xenocyprididae > Zacco > Zacco platypus. The sequence goes on from CM076064.1 coordinate 2,353,052, forward strand.
ATTGATATTCCTGTCACATTCGCCACATTGTGTGTTGCAAGGAATTAATCAGTTATTAAAAAGTCTGGTTAGTGTGCAGCGTTTCATGACCCGGAAAATTCTCCACGGGTGAAACGGCCACAGCAGGATAATAGAGAGAGAGCGTGAATAGATGGCCCCGATACGACTCACACGACGGGCTCCTGCGCTGCCGTTCTCACAGTCCGTCTCACCGTCTCCCTCCTCCACTTTCTCATTCTTAATCTGAGGGTTCACCCAAAATGACAATTGTCATTATAATTTACTCATCATAACTTTTTCAGTTTTTATTTTTTGGGTGACATTAAGGGTGAATTTCATGTAACTTGTCAAAATCGAGTCTTATTTCACCCCAAAATTAAAATGTATAAAGGAAAAGGAATATAGTAAATTATATTTTGGCTTATTTTTTCAGAATTCAGATAACTATAAAGCAAATAGTCTTTAAAAAAAAGTTTATAAATGTTGTAAATGTCGGAATAATATTTAAACTTTATCATTGTAATTCAACAAATGCTATGTATTGAGAATCACTATTGAGATTGTAATTAATAATAATGGAAAATTAGATAATAAGTAAATGATTAAATAAATGACCAATAAAATAATCTAATGAATAAAACATTTTGAAAAGGCTTTATTTTCTTTGTCTAACATAATTTTCTGATTTTGGGCTGAAATAAGAAGTTTTCATGCGATTAATCCTTATATATTTTTACTGTTTCTGTCTGTATTTTTGGCTCATTAATTCGTCCCCCGTCGTTCCATCACACTTTGTCTTTTCTTGTTTCTGCTTGTGTTTTCGTTATGATAAACCTAGATAAGGTCTTTGAAAAGCAGCATAATTGGTTCTCTTTAATGTTGTTTCTTTCAAAGTCTTTCTGTTGTTTTTGGCTCTTCTAGAACAGCTTTTCATGCTTGAACGCTCATTATCCTCCATTGTTCAGCTCCTCTCTTCCCAGTCTGTCAGTAACGCTCTGTTTACTTCCTGTTTCTATGAAGCCCCTCCTTTTGAAAAACACAATGTGGTCTGATTGGTCGGCTGGATCAGTGCGTTGTGATTGGTCAAGCGCTTTGAGCGTGTCCCGCCCCTTACCATTACCACAAGATTCAACACACTGCTAACTAACCCCGCCCCTTTATTTTGAATATGCATAATTATTTAAATGAGGGATATTGTGACGCGTTCCCGGAAGTGCGGCGGCATTTGAGGGAGTTCAGAAACATATATAGGGAATAACCTTTTTCATGCTCAAACAGCAACATTACACACTAAAGAAGGACAATAGGACTCCTTTAAAATACTGCCACAGTAAACCTGCCTCTGGATAAACCCACAATCCCTGTTTCCTGTCTGGCTTCTTCCTGTTTGTTTCCTTATTTTGCTGCCAGGAGAGAATATATTTATATATCCTGGGTCTTTAACTGCTGAAAACCTCCAGTCAGAATGAGTTTTCTTGATAGTGTTTGTCTTGCTGGTGTTTGATTCCTTAATCGTTCCTAATCTTTCCTAACTGTGTTCGACCTGATGAAAGGTCCATCACGGTCACTCTGGGTTCTGGACGTCATGTGCGTGAAGACCTGAAGTTCAGATGTTTGTGAACGTCATTCATGACACCTAAACAATATTTATGCTTTAGTTTCCTTATTTTGAACACAAAAATGGCATTCGCAACCCATTTTAACTCTTGAACGTGACTTAAATCTGATTTGGTTTTATGCATCAGGAATTTATTGCATTGTGAAAAGTTGACATTTCCCTTACTTTAATGTTAAATAATGCCTAAATAGCGATAGCTTTTGAACGTGTCAATTTCTATTTTTGGATTTCGTGTTAACTTTAAGTACATGTTATAGTGTGTTAAATATGTTTGTTCTTTGTGAGACATGCCATTTGATGTTTTATGTGTGTTTGAGCAGTGAATGACTGCAGTCCCCTCGAGGCAGCTCTGACGGGTCGAGATGCGATCAAAGTGAGTCAGCAGCACTTCTTACTCAAGCAATGACCTTGATCTGCACCTGCTCAGCCTCCGGAGTGAAGTCAAAGCCACCGAGTACAGAAAAATTATGGTTATATTGAAAGCGTAAAAGTGTCTCGTCTCACTCAGGAATTGTATGAATCACGTAAATGCACATTTTCAATTCTTAGTTTGAATCACGAATCTATCGCAAAACATGACGAGCTGGAATTTACGCTTGGCTAAACTCCGCCTACTTTGATTTGATTGGCCACCGCAATCATTTTGACATTGACGAATGCTGAGGCAGATCACATATGTAACATTATATATACACATATCTAATATTTATTATTATTATTTATTTTGACTGATGGTGAGGGTCTGGTCTTTTATTTAAAGGAATTACATTTAAAAGGGATTTAAGGGAATAAAGAATGAGAACAGTAAAATAAGTTATAGGTGTAATTGTGAAGTAATCATTTTAAACTATTTGCAAGTAATATATTTTAATATACACACATTCTCTGTTATTCATATGTCTAATATGTAAAAAATGCTATATATATATATATTATACACATATCGTACTATATAAATGCATACAATAATTAGTAAATTAATAATTATTTATTATGATTTATATAATGTTTTTCATATTTATACAATTGTAATGAATGTCATTTTAAATTTATTATTTACTTATAATTCTTAAATGGTTTATTTAAGTCATTTAAAATTAATTAAATTTATTTTAATTTTCTATTCATTTATTTTTTTATAATATTCTTATTAACTTAATTTTTCTAATGGTATTTTATTTATTTTCATTGTTTATTTATTTGTTTCTTATTAGCTTCATACATATTTTTCCATTTTTTTATTTTACTAACTGTTTATTTTTGTATGTATGTATTTATTTATTTATAATTATTTAATTTAAAAGTTTTCTATATATTAATATATTTATAAATTGTCTAATATTTAAGACTGAAAATATTTATTATAAATAAATAAATTATTTGTAATTAGTAAATAACATAATTATTAAAATATATTATTAGTTATATTTACTATTGTATGAACTTATTTATAAATTATTTTTATTTTTTTATCCAATATTATTAAATAAATTACATATTTAATGCAAATGCAAATGAAATTAAAGAATATACTAGTAAAGTGAACACTTTGCACATTCCCTAGTCACAGTTAACTTGCATAATCCATGTACACCGAGCAGCTCATGCAGAAATCAGGCAGTAATTTGGACATTCCTTTTGGAGTCCTCAGATCCCTGCAGGCTCCAACACAACATTCCCAAGTCCGTCAGGCCCAAACAGGTAGCCCTCAGATACAGAGCGCAGGTTAAAGATCAGCCCTGCGGGGTTTGGGAAACATATTTTGTCTCTTGTTAACACCGGGAGCTTTGTAAACCAGACGGGAATGAGAGCAAACGAAAACAAATCTTTTGTCTGGGTGTCATCGTGTTTCTGAGCGGCTTGGGAAAGACATCAACCCAGAGTCCATCAGAGACCCAGAGAAAGAAGTACAGGGATGTGTGGCGTCTGGTCCAGCTTAGTCTCTTCAAACCGTCCTCGCTGCAAATCTGCTCAGCTGTTAAGTCTCTCACGAATGCGGCGGGCATCCAACTGAGACGAGGCTGTCGGGAAATTCACTCTAATTCGCTCTCTCTCGCACAAGTGTGTGTATACAGTGCTGATTTGACCACACATTTCACACAAACACACGCATCAACGCACAAAGCCAGATCCGGCGGGTTGACAGGGGGCCGGGAGGTCGTCTAATTAAGTTTGAAAAATGTCAAAGCATCATTAACGGAACTGACACAAATTCCGAGTGTCATAATCAAAGATTCCTTAACCAAAAAAAACAAAACAAGGAACATTTCCATTGATGTGCTCAGAGGGCGGTAAACACTCGTATATTTGGTCTTTCAGACTATTTTCAGACAACTATAAAGGTGTTTAGATCCCTGAAACATCATGTTGAAAGGTCCAAACAGCCCTTATTGTTGCTCAAAATAATCTGAAAAGGATTTTCTTCTGTCTGTTCAGAAAAACTCGCAGCTGGACGCGTCTTGTCAACACACACCTTAGGAAGAGTTGTGTAAAAACAAAACACAGCTGTTCCCAAAGACAGATATGTGAGGAATTTGAATGGTTTTTGTCTCATTGTAAAGACATTCACTGGAAAGGTTTTCTGAGTTTATAGAATAATCGCTCAGAGATAGTATTTGTGTAATCCGTCATGCTTTTGTTTTGCATAGACAACGTGCTCTGCCAAGTTTCTTCTGCCAAGGGCATGATGGTAAATATTTAATATTGGAATTAAATATTGTACTGGAATCTTTGTCTGAGATGTTTCTCTTAAAATTCCTTTGGAGAAATAAAAATAGACACAAATGAGATGATTGCTGACATACAGTAAGAGTTATAGAAGAGCAGAATGAATGAGAATGAATTCATGTCGAGATCTCCGTCTGCGGTTTGAAGACTTTGGTATCTTGGCAAATCTGAGCACGGTTTGAGACATTATTGAGACAACTTCCGAAACTCTCGAGGAGACGCATGTGAGATTACGGCGGTCTTTTCTCGGGAGTAACGTCTGAGAAGCATAAGAAGCAAAGAGTTTTTTAAAAAATAAAATGCTAATAAAAATTCTCCCCATCTAAATCTCTTTGCTGCATTTATTTCTTTTTTTAAAATTAATTTTATTTATTTATTTGCTATTTTATTATTTATTCTTTTTTATTTTTTTAAATTTTCTATTTATATATTTTTATAATATATTGTTATTTACTTTTTTCTGTTTATTCTTTTATTTTTCATTATTTATTCTCAATTATTTATCTTATTTACTTTTTATGTATTTCTATTTATTTTATTAGCTTTATTTATTTTGTATCTCTCTTGTATTTATTTTCATTGTCTTTATTTATTATTTCATTGTTTTTCTGTGCATTTATTATTTTTATTAATATATTCTTATTTACTTTAATTTTTCTATTTGTTCTTTTTTATTGCTTTTCATTGTATATTTACTAATTTTTCATTTTTTTATTTATTTATTTTTTAAATGTATTTTATTTACTTATGCATTTCTAATTTATTTATTTTCATGGTCTACATTAATTTCATTTTCTATTTATTTATTTTTATTTAATTTATTTATATTTATCATTTTATTTGTTTATTAATTTATTTTATTAATATATTCTTTATTTATTGATTTATTATTTTCATTCATTCATTTTATTTCTTGTTTCCTTTCTAAAGTCACATCTCATTTCACCCCACATCTTGCTAAAGCAGAACTGCTGTAAAAAGCTTTTAATTAAAGCATAATCAATTTAATAGTTGGTTCTACACGGCTGCCTGTCAGATGTTATTCATGCATGTGTATGTGATCTGCGAGTCTGTGTTCAGATGTGGTCACATTAAGACCAGAAATATAGTTTACACAAGAACACAGACCTTTGCGAGTTTGCGCGATTTCGTGTGCTTGTACCACAAATCAAGTGACGCCATCAACTATAGATTCATTTACACAACCACATGCATTTATTTAAAAGTCTCAGCCGAGCGGCTGCAGATGTTTGAGGATAAACACAAATGATTAGCTGTAAAAGTCTCTGATATAGACGCACAGCAGGAGTTGAGTTTTATGCGGTCGAGAGACCAGAGATGCTCTCGTTTATTCGCTCTGCGGTCGGTGCTGGAGGCCCGATCTGTTATTACTTAAAATGGTAAGTTATGCTTTGATATCATGAATATGTTGTCTTGTTGTTATTAGGAGGAACTGTTGTTTTGAATGCATTCAGAGGGTCGTTTTTAGCTGCATACCGTCCCATAACTCATGTTAGAAACCCTTTGCATGGTTTTAAAATGTGCCGTTGGACTGTACGGTTCAGTTACATGAAGTGTTTACACAATTTTGACTTTCTTTGTCTAAAGAGATCCATCTTAAAATGAACATTTAGATAAGTCTCTCGCCTTGTCATGCATGTGAACAGATGTGGTGGATTGTGTTTGGAGCGGTTGGTTATGACAGTGGCGGTTGTTATGGATTATGTGTGGCTGCGGTATTTCATGTGTCTTGCACCGGGACACTGTTTGTCTGCGGGCTTCATTTAAGTGCACTATGTAGACAGCAGGGGGCAGTGTGTGCTCTCCGGCGCACGGTAGCTAAAGTGTCAGTGATGACGGATGAAGCGCGTGATTTTTCTTACACTGACAAGCTGATGAACAAACAAAAAGGTAAGAAATAAATCCGGACCGCAGAGCTCTTCATTGCCAGGTCAGGAAACGGTTAATGTACAGACACAGAACTCCTTATGAGGGCGAATATCATATAGTGATATTCTCGTTAGTCTCGTTAGTCTCGTTAGTGATAAACAAACTCACTACAGTAAGCTTTAAACTTAAATGCATAATTTTTTCAGCACTGATTGTGCTCCACACATGAATGATTTGTTTTTGGGCTCTACTAGAATAGGTTTTCATCTTGATTATTCAAAAAACAAACAAACAATGTTTTCATCATTCTTAGAATGGTGTAATATAAAGTCGCAACTAACTCTTCGCAAAGACCCGCCCCCTTTAGTTACTGTTGCTATGTCCGACAAGCCGTGCGCTCTCACGCCACACATCATGTTCTCACGGAGTGAAAAATACATTGTACAATAATTGCTAAGGTGTTGCTATGTGGTTGCTAGGGTAATCGGGGTGGTTGCTAAGGTGTTGCTATGCGGTTCCTAGGGCAATCGGGCTGGTTGCTAGGATATTGCAAGGGTGATTTTTATGGTTGCTAGGCGGTTGCCATTTGTTTTCTGGGTGGTTGCTATGTGGTTGCTAGGTTGTTCTGGGTGGTTGTTGAGATAGAGAGAGAGAGATAGTGATAGTCAGATAGATAGAGTCAGATAGATAGAGAGATAGATAGAGAGATAGATAGAGATAGTCAGATAGTGAGATAGACAGAGATGTCAGATAGATAGAGTCAGATTAGATATAGATATAGTCAGATAGATAGAGAGATAGTCAGATAGATAGAGAGAGAGTCAGATAGAGAGATGGAGATAGATAGAGAGAGATAGATAGAGAGAGAGATAATCAGATAGATAGAGTCAGATAGATAGATAGATAGTGATAGTCAGATAGATAGAGAGAGAGAGATAGTCAGATAGATAGAGTCAGATAGATAAAGAGATAGAGATAGATAGATAGTGATAGTCAGATAGATAGAGAGATAGATAGATAGTGATAGTCAAATAGATAGAGAGATAGATAGATAGTGATAGTCAAATAGATAGAGAGATAGATAGATAGATAGATAGTGATAGTCAGATAGATAGAGAGATAGATAGATAGATAGATAGATAGATAGATAGATAGTGATAGTCAGATAGATAGAGATTGATGGTGATAGTCAGATAGATAGAGAGAGAGATAGTGATAGTCAGATAGATAGAGAGAGAGTCAGATAGAGAGATGGAGATAGATAGAGAGAGATAGATAGAGAGAGAGATAATCAGATAGATAGAGTCAGATAGATAGTGATAGTCAGATAGATAGAGAGAGAGAGATAGTCAGATAGATAGAGTCAGATAGATAAAGAGATAGAGATAGATAGATAGTGATAGTCAAATAGATAGAGAGATAGATAGATAGTGATAGTCAGATAGATAGAGAGATAGATAGATAGTGATAGTCAGATAGATAGAGAGATAGATAGAGAGAGAGATAGTGATAGTCAAATAGATAGAGAGATAGATAGATAGATAGATAGTGATAGTCAGATAGATAGAGAGATAGATAGAGAGAGAGATAGTGATAGTCAGATAGATAGAGATTGATGGTGATAGTCAGATAGATAGAGAGATAGATAGTGATAGTCAGATAGATAGAGAGAGAGTCAGATAGATAGAGAGAGAGATAGTGATAGTCAAATAGATAGAGAGATAGATAGATAGATAGATAGTGATAGTCAGATAGATAGAGAGATAGATAGAGAGAGAGATAGTGATAGTCAGATAGATAGAGATTGATGGTGATAGTCAGATAGATAGAGAGAGAGATAGTGATAGTCAGATAGATAGAGAGATAGAGATAGTCAGATAGATAGAGATTGATGGTGATAGTCAGATAGACTGAGAGAGAGATAGTGATAGTCAGATAGATAGAGTCAGATAGATAGAGAGAGAGATAGATAGTCTCAGAAGAATAATTATAAGTTTAAATAGCATTTCAGTAAGCCAATTTAAGATTAAACATTTTAATCACTTGACAGCCCTAATAATAATAATAATAATAATAATAATGATAATAATGTGTATACACATGCATATTTTGTAAACAAACTTTTCTGTTAGATGTGCTGAATCGATTTGACAGCACTACTATAAACACATTAAACAGCAGAAGACAGTCGTGTCTTCGTCTGACGAGTGTGTTTATGTGCCGGACGGCTGTATCTGTGCGCTGTCGGTCACCCGGGTGATGCTGGACAGTTTTCTTTGGCTCCGTCCGACCCGTAGGATCTAACAGCTGTGCCAAGCTACGGTACGGACCCCCGTCTACACAGAAACACACTTCTGACTTCATGAGAGGAAGTCACACAATGCACGTCTGGAATGCAAACACACAAATCTCTCTGACACATGAAAGGCTCCGAACGATTGCTGGTGGTCTGATGGAATGTCACGCGTTTTCCTGTCACGTACTTTTTATTCGGATCTAGTTCGGCGTATAAGTGCAAGCATGTTCGAAAACACGAATGGAGAAGAAACGGTAAACTTGAGGCGTAGATTTAGCGGGTCTGACAGGTGGTTCGTGCGCATTAGATTCACATACATCTGAACATGTGGCGAAGGCACGGACCTGAAGTTGAACAGATTTTCTCAAGCAGTGGATGTTACGAGCTGTGAAACATATATCATGTTTTATGTGTGTGTTATTTGTGCGTTTCTGCACATCATGCATAGATTTATAACTTACAGAAACATTCCGTATGGATTCTTTTCCCGCAGACGTTGCAAATGTTTAAATAAAAACGGTCGTAGTTTATTTCCAAATCAGCTTGGCTTCATCGCAAGTCTGTTTTTCGCTTAGAAACATGAACATAAAGATAAAGATGTGTGTTTTTCAGAGTTAGAAAGTTTATTTTAACATTTGTTTGTGGTTTGTGTGTGTGATAAGCAACATCATTGACTCCAGTTTTCTGTCAAGTCAAATGGCATTGTGCGGAACTGAGAACAATTTAAACATCTCATTGTCTTCACACAAACTGCATTATGCTCTGGAAGAACGGAAGGATGAAATTCGATTTCCAAGATAAAAATCGTGTCTCACACAACAACAATGGTTCAGTTTAAACAAACCAGGCGACTTGCTCAAAAATTCAGAGGTTAGAGGTCAACAAGAAACACATTTCTCTCGTGTTGCTCAAAAAGCTTATAAGGGAAGTTCATTTCATGTGAACATTGGTTATTTTTGCATAATAAAAGTAAGAGAATACATAAGAAGAAATGTTTTAACAATCAGACATAAGAGTTGAAAAATGAACGGGCAAAGGAAAATTGATAAAGGATTTAAAGTGCAACATAATGACAGGAAATACATTTAAATTTAAATGTGATACAGAATTCACAAGTTACAGTTAATGAAAAATAAATTCACTTTATTAATAATGTAACTCATGGTTTAGTTTTTCATAAGCATTTTCACTCTCTCTGAGCCTTCGAATTAGGCATGCAAATATATTTAATATGTAAATGATTTCTGTTGTGATTGGCTAACCTCTTTGCATGTGGAATAGAGTGGAACAGCCGGTTTCCGGAAGTAAAAAAACTTTCATTTTCTCCGTATGGAAATTGATTTTAGACGATACCCGACTGTGAGCTACGAGTTTGTTAATCAATAGTATTTGCTTATTTTTAAAATGATTGTTTAACAGCAGAATTCCTGGTGAAAAACATTACCCATGATCAGGGTTGGGGAGTAACGAAATACAAGTAACTTAGTTACGTATTTAAAATACAAAATTTGAGTCACTGTATTTCATTACAGTTTAATTTTAAATGGGTGGTAATCAGATTACAGTTACATCTGAAAAGTGTTTTAGATTACCAAAGTGATTACTTTGAATTTTAATGTCATTTAAACATTAATGTAAACATTACTGGATGATCCACGATGGTTCATGTTTTGTGATAGTTGTTTGTGAGTCCCTTGTAATTGTAATAAAGGTAATTGCAACTTTTTAATCTCACAACTCGACTTTCTTCCTGGCAACTGCGAGTTTGCATCTCACAATTAAGACACTTTTCTCAGAAATCAAAGATTTAAACAAAGAATTGGGAGATATAGACTCATAAATTGTGTGATAACTTGCTATACTGACATTTTTTCTTGCAATTTAATCCAATCTAGAATTTATATCAACTTTTTTCCTTGCCATTCCGACTCGTTTCAATATTGCAAGTTCATATATCATAATTTTGACTTTATAACTCGCAATTGCAGCTTTATATCACGCAATTCTGAGAAAAAAAGTCAGAATTGTGAGAACTCGCAATTACCTTTTTTTTTGGTTACATATTTATTAGTATTCCAAAGTATTCCAAAGTATTTAGATTAAGTTACAAAACTTGGGTAATCTAATGAAATGTGTTACAAATGACTTTTTAAAGAATGTATTCTGTAATCTGTAGTGAAATACATTTTAAAAGTAACCTACCCAGCCCATGATTCTGTACAGAAAAGTACACAAAGAGATTCGAAACAAGCAACACGTGCTAAAAGAGCTCTTTAGCTCCGCCCACTCCCACAAATCACTGCGAATGACGTAATCAAGTCGATCGATCTATGCAGTTTGTAATAAACTTAATATATTGTTTATATATCTACATTTATAAATAATGAACCTTTATAAAATAGTATTATATTTTCTCCATTTTTATATTCAATTGTCCCCGCAATGACTCATGGGATTGTAGTTCTTTCCCTAATTAAAGCTGAAAAGTTCTCAGTCTTGTACCTTTGTCTCTTTCTTGGATTTGCAAAATTTTGTTTCGCTTCAAATCATAATTTTGTAGTGTTGTGATTCATCTTTCAGCTGCTTGGTTTGGCTCATGGTTTATAACACTTTAATGAAGACTTTAAAAATACTTCAGCTGAAAAAGAGGTAGCAATAGTGTTGACCATGAATGAGATTGATTTAAAAAAAAAAAAAAAAAAAAAGTCAGTCATATGATTATGATAAACACTGAGGAGCGGTTTTGTACTTCAGTTTCTTGGGATTGATTGGATCATTTTCAGTGTATGTTACACAGTGCTCCTAATAATTGCCAGACTTCATTATGTGGACGTGACCCCTGACCTCACTGACCCTGCACACGCTTCAAACCCTGCGTGTGGCTTCACGCAGCATCCCCTGATGGACGTGAAAACTCCTTCGGTGTGTCTCTTTCATGTCTTTGGACAGCAGGTTGGCCTCGGGTCATGACCTCATGTGGTTCGTCTCCATTTCCTTGTTGATGTTACAGTCTGGATGAAGACGACTGCAAGGTTGACGTCATGAATTAATGATCTGTCACTTGTTTTATTCTCATGGTTGAATATAAGGGAAAGTATTTTATGTTTTACAGGATTGCCATTGCTGAAGCAGGTTAAAGATCATTAACACATATTGGCTGTAGATTAATTCAACAGTTAACATGAACAGACGTCGAATTGTAAAAAAGAAATTGGTGTGGTCATCGGCGAGGGAGGGCTACGGTGCTTTAAACATTATTTATTGGTTTAAAGAGTAGTAAAATAGGCATTATTCATTAAATTATTTATCTCATTATCGTATTGGAGTGACCACCAGACTCTCTCTTGCACACAATCCAATTGACATTTCATCTACAGAAGTTTAACGCTCATGTTTGTTTCTTTTGAAATCACCATAATGGTGATTGGTGTTTCCATTAGTTGAGCTCTTAACCCTTATAATGTGTTTGAATGATCTGGCTGCTGTGACAATGTGTTTTTTACACACATTTACAGTAGTAATAAAGCTAAAACAAGATCAGGTGTCTTACTAAGTCTTTTTAAGTCTTACTAAGCGATTTAAAAAGCCATTTAAAATGATTTACAAATGTATTTTTTTATTGTTCTATTAATCTACGTTTAAAAACAGGAATTAAATAAACAACTTTAAATATGTCTATTTATTTGCCTATATAAAAGTGAGTTATTTATATACATTTTTATGTGTGAATTATTAAATGAATTAATTGATTCTTCGTTTTATTTTTATGTGTCACTCCTGGTCCTCCATACAGGTGATGATTTTCTCATCATTAGAAATAGCCCGAGTCACTGATGTCGTTTGAACACAAGTGTGTTTTGCTATTAATACATTTAAATCTCTGTTGGACTGCATTATGAAACCATATTGTAGTTCAGAAATCAGTTAGGAGATGAAAAGCTACAATGATGAACACAGGTTTGAGCATTCGGTGTATGAATCTCAACAATGGTGACAATATTCAGACAAACAGATCAACTCTGGATATCACAAACTACTAAATGACATAAAAACCACAGCAAAAAATAAAAGCAAATAGTTAGAATTGAAGAAAATAATAGGGCATAGTTCAGCTGTATAGTTTATGCTGTAATGCATTGCCGCTTGACACTTTTGTCACCATTGTTGATATTCATGTGCAGATTCTTGATGTCTTTGTGTTAATTTAGAATAATTGTTGTGGGGTTTTTTTTCTGGGAAATGTACGTTTTTTGTTTTTTTAAAAAAGCTTTGTTTTTGTGTTGTTACCAATTTAAATATCTAAAAGTTCTGAAACACAGATGGTTTTGCTTGGTAAGTAAAATAAAAAAAATATCAAAATGAAGTGAGTTTTTGCTCAAAATATGCAAAATTATCTGCCAATGGGGTAAAAATCTTGTTTCTGTTTGAAATTGAGATTATTTTTCATACCCTATTGGCAGATAATTTAGCTTGTTTTAAGCAAAAAACAAAACAACAATAAAAAAAAAAAATCTTGTCATTTTACATATCTAATAAAAGCAGCTGGATTGAAGAATGTTTAGATATTTGGACTAGAAACAAGACTAAACAAAATACCAAGTAAGCCTGGCCACACACTTGCACTAGAAGATTTTAAGCCTGATTTGCAGACATTTACAACTCTTGATCGGGCTTTTCATTTTTGGGTGAACTAACCCTTTAATACTAGTCTGTTATAGAATGCATTGCAGCATGAAGCTTGAAATCTTGTAAATGAATGAAACCGACCGCCAATGAAATCTTGTAAAGAAACAAAACTGACCACCACTGAAATTGTGTAGGAACAAAACAGACAGTCATTGAAATCTGACAGTCTTTAAAATCTCGTAACTGAACAAAACCGACCGCCACGGAGAACTTGTAAAGGAACAAAACTAACCGCCATTAAAATCTTGTAACCGGACAAAACTGGCCATTACTGAAATCTCATAAAAAAATTAAACTGATCTCCTAAAGCAACAAATCCAACCATCATTGAAATCTCAAAGTAAAAAAAAAAAGGACTGTCTCTTGTAATCTCGTAAAAGAACAAAGAAACAAAATCGGCAGTCATTGAAATCTCGTAAAAAAAGAATACTCACAGTCGTTGAGATCACGTAGCGCAAAGAAATTGACTTCCATCTCCTAAACTTCGTAGCTTCATTTGATTCTCAAACTGTCAGTCAAACCTCGTAACTCCACCCAAACTTAATGCGATGCACTTACTGCCTCAGATGCGGCCGATTGCGATGGACAAAACACACGTGTTTGAGCTTGATTTCGGTAACTATGTTGTCAAGTGCCTGACCACATTTAAAGCCACAGTATCAAAAAAGTGTTTTTTTACATATCCTGAAAAGTAGCGTTTTTGGAGGTCTGAGATTTCCGCCCGACAGCGATGATATAATATTAACGTATAGAACCTTATTTTAAACTGTTATCAGCTTATGCTTTCCATGAAAACTGATTCTCATATTAGAGGTGTGTTAGAGTCTTTATTTCCATAATGGACTAACTTCTATTTTTAATTCAATTGCATGTCAAACTATAACGGAGCAGATTTTGCTTCTTGTGTCTTTCTCAAAGATTTATAAACCTCCAAAGTTGTCTACATGTGTAATGGTGTGATCACGTCCGGCAGGAATTCCATTCACTGATTTATTATGTTTAATTCCCTCCTCCTGCACACATCGCTCGGCTCTTTAGGGGCCAATTTGTTGTGGTGAGGATTTTATTGAAATAATGTTTTGGGAAACTGACAAACCGATTTTCTCATAAACATCTCCATGTGTTTGAGTGTGAGAGCTGGATGTGCGTTAAAACCTGAATGAATGGCAAAACCTCTCTCTGTGAGGCTGCTTTGCCTGTTGAAGGACACAATTTTCCAGCTATTTAACTTTCTCCCCCTTTTTTGATGAACTTAAAGGGGTTTGAGGTCAGTGATGGTGCCAATTAAATGCCAAAACATCCCTCGCTATCCCATTGAGACGATTTGTGTCCACTGGAAAAATGCAGCGATTGTAGAGAAAAGCACTTAGTGCTCTTACTACTTTTTTTGGACCCCATTTTGAAGGAGAAACTTTGTCTGTAATACTTGTGTAGTACTTGTATTTTCTCATACCCAAAATCCATCAAACCTTCTGACATAACAAGCATCAATACGCTCATAAAGTTGAAAGATATGGAAACTGAAAAAGTGCCAAAGTGACAGTTTTCTCATGAGCACTTTCCAAATGAAAACTCAGTCCAGTTTTCAGTAGCTTCAACTAAATAATCAAAAAAAATATATTTGTCAAACTCAGTTAAAGTGAAGAACGGCTAAACGTGTCTTTAATTACTCACATGATTTACTCATTGGCAGCAGACTGTCATGGGCAAAATCTTTTTATGCCGACAATGTTAGGTTGTTTTTGAGATGGAAAGACTGTGAATGGAAACAAGATATTATGTTTTAGTTTGGCAATGCATTTCATTTTTGTTGAGACCTCAGATGACCTATACAGTTGAGTCTTTCCATATAAAAAGATTGATAATATTACAAACAATTCTAGATTTTTACATTTTCTGAAGACAGTTTGAGTGTGTTTTTAAGCAATATTAATCGTGACGCTTGATTTAGCAAACAATCGCAGAGGGGTGAAGTTTCATTACTGGTCTGTACGGATGCATTCATACGTCTCCAAATTGTAAACATCTGGAATCACATGGAGATGATTGTACAAATCTGTAAACGATCTGCATCTGTATTTCAGACTGTAATGTGTTTGTTCTCTCTCACTGTCAGATGTGAACGAGTGTGAAGAGACCAATGGAGGGTGTGAAGCTCTGTGCTGTAACACTATTGGAAGCTTCTACTGCAAGTGTCCTGCAGGTCAAGAGCTCGAGGAGGACGGCAAGACCTGCAAGGGTGAGTCCCGTCGGTTCTCTCTCGATGTTTCTGTGCAATTCATGCTTTCTCAACGGACGCTCTCTGCAAAGCCCCTTTATCTAAGTTGTTCTCGAATGGAGTCAAACTCTTTTTCCAGTTTGTTCCATTAAGCTAGGCAATTCAGAATTTACAATTTCATATTTGGAAAAAGTGGTATAAAATCTTACTTTGAGTTGGAATGATGGCTGGATGATGGATGATGGATGATGGCTGGTTGGATGGATGGATGGATTGATGGACTGGATTGGAATGGATGAATGGATGATGGATGATGGCTGGTTGGATGGATAGATGGACTGGATTGGTGGATGGATGATAGATGATGGCTGGTTGGATGGATGGATGGATTGATGGACTGGATTGGAATGGATGGGTGGATGGATGATGGATGATGGCTGGTTGGATGGATGGATTGATGGACTGGATTGGACTGGATTGGAATGGATTGGAATGGATTGGACTGGATTGGACTGGATGGGTGGATGGATGATGGATGATGGCTGGTTGGATGGATGGATTGATGGACTGGATTGAAATGGATGGGTGGATGGATGATAGCTGGTTGTATGGATGGATTGATGGACTAGATTGGAATGGATGGGTGGATGGATGATGGATGATGGCTGGTTGGATGGATGGATAGATTGATGGATGGACGGATCTCTGAAGCACAGGTTGAAGATACAAACACAGCTTTTATTTAGGATAATCCTCAGTGGTAATCCATAAACAGGCTCAGGGTCAAAAACACAGGCAGACAATCCAAACATAAACCAAGGTCCAAGAAACAAACAAACAAGGTAAACCAAAGCACAGGCAAACAATCAAAACCAGGACAGAATGCTCAGAATTGCCGTTGTAACACAAACAAGACTTGAAACAAAACACAGGGCTTTTATAAGCAGAGCTAAACAAGGTAATCACACACAGCTGAACATAATCACACACAATGAGTCAGGTAATGCATTCTGGGAAATGGAGTTCATGATGAGGTGGCAAAGGAGACGGAAGGAGTGCCCTCTGGTGGGGATCACGGGCACTCCAGCTGGTGGATGTGAAAAAAAGATTTGATTATTCATGCCACAGTCTAATCACTGGTTAAATCACGTGACTCTGCAAATCATCAAATACTCTGGAGTTTGGTCAAAGTTTTAACTTTATGACTGTAATGTGTTTGGCCTCAGGAGATAGTTTCTCTTTTTGGTTCTTCATATCCATCTGAAACATGCCACTTAGAGATTTATACATCTTTCTGATGTTTCAGATATTTGTATTCATCCTACAGATGTTTTAGATCTTATAACTCTTTCATATTAAACCAATTCCTGCTTCACATATTTTACAAGTATTTGAATGCCAGAATATACAGGCTGCAGGCGTCACGCACAGGTAAATATGACAACACATCACGTGTTAACATGATCCCATAATTAACCCCTTTTAAATTTTTGTAAAGGAACAGGATGATCAGGAAAATGTTGGACCACAGAATACACCAACTGACCAATCGTCGACCAATCATAATCCTTATAAATAATGGTAGACAAAATGAGAACAGCAGAATTAATTCCACTCAAAACTTTGTGCAAAAGGGGTGTGAAATAATTGAACAAGAGATGCAGACAGTATGAAGGAGGAGAGAGAGAGAGAGTCAGCTGAAGGGTATTTCACAGGCAGGGAGGGAATAAAACCTTGTGTTTCAGTCCTTCCCTCTCAGACTGCTTGAACTTTCTTGAGACATTTGCTGCTTTTTCAATCAGATATTTATGATTAAATATCTTGTAAATCATGACAGGCTGGCTCATGCTCTGCCTCGTGTGTTTTGGGGTTAATTTTCATCCAGTTGATGTGGCCTATTACTCTGGCAACTGGCATCATTTGAGACACTGCCATAGGCCACACTGTTTCTATGGATACAACCGATTCATTATGGGATACCAGAGACCAGGTGAGTATCGGTCCATTTAAACTCGCAGAGCGATCTTCATCTTATTAAATGTAAGGTGTTCTGATATGTCTAGAAATATTTATATTTATTAATTTCTTAGATAATTTTTTTTTTTCGATCAGTTTGAGTAGTTTTTAAGCTTATTTTACCAAGAAGCAACATTTCTAATTCTTAAATGATCTATTTTTAAATAGTTTTAATTGTAACAAAACTGGAATACATATTATTTTTGCCTTTTATGCAATATAAAATTCTATGTTTAAGGCGTGAGTGTTGCCATGTTGTTTCTAGGGTACTCTGATGTGATCTCCTTTAATACAAGTGTATTTTTTCCCGGTTTTATTATCATCTCCCGGCTGAAAATTGTAAGCTTGATCGCTAAAATGATTAGCAGCCATCGGTGATTATTTACATGTTTAAAATGTCACAGTCTTGCTCAGTTGTCATTGTACTAGAATATCTTGTTTACAGTATGAAGTCATCTGTCACCAGTATTTTAGAGGCGACGCAGTCGGGAACTTCCTCCGCTGACTCAGCGTGCCTCGAGGTACATCTATAAACACTGTTCGAGTGTTCCAGAGAATGCAATAGAAGCCAAACCAAATGCTTTCACCAATGTGGGGAAACATTTCTTGGTAATTTAATTCAAACCCAAACCAAACAGCAGTCTAGATGGAAAGTCAGTGCTCGTCTGCCAGCTTTTCTTTTCTGGCACACGCATGAATCAGTGGCTCACAATCAGCATGCATATTTCAAGTATTACTACTGTGTGTGGGTTACCCTGATTCCAGTGACAGATGAACCAGAACTAACCTTTGAAGAGCCAAGCCAGATATTGGAGTTAAGTGGGCTGAAGTCATAAGAAAAATTGGTGAATATTGTGTTTTGGCTACTGCAAAGGCAATTGGCAACATCACATGTGCTTTCCAGGCTGTTATTATAACCAGAATCTGTGGTGATTTGTTGAAAGATGCCACATCAGCGGGAAATTAAATATTAAAGAGACCGTTCGAGAAGTCGAGAGGTTCGTTTGAAGTTCTTACCGTTGGAAAGAAAATCACGAATTAATTGTTTAAAAGACGAAGAGAGCAAATGGAGACTTTTGACATGTCTCAGAAGAGATCACGACTTTGTCTCAAACTAGAGCCGCACAATTAATCAGTAAATCAAACACACATGCGATCGTGTTCCTAAATGAATCGTTGACAAGTATCACAGCGAACATTCAGATGCGTTCTGATCCAGAGAGTGTAGTTGTCATGTTTTGGTATGAATCAGCTGGATTTCAACCACACAGTATCACAATAATTCAAATTATCACAGAAGTACTGGGATAAAAGTTTATAGCTCGGATATAAACACTGATGTCTATTAAAGAAGAGTAAATCACCTTTTGAAAGGAAATTGATGCTTCAAATAAAGATTGCATCAATGACATTGTTACACCAGTAGGTGGCGACGTGACTGTTAAAAAAATGTGTCATTGAATCATTCATTCAAGAGATTTGTTTAAAAATGCCGATTCATCCTGTAATGAAACATGAGGGAGTCGTTGAATCATTCATTCAAACCTATTTAAGTCATTAATTCAAATTAATAACTATTTTTAAATAGACTGCAGCAATTAACATTTTGTCAGAATTTCTACTAAATAACATGCTAGTTTGTTTAGCTGTCTATTCAGAATTATGATCTCTGTTTTAAACAAAAAGATTGTGATTATTAATTTATCCAGATTTGTGTATATAGATATCCTATTTTTCATGATAATTAAAAGTCATATTTTCCTCTCAAATTCTCGTTAAATTTTTAATAAATTTTTTTAAATCTAATTAAAGGCACTACAACAAACACCACCTTGATGTATAATTACTCTCAAAATAAATGTTAAAAGTGCTTAATTGTCTTTAAAATATTCACAATGCAAAAAAAGCGAACATGTATTATTTGACATATTTTTATATATTTGCAGCAAGAACCAAACATCTTCATGCTTTGCAGGAAGCCTGTGATTATTTTGGTCT